>CM024754.1:116449150-116849150 GCA_014218235.1 Colocasia esculenta
TAAATTTCAGGCTACCATCTTACTAGAGGAGGTTGAAGCTTTCATGGCCTTACTGAAGACTGCACGGGGTGATGTGCACAAGATATGTTATACCGTGGAGCCCATTGATCCTAAACTCATCTTATGTGAATTCATGATGGATCCCAAGGACATATATATCATGATTAGCCCTCAACATATTCACCTAATCCCCTTGTCTAAGTGGGTCATATCTCATTGCAAGAACAAGTGCAGGAATTACCAAGAGATAGCCAAATCCATGGCTATATGCTTGTGTGGGGTGGTTCTCTTCCCATCCGGAGATCACCTCTTAAACCATGCGAACTTGAGCGCCATTAGTGGGGTATGGCATGGACTTAGCCTCTCTCATGTGGTCTTAGCCTTTCTTTATGCGGGACTCACATCAGAGGCTTCGGGGGGCCCTTTGTGGCTCTATGATCCTCTTAGAGTGCTGGTTGGGAGTGAGGATTAAATTCAAACCTGTAGAAAACCCCACTGCAGAAAGCCAGATCTTTGGGTGCCACCCATTGTGCTTCATCGACGGTGCGGCCAAGTTCTCCGATCATGTTGTGTGCAGGACAGCAGATAAGAAGACGGAGTGCGCTAGTGATGTGGCGTGTGTGTGCCACTCACGCTGTAGCACCCACGGTGCACGAGAAGCGCGAGACATATCAAGCATACCTTAAGAAGTACATAGAGATTCAGCCACGTGGGGACCGCGAGCTTGTGAGAGAGACATGATTGCATTTTTGGAGATTTGTGAGAGGTTGGATGTGTTGGGAGCATGAGAGTGATGTATCTAACACTTTATGATGATTTTCAGCCTTTATATCATGCAAGCATTTGAGATTTGCAATGAAAATATGGATTTTTAAGAGTTCTGTGCACAGACTGAGAAGGCGACAGCCTGGGCGTCGTGACCTGGAACGCAACCAGTCAACAATCGTGACCTGGTTTAAGAATGTGACAGTAAGCCTGTCACTACATGAAATGAACGCGATGCCCATATTTTCATGATCACAGACTCGAGGTGATTTGAATTCCGGCCCCATGCATCTTCCCCCTTTCCCTCTTTCTTCATCTCTCCTCTTCTTCCCCTTTTTCCTCCGGCGACAAAACCCTCCTTTGCTCTTCTTCCTCCGGAGACCCCCCCTACTTGCAGCAGGCTGCTCATGCCTTCTCATCCTCTCCTTCTTGTTCCTTCTCTCCCCTTCTTCTTCCTCTCTGGCTGCCCGACACGATGGAGGGCAGTGGAGGTAGTGGCGGCGACGGCATCGGGACTATGAGGAGGTCCAAACAGACCATTAGTCGTCGACGGATGGCAGAGGAGTCCTCCACGGTGGCGAGGGAGGAGGATCAGGCCATCCCCATGGAGGCAGATCCCATGGAAGGCCCGGGAGAGGAGGAGGCCATTAGCCCCAAGAAGGTGAGTGCCCAAACCCTAACTCATGTGTGATTGAGGGTGCGAACGGGGTGAATAATGGGGCTATGCACCTATTGTAGGGCATTTTGCCAAGGGTGAAACAACCGGGGAACGGCTATTGGCCACCCTCGGTCACCCTATGAACATGACAGGAAGCCTGTCACCTTACCACGGGGAATGCGACACTCTTGGTGTCGCGTTCAGAAGGCGATGGCTAGACCTGTCGCCTTCAGAAACCTAAATGCGACGCCCATTGTGTCGCATTCAGAAGGCGACAAAGGCGTTGTCGCGACCTGAACAGACTGATGTAGTGTGGATTCTGACTGACCTTTGTGCTTTTTATGGCCATTTTGCAGAGTGAGCTGCGGTCCCGGCTAGGATGGGCTGTCGTCCGGGCAGTCTACCAGGGACTGCTAGACTTCCAGAGGACACGATTCGAGGAGATGGGGTTCGGCCCCTTCCTCAGGTTGGACGAGCTCACACCTGATGTGGCACTGATCTAGTCCTTGAAGGAGAGATGGGACCCTGAGTGCCATGCCTTCCTCCTCCCATGGGGTCACATGATCCCCACTTTGGGGGACGTGGCACAGATCACCGGCCTGAGGGTGGATGGCCAGGCGGTGACAGGGGTGACCTACACTTGTTACCAGGAGTTGGTGGAGAGGCTTCTGGGACTGGAGGTGATGAGGGAGAGGTCGTCCTTGGTGCCGAGGACGAAGCTGTAGGCGAGTCTAGGGGTGGAAGACGCTCGCCACCAGACGGGAGAGGGCCAGGCAGAGTATATGGCCCGGCTGACATCGGATGCCAGGGTGGCGTTGGTAGAGGAGGAGGGAGCAGCGGCAGACCGAGATTTGAGGTGCTTCCTGATCACCTTGAGAGAAGCTCATCCTTGAGACCCGAGGAGACCCAGTGAGCTACCGGAGCCTGCCCCTACTCGAGGATCTGACCCAGGTAGGGAGCTACGCGTGGGGTACGACCCTTCTCGCCCACCTCTTCGACAGCCTGGGCACCTCTGGTAGGGAGACAGAGGTGGCCGGTTTCTTCCCCTTCCTACAGGTACGCTTCTCACTCCTACCCTTACCCTTTATTGCTTATTTTAATTGACTGTGTTACTGACCATCTTGTTTTGCAGGTATGAGCGTACTACTACCTCCCCTCCCTTGGTCGGGGAGTGCTGAGGTGACCGAGCACTGTACCGCTCTTGCAACGCTGGCGGTTCCGCCGCGACGAGTGGTCCCTAAATCTATAGGTGACCCTTATCCAGGTCGCCCTACACACCATCCCCTTTGGACATGTGAGTACTTCTCCACTTGCAACCCTCCTCTTCCTTTTTATTGACAAGAGACTAATGATTTTTTGTATGTGGTGTGCAGGTTGAGTGGACTCCCTACGCTGGGGACGAGGATGCCGACCAGCCATGGGTGGAGCAGGGCTGCCCCTACTTCAGTAGGGAGATCTGGCTACATACATTCAACACGGTGGTACCACTACACCTACGGCTGGTAGTGAGGACACTGGGGCTCCATTAGGCGGTGGTGGAGTTCCCGACCCGGCAGAGGCAGTGGGAGCGACCGGGCCGCAGCTTCCGTGGCATTCAGCAAGTCACGGATTAGAGGGAGGGAGATCGGGAGCAGCTCGAGGACTAGTGGCAGCGGGGCCGAGAGGTGACCTCTGAGGCCACTAGTGACGAGTACTACTTCCGTGCCTACGCACAGAGGTATGGGGCCCAGGTGTACAGGGGGACCCGACGACTGGTGAGTATTACTAGCTTAGCCTTTTCTAATTATTTTAATCATTAGTTACTTGGCTAACATGACTTGTGTTTGCAGCTCGACCCCGAGGGTCGGATCGCCTCCCTCGAGGGCATCCTCCACTACACGATCCAGCAAAGGGATGACCTCCAGTGGATCGTGACTGAGTTGGCGAGTGCTCTACTTCTTGTCTCTTCTATTCCTGACCTCAGTTAACTGACTCTTGTGTTCTTCTCTTGTAGCATGCTGAGTGGGAGCGGGCCTAGCAGATGGTGGGCGGTTCTTCCACCTCTCGAGAAGAGCCTGGCCGCTCCATGCTAGGGGCCAGTTGGCAGCAGCACTGGCCTGGGCGGAGAAGGCCATGGGCCAGCTATGCGAGCGGGTCAGTTAATAATTTCATGCCCGTTGTACTTTGTTTCTCTTATTGACACATGTCTTGATTTGCAGGAGGCGGAGCTGAGGGACTCTCTAGCGTGGACTACTACGCTAGAGACGGATATGGTGGAGCTGTGCCTACGCCCTCAGCGGACGAGGTGACGGGGCTGCACCGAGAGGTGGATGAGCTCCGATCGCAGTTGGGGAGCAAGCGACAGACGTCATGGTGCTCAGGGTGGAGATGAGGGGATTGGAGAGGGCCCTATCACTGGTCGGCCACAGTCGCACATCGGCCAGCAGGAGCAGTGCCCCTAGCGCCTCAGCGGGGTAGTACTTGATGGGTTCCTACAGACAACGGAGGAACGAGGAGGAGGGACGACGACGCGAGTGAGCGGCCGAGGGGAGCACGACGGGACCGAGGGAGATGGTCCCTCCACCATCTCGCCCACTAGAGGGTATAGGGGAGAGCGGTTGAGGATTTGTACTCTTTTCACTTTTGTTTATCATGTATCATGATGATGATGTAGATATGGAATGGAATAGAATGGAATCTTTTTGTTGTAGAAATGTGACTATGTGATAGTGACGAGTGAGATATGAGTGCTGCTTCCTTTCTCCTGACGTGACCTGCACACTAAAGAAGACCATGAAAACAAGTTAGATCCGTTTTTCGATTTAACCCCTTGCCTTAAGCATGACGAGTGACCAATCTTGATAAATGGTCAAGGGGCTAAGCCTTATTAAGTAGGCAAAAGACATAAGTAAATAAATGACATGCATGAATGAATGAGTAAAGTATTTTTGGGATTTTGAAAACATTCGATTTTTGGGGTTTTGAAATCTTTATTTTTTTTAGAATTTTAAAATATTTGATTTTTTGAAGTTTTGAAATATTTGATTTTGTAGAGTTTTGAAATATTTGAATTTTTTAGAGTTTTGAAATATTTTATTTTTTAAAAGTTTTGAAATATTTGATTTTTTTGGAGTTTTGAAAGACGCCTAAAATCGACGTTAGCCCTTACTAAAATAAGACACGCGAGATTGAAGGTATTCGCCCTTTTGGGCCATAACACATAGACCAATTCAAACTGTTGGTTAGGAATCTTGGTCACTTCCCCTTTTCGCCGAGGACTCTACTAAGGAAAGGCGTGCATTTAGGGGTGACATGCCACGGATAGCTGCCCCTTGTTGATAGTGCGCCTACTTAGGCCATACTTAAGAGATGACCGATCTTATAGAGGGAAATGGAAGACTATTGATGGAAAGTCTAATGTAGGTTTAAGGATGTTGGGTTCGGCTTCTTCCCGCGACATACCCTTCAAAGATTAGGTCTGTTGCGTAGGGACTTTATGGTTTTTTCTTATGGATTTGTACTAGATGGGGCATGCATACGACCGGGCTCATGAGCGTCTCATGGGGATTTTGCCACTCTTTGCCATGCCCCTGTTCTATCATGTATTTTCCTTTCTTTCATTTGTTTCTTCACTCTTGCTATTGTTATTTCGACTGTCCTGTTTAAGACTTCCTCTTGTTAGGGTATGCTTAAAGGTTGATGACCTCGCCCTTACGACCCTTGCCCCTATACTTCGACCGATTTAGGAGAGAATGACCATCACATAGCTTAAGTAGGACCTACGTAGCCACGATACCTGTTGGGTTATAATGTGTATGATGACATGTGCATAAATGTTTTTTATGATGCGTGACATAATTGATGTTGTTGTCTTAATGTTGGAAACATGATAAATATGACAAAGACAAGAATGAAATGATCAAGTATGCAAATGCATTGATGAACACCTACGTATTCACTGTATCTCACTTATAATGTCTTTTGATGTAGGTGTGAAGACATACAAGACAAGCAACAAAATCCAAGTGCAAAAGAACAAGAAAAACACTTCAAGTGGTCATGTGTCGACAACCAGGAAGTTCCCTATCGACAGATAGGCCAAACCAGAACAAACAAGCTACTGGAAGCACAATCTAAGCAGTAGCTGTCGACAGATGAAATGTACCTGTCGACAGATACAAGTTTCCTGTCGACAGCCAGTAAATCGCATGTCGACAAGTAAGGCCTTCCAGCAACACCATGGTTCTGGAAACCAGATCTGAGCAGTAGCTGTCGACAGCTATGAAGTGCCTATCGACAGACGAAGAGAAAAGTCAGATCTGATGGTCAGGATATGTTCTATATCAGGGTGATCCCTTCAAGCATGACTCTCCATACTTGGACACCCATATATATAGATCATATAAAGGTATTTTCGTAGCAAGAAGCCACCATACCAAAACCCTAAGCAAAACCCAAGAGAAAGGCTTCTCCCTGCTGCTCTGCTTCAACCCTCCATCTCTTCATGGAAGATCCATCTCACGAGCGGAGTTGAAGCCCGTTCTTCCTCGGTTCAAGCTTCGTCTTCATCACATGGTCGTCAACGACGTGAAGTTTGAAGTCTTCTGGATGAACTCACTGAAGAGTTCACATCTTGGATTTGATCCTCAACTCAGAACTCTTCTTCTGTTCCACTTTTCATATCTCTCTATGTGTGGTAGTGGTTCAAGCATTCCTTGTGCTTGATCCACGTGTGGATTGTTGTTCTAATTGCGTGTTTGCATCAGACAACGTGCATTGTGTGTGGTTGTAGAGTTGAACTCGCTGATAAGTAGTCTTTCTGCGTGTGTGTGGACAGTGGACGTAGGATACACAAGTTGTGTACTCCGAACCACCTTAAATCTTTGTGTCCTGTGGTTTGAACGTTTCACAATAGATGTTTGGTAGGCACGTTGATTATTCATACACTAGATAGGTTGGTATTCATTCTACTGACAATCAGCACACACATCATAGTTCGAATTCAATAAATATCAGTTTAAGATTTTGTCAAGTTAGTGTTGGATCAAAAAGAAGGTCATAGTGCTTTTAATTGGTAGTAATATATTCATCCCCCTATCTAGATTACTGCTTTAGATAATTCCGTGCATCTTTCAATTGGTATCAGAGCTTGGTTTCTCTGATTTATTGCTTTTATAGCTTGATCTCACAATCAGGAGAAATTCAGTCTCATGGAAACTAACAAGGGATTTATGGCTGAAGGGCACTCAGTGTCCAGGCCTCCCTTCTTTGATGGCACTGACTATACGTATTGGAAAAATCGTATGTAGGTTTTTCTGAGAGCTCAGGACTATGAGCTATGGAAGATCGTCAGCAAGGGGCCTTATGAGCTGCCCGTTGACGAAGATACCTGAACAAGAGAACAAATCCGCAAAGGCACCTTGAATTGGAGCGCACTGAACATGATGCAGTGCACCGTGCATCCGAAAGAGTATTCGAGGGTCTCCACATGCAAGTCAGCAAAAGAAATGTGGGACAAGCTGGAGCTCATTTATGAAGGTACGTCTGAGGTAAGGGAAACTAAAGCTAGCATGTTAGTATCTGAATATGAAATGTTTAAGATGAAAAATGAAGAAACAATTTTAGATATGTTTGCTAGATTTATGATCATAATAAATGGCTTGAAAGGTCTTAAGAAAGAGTACAGTGAAAGTGACTTAGTTAGGAAGATACTTTGGTCTCTTCCATCCACTTGGCATACTAAGGCCACTGTCATTGAGGATTCTAAAGACCTTTCCGTAATGAAATTGGATGAGCTAATTGGATCCCTAATGACTTATGAAATAAACTTGAAGAGCAAAGAAACTAAGGTTACTCCTAGAAAATCCATTGCTTTAAAAGTTTCTAACAAAAGTTCTTCAAGTTCCAACAAAGGGGTTCAGTAGGAAAGTGATGAATCTGAACCGTCTAGTGATAGTGAGAATGATGAAATGGCCATACTCACTAGACAGTTCAAAAAATTCCTCAGGTTCAAAAAGAAAGGCTCAGGTAACTTCAAAACTTTTCCAAAGAAAGATTTCTCAAATAAGTTTGAGTCTAACAAAAAATCTGACATGATTGTGTGCTATGAGTGCAAGAAACCAAGGCACATGAGAGGTGAATGCCCAGAGCTCAAGAAGAAGCTGAGGAAGGACAATTTCACCTTCAAGAAAGCCAAGGCAATGATGGCGACTTGGAGTGATGAAGATGAAGATGAGAATGCACAAGGAAGCTCTGGAGATGAAGAAATTTAGTGTTTAATGGCAAGGAGTGAGGACTCCAATGATGTAAACTCTTCCTTTGAAAATTATACCGTTGATGAATGGGAAGAGGCATATACCTCATTGTTTCAGAAATATTGTGAATGTAAGTCTGAAAATAAAACACTGAAAAAGAAAATCACCTCACTTGTTCATAGCACATGTAATGATGAACAAATTGCAATCCTAACTAAAGAAATTAAGTTATTAAAAATTGAACAGGAAGGTCATCATGAGGAAATGGATTGCATAAAAGAAAAACTGCAAGAAAATGAAAAGGAGAAACAAGCATTAAATAAATCAGTTGAAACTCTTCAACATGAGAATCATGGGATTCAGAAAAAGTTGGAACAAGCTCAAAAAGAACTAAAAGGTAAAACTGATGATCTCTCAAGATTTGTGAAAGGAAAAGAAAATTTAGATGCAGTTTTGGGAGTCAAAACTAACATCACAAGGCATGGGCTTGTGTTTCAACTGAAAAATAAAAGAAACGTGGAGAAACATTGATCACATCATTTGTTGACTGTAGTCCAAGTAAAAGTAAACAAGATCCAACTAAAAGCAAGAATGCTCAAGTTAAAGATAAGAAATTGCAAAACAAACAAATGCCTTCATCTGTTCAACACACAAAGAGAACTGTCGACAGACCCAAAGAGATCTATCGATAGGCCTGGAAATTTACAGATAAAAGAATGCCAAACAAGCATCAAAAAGGCCACAGGCAATCACAAGCTCAACACAACACCAAAATAAATGTCCTGAGTTAGACTCCATCATGCAATTACTGCAATAAACTTGGCCATACAGAAAATCAATGCTGGAATAAGTCAAACAAACTGAAATGCAAACAAGTTTGGATTCCGAAGCATTTACTTTTTGGCATGAATGAAAAGTTTGGACCCAAAGTAATTTGGGTACCAAAACCTCTTGTCTGATCCATCTATGCAGGAATGCCTAGTAGCCCAAAATCAAAACAAATGGTACTTGGATAGTGGCTGCTCGAGGCACATGACGGGCGACAAAGAATGTGAGACCCAAAATTTTTTTTGTCATTTTATAATGTGCATGCGATAATTTCATGTCATAAATATAGTGTACGTATTAAAAATATTACATACTATAACTATTAAATTGTTCATGCGCATATATGTGTATGTATATTATTTTCGTGAATATAAGTAATTAGCTAGTTTTATAATGATGTACTTATTTAAATACCAGGTATGTTGTACTTAATTATATTTGTACGCATATAGATGTATAAAACTAATGTGGTACATTTGATATTTACTTATTGAAATAATAATTACTTGATTATAACATGTATGATATCTATATAATAGTGTGTGTATTACATTTATATTGATGTTCGTGCTAAATACATGCAACTATGGTGTATATGCATATATGTGTATGTTACTTTGTGTATATTATTTTTAATTGAGAATAATGTAAGTTATATTTATAAATGATGTGTAATACATATAATTTATGTAATTAGTGTAAAAATATTTAATTATGTTCATACTATATTTTTAGAGCTTCGATCTATGTTAAATCGGACGAAAACATGATTTTTGGTTGTCTGGCACTGTTGACCGCCAGACCTTGACGTCAACCTCAGTCTGACCGCCAGACCTTGACGTCAACCCCATTCTGACCGCCAGACCTTGACGTCAACCTGCCAGTTAACTACAACCAATGTTGACGTCAATATCCTGCTGCGTAACGGTTCCAGATTCGTTAATGCTCGCAATATGACTTGTTCCAGTTTAGGAAACCCTTCCTAAATCCTTGGTAACCTACCCTAGT
This sequence comes from Colocasia esculenta, assembly GCA_014218235.1. Taxonomy (NCBI): domain Eukaryota; kingdom Viridiplantae; phylum Streptophyta; class Magnoliopsida; order Alismatales; family Araceae; genus Colocasia; species Colocasia esculenta. Next base: position 116,458,643 of record CM024754.1, read on the forward strand.
GCATACCCAACCCATCTAACTTTATAAAAACCCGTTATTTGGCCGTACCAAGCCTTTTTCGTGATTGTGGAACCCTATTATTCCCTGTGAGAAAATCTGATTTTCCCGAGCTTTGATCCGGCGATTGGAGGACTTTCTGGGAGATCTACCACGACTGGAGCGTAGTACAACCATCCAAGAAGCATCCCCAACCCCGAGGAACGTTCTACGTCGACTGGAGAAGAAGATCCAAGGAGTTTCCGAGCACCCTCTTGTTTTGACCGAAGAGGGCTTCAACGGCATAGATTTGATCTTCTAGGATTTTATTAAAGGCAAGTAACCTTTGTACATCCTTCCTATACATGTCCCTTAGGTCCTAGAATTTTTGTGAATTTTTCCTCGCGTCCTGGACCCTCAAACTTTCCCGTACATGTGAGTATGTATGTGCAGATTTCTGTCTGGAAGTTGAAGTCAACATCCCTTGCCGTCAAGTTCATCAGTTAACGGCAAGAGATGTGGACGTTAACGTAGTTGGCGGCCAGGGGTATGCAGTCAAGTTCTTCAGTGACCAGGAAATTGCTATTTAATCCTATTAAATGCATTTAATTGATTTTTCGACATGTGTGCAGCCTGAAAATTTTATGTAAGGTAAAAGTTGATTGTTAGGTCATGTCATGAGGATATCATGAATTTTCTTGATTTATGTAAATTATGAAAATTCTGGAGAGTGAATTATGAGCATAAGATAATGATGTTAAATCCATGAAAATAGGATGTTTGTGAGTTCAGATTTGGTAAATTTTCTGTAATGCTATGGTGATTTCATGAACTCAGTGACACTGTCATATTAGATTATTTTATTGAAATTTCTGTTTAAGAGAATTTAGTGATAATTGCATCTGTACAGTGATTTAATTGTTATAAATAAGTTTTTGTTTAGAAAATTCTGAAAATTTGAGCATATCTTCTAATTACTGTCCTTAATTCGTGATAAAAATTTTGTGAATTTCTGATGACAGTAGGTAATTTCATGAGTTTAATTGTGAAAATAGTCATATTAAGCATGTTAGAATTAATCGTGTGCAAATAAGAGGTTAGTAGCATGTTAATGTTTTGTTTTGAGTAATTTACCATTGTTAACAGTAAAGTGAAACTCTGTAAATGCAAATGTGAGTATTATGCAAGTGAATGTAAATTTGGAATGAAATTTGTGCATATGAATGAGTAATAAACTGATGAGAATGATAATGTGATTAAGATAAAATGTGTGCCAAGGGTGACACTGCTACCATAGGGGTCTGAGAGCTATACCATAGAAAAGTCCCTATGGGAGGCTCAACGTTATGAGATAAATCCTAAGGGCATTAGGATAAAATCCTGGAGGTGGACAAGTACCGCTGGTTAGGGTGGAGAGAGCTTCTCCCGGTTCTGCGCAGTTACCTAGATTTGTCACCGCATTGCCTAGGTGATGAATATGTGAAAGTGAGTGCTAAGTGCTAAGTGATGAGTACTCAGTGCTAAATGTGATCGTTTTCCTCTACTTGGTGGTTAGGACTATGTGTCATGGCAATTTAAGAGATTAAATATGATCTTAGTACAAAGTGATAAATGTGAATGAAAGAGTAAGTGCAATGAAAGAAGTGTAAATTGATATGTAAGGAAGAGTAAAAGATAGCAAAAGTACTAATTTTATGTGAAAACCAATGTACCATTACATGTGTATTTAATTATGCCATTCATGTGTTAATACCATCATGGTTGTAGTAACATGCTTAGTACCATATTTAATGTTATGTAATATAGTTTAATAATTTTCATATGATGGTATGTATGAATATGTGCATGTAAAAATGAAAAGAAATGCGATGTGAAAGAGCGAGTATGTAAAATTGACAAAAGAATAAGATAACATGAGAATGAGTGTCAATCCATATGATTAAGTTTAATTCATGTCAAAACAGCAAGTTAAATGAATTTATAATCTTGATAATCACATGAAACAATGTCCAAATTCTATGATAAAAATTGCTACTTGTTTAGTATGTAGTTCCATGCTTAAATTGTAGATGTTTGCCATTCGATTTGGAATATGTTCTAGATCTTCAATTCGTGTTTAATATAGGTGATATCGTGGTGAATTATTTAAGTTAAAACAGCAAATGAAATGTGTAAATAAATGAGAAAAAGTGCATGTGAAAAATAAATAGAGATCATGTTAGGTTGCTACCTACTTTACATAAAATTGCCTATTCTAATTGGTAATGTTGTTACATGATAAAGGAAAGGTTTAGATCGATAAATCATGTTACATGATAGGTGGTTAAAAGTGCATATGTTCATATCATGCATGTGTTAATTGGATTATACTCAACTAGTTTAGAAAGATTACTATCATGTTATGAAATTGCTAGAAAACATGTGCAGGTGACATAAGGGTATGATAAATTTGACCTTTAAACAGCAAGTTAGATGTACGATAAAGTGATATGAATACATGAGAAATTGACTAAATATCATGCTAAAAGTATTCACCATCCTGTATATAACCTTGTGTTTAAATTTGATTGAATTCTGCCATGATATAATAAAAATTTGTAGCATGTGTTATAGAATATATCATGTGTAGAAATCTTGTGTATATGTAGGTTATTTTATGATCTAATATGAGCATGTGTTATATGTAGAATGTGTTTGGGAGATACATGTGTTATTATTCTTAAAAAGCTTGTATTATGTGAATTGTTGTGACGAGTATGATGTGTATGAGTTTTATTATTGTTGGTGGTTAAAAGTGTACGAGATATGTATGAGTTTGATGTTTTAGATTACTTGCTGAGTCTTGTAAGACTCATACTTGCTTCGGCGTACAGGTGTGACAGGTTATCCCGTAGCGGAGAAGTTTAGAGGAGATTGGAGCAGCATTCAAGAAGTAGTACTTGAAGATTTTTATTTTCAATAAGCTATTTATTTTATATCTGGAATAATGTCATTCATATGGACAATGTAATGAGCAATACATTTTCTTTCAAATTGTAATAATGTGGACTCTAGTACTTTCTTTTGCTATATAGACTGTGAAATGTGTGATGGTGATGGAATAAAGTAAAGTATTTCTTTCATTTCCGCTGTACTCTTATTGTATTCATGGACATATCAACCTTATCGCTTAGTGTTGGGTTACTATCCCACTGTGATGATGCTCTTTATACCGATGGGGTTGGTATAATCGTACCGGTATGAGGAGGGTCGTCACAAAGAAAAATTCTTTTTGTTGGTGCAAAAAAATGGAGGACAAGTTGTCTTTGGAGGTAACAATAAGGGCCAAATTATTGGCACAGGTAAGGTAGGTAAGTATGCCTCTAACTTAATAGACAATGTACTCTTAGTTGATGGTCTATATCACAATCATCTTAGTATTAGCCAATTGTGTGATAAAGGCCATAAAGTCATCTTTGAACCAAGTGCATGCCAAATTCTTGATAAAGAAACAGAAAATCTCAAGTTTTCTGGCAAAAGGGTGAATAACATCTATCTAGTTGATTTAGATGAACTAGAAAATAAAAATTTGTGTCTTGTTGCAAATAAGCAGGATGAATTTACTTTGTGGCATCATAGACTAGGCCATGCAAGCTACAATGTTTTGCACAAGATCATGAGGATGAAACTGGTAAGTGATCTTCCTGAGATTTCATTCAATAAAAATGTGACTTTTTGTGATGCATGTGCACAAGGAAAACAAACCAGAAAGTCTTTCAAATCACATGCTCCTATAATCACTTCTAAACCTTATGAATTGTTGCACATGGACCTTTTTGGACCTAGTAGAACACTAAGTCTCAATGGTAAACGCTTTGGGTTTGTCATTGTAGATGATTTTTCTAGGTTCACTTGGGTTAAATTTCTAGCTCACAAACATGAAGTTCTGAAAAATTTTCAAGAGTTCTTCAATGAGATTGAGCATGGCAACACAATCAAAATATGCTCAATCCGCACTGATCATGGGGGAGAGTTTGATAACAACATATTTTCTGACTTCTACAAGAACTAAGGTCTTGATCACAAGTTTTCCTCTCCAAGGACTCCAGAATAAAATGGAGTGATGGAGAGAAAGAACAGAACCTTGGTGGAAATGACTCGCACTCTTCTGGTTGAAAGCCAACTTCCAAGGAGCTTTTGGGCAGAAGTAGTGAACACTTCATGCTACCTCCTCAATAGAGTCATGGTAAAACCTGTCATGAAGAAAACCCCATATGAGCTCTTAAAAGGTAAGAAACCTAGCATTGGGTACTTCAGGATCTTTGGCTCCAATGTCTTTATACATAATAATGACAAGGTTGATTTAGATAAATTTGAAGCCAAAAGTGATCCAGGTATTTTTCTCGGATACTCAGAACACTCTAGAGCTTATAGAGTGTGTAACAATAAAAACAGAACTGTGGAAGAGACTCCACATGTTATTTTTGATGAGTATCATGCAAAAACTAACAAATTAAATGTTTCCATGTATGATGATGATGAAGGAAAAATACTTGAAGATCAAGATGAAAAGCCACTGTCGACAGACTAGGAAGAGGTTGTTGACATGCCTGAAGATAATCCACAAGATCAAATTCTTCAAGAACAACCTCCCCAAGAACAAATTCATCAAGAGCAATATCCTCAAGACCAAGACCAACTAGATCCTTCAACAATTAGAAATGTCAGGTACTCAAAAGATCACCCACTTGATAATGTAATAGGGAATGTAAATGATAGAGTTCACACTAGGTCTCACTTTAGACACATTGTAGAACAAGATCATTTAGCATTTGTCTCTCAAGTGGAACCTAAAAATGTTGAAGAGGCTCTAAAAGAAAATTCATGGATAGATGCCATGCATGAGAAACTTGGGCAATTTGAAAGAAACAATGTTTGGAGCTTAGTTCCTAGAACCCCTAAAATTTCTGTAATTGGAACAAGATGGGTATTTAGGAATAAGCTAAATGAAGAAGGTAAAGTGGTGAGAAATAAAGCTAGACTGGTAGCAAAGGGATATAATCAAGAATTTGGGATGGATTTTGACGAATCCTTTGCACCTGTAGCTAGGCTTGAGGCAGTTAGAATTCTGTTAGCATATGCATGCTCAAACAAGTTCAAACTTTTTCAAATGGATGTCAAAACTGCCTTCTTGAATGGCTACATCAAAGAAGAAGTCTATATTTCTCAACCACCTAGATTTGAGAATAATGATAAGCCTAACCATGTCTATAAATTGCACAAAGCTCTCTATGGTTTGAAACAGGCACCCCGAGCTTGGTATGACAGACTGAGCAACTTCTTAGTGAGTAAGAACTACTCAAGAGGTAAAGTGGACCAAACCCTTTTTACTAAATGTGTTCGCAATCACATCATTGTTGTTCAAGTCTATGTGGACGACATCATTTTTGGTTCAACTAACCCCTCACTGTGTAAAGAATTTTCTAAACACATGCACAGTGAATTTGAGATGAGTTTAATGGGGGAGCTTCAATTTTTTCTTGGCTTGCTGGTAAAACAATACGAAGATGGCTTCTTAATCAATCAAGAAAAATATGTCAAGGAGCTACTGAAAAGATTTCAGTTTGAACAAGCCAACCCAGCCTCAACACCAATGAGCACAAGTGTAAAACTAGAAAATGATGAGAAAGGTAAAACGGTAGATGCAAAGCAATTCTGAGGTATGATTGGCTCACTCCTTTACCTTACTGCAAGTAGGCCGAATATTCAGTTCAACGTTTGCCTTTGTGCTAGATACCAATCTAGTCCAAAGGATAGCCATTTAGTTGCAGTCAAAAGGATTTTTCGATATCTCTCAGGTACACATGATTTGGGTTTATGGTATCCAGCAGGTAGCAATTTTGATTTAGTCTCATATTCTTATGCTGATTATGCTGGGTGTAAAATTGATAGGAAAAGCACTATTGGGTACTGTCAATTACTAGGGGGTTGCATTGTTTCGTGGGCATCCAAGAAGCAACACTTGGTTGCACTCTCCACTGCAGAGGCAGAATATGTTACTGCAAGGAGTTGTGTGGCTTAAGTGTTGTAGATTAAACTACAACATAGACATTAGATGTAGACCTATCCTATGTGACAATACTAGTGCTATAAACCTTTCCGAGAACCCAATTCAACATTCAAGAACAAAACATATAGAAATTAGACATCACTTTTTGAGAGATGAGGTAGCCAACAAGTCCTTGGTGCTTAACTTCATACCCACTGAAAAACAATTGGTCGATATCTTTACCAAACCCTTGTCTAAAGATAGGTTCACATCATTGAGAAGAGAATTGGGCTTGTGCAAAATGCAATGAATCCAATGCCCAATTATGGAGTAAATGATCTTTGTGTGTAGTGATTATGTGGTGACTGTGGAAGAACAAGTCAGGCTTGTTCGGAAACTATCACTATCTGTGAGGAAACATCATCCACCAAGTATCCATAGTCAATTTGCACATAAAGGTCATCAACTTCAAATGAGGTATTTAGTTTCTTTCAGTTTTGGCTCATTTATTTCTGAAATAGAATGAAATTCTGTGCTCATATGCTTATGAATGTCTCTTCTTTATGCAAATGCTTGCCATGGATGTGAAAAACATTGCTTGAAATGATTGAATGTGCTTTACACACATGCACACATTATGGGGGAGTAAGTCTAGGTAGGTTGAGTGAAATTCATGAGAGATATCATTCATACTCATTGTGTCATTATTTCTTAAAATCTTGGTCTTTATATCACTCAATTTAATGCCTCAAAACTCATTTTCCAAGTACCTGTCGACAGCCAGAACACCAGCTGTCAACAGATCCCCTCATCCAGAACCACAATACTTTTGTGAAACAGTAGCTGTCGACAGCCCCTTCTTCAGCTGTCGACAGATGGGCTCTTCCAGAACACCAGTTCTTCTGGTTCTCAGTAGCTGTCGACAACCCCATTCTTGTTGTCGACAGATGCCCTTCAATTGTGAAATCTTCAATTTTTCTTCGCAATTCTTCATGAGAATGTTCATTATTTTTATTGCAAGGGGAGAATTTGGACTTAATGTTCATTACAATCTTTCATACCTATAGTATCGAAGACATTGAATTAATCACAATGATTTTAAAATAATATTTTGTGCTTGAGTCTAGGTTGTGTCATCTAGAAAACATTGAACAAATCTAATGATTTTAACTTGACTCACATGAATACCTCCTTTGTGAATGATCTTCCCTAAATGGATTGACAAGTAAGAAGGTTATTAAACTTAATGTTTATACATTGGCCTTTGACCTTAAATAACCTTTTAAACTTGATTTTCTAATTTAAAAAAAGGGAGAAAAGCTACCTATTTCTAAACTCAAAAGTTCAAACAAAAATTATATGAAATCGGATAAAGGCAGAGCAATGCTGAGCATCACTGAGTAACCGGGGACATGGGCATCACAAATGTCTATCTTTACGTTAAAAAGTCCTTTCATTATCTCTGCACAATGGTATGATGGTCACTCACACTGAGTAACTGGAAGTACGGGCATCACAAATGATTACCTTCACATCAAAAGGTGAAAATGATCCTAATTACCACTTTTCCCACTTTAACTTGATAAAAGAAATTGTTCAATGCTAGAAATAGAGTGAAGCCTCCATGATTTGAAATCAAGGGCAATGGGTTGTCTATTGCCAATTGTTCATATAGACATTGCCTACATTTACCAACTGAACATCACCTACTAAGGTATATGACTTTCTTCAATGGTTTTATTCAAAGGGGTTATCTTAGTTTCATATGTTTTTAAATGGTGTCTTCTAAATGCCATAACTTAAGATTCCCGGAGTATTATCTCTTAACCATTGTAGAATTTTTATGTGTCTTTATACTTATGTTTATGACACTTTGTAATGGGTATAAACCTATTATCAACCTTAAAATCCCATTTGAACACTCATTCCCCACTTAAATTCCTCAAAATTCTGTTCTTGGACAAAACTGCTCAGTAGCTGTCGACAGATGACTGGGCGCCTATCGACAACCGCTTTTCTGGGCAATTCAGAAGCCCAACTGGTGCCCCTTTTGGCCGAATTTTGTGGGCCCCCTTTCCTTCAAACTTCTTTTAAATACATCCAAGGGGGGAAACACACCTCTTCACCCTCTCACCTTCCTCCAAAAGGTGTTCTCCTCCCTCTCTTAACCCTAGAACTCTCTCCAGGGAGCCCACACCCAGATTCTTCTCTTCCTGTTTGCTCTTTCTCCTATTTTCCTTCCCTTCCAGGGTCATCTCTACCTCATGCCTCTCCTTCTTCATGGCTACCAAGGGCAAGCGTCTCATCCCTCGTCGGCGTCCTATCTCGTCCGGAGTCGGCGAAGGTTCAGGGACACCTACAGAGTGCAGGAGCAAGCACCGGGATGGCCGTCTGCCGGAGCTGACTGTTCCCCAGGGTTTACAACTCACCATGGTTCGAGGAACCTTCCAGCGCTTCGTCCAGCCATGCTACATGGATTTCACTTCTCTGGAAGACATGTTCCCAGGTCTCCAGCCCCTGTTTGACACCCAGCGTTGGACAATCTTTCTCTATTCTCACAATCGGTATTCTCCAACCGCTGTAATCGAGTTCTTCAACAACATGGAGATGACCGCTCGTAGTGATTTGTACACTACGGTCAGAGGTATCCCCTTCCCGGTCACATCTAATCTCTTTATCCGTGCTTTACAAATTCCAAACTCCGGGGCTAATGTTTCTGTCTACCATCCCCCTGCCTCGGAGTACTACACTCTCATCACCCAACAACCTTATAACACCACCAAGGACCATGTCAAGCTCAATGCTAACTCCTTTCCTCTCAACCATTTGATCCATCACATCTTCACCACCCTTGTTGCTCCCAATGATGGAAGCAGGGAACTTGTCACTGAAGTCCACAAGTCCCTCTTCTTCTTCTTCCTCAACACAGAGCAAATCAACCTCACTCAACTCATGGTAGACCTCATCAAACAATGCTTCACTAATCCCAAGCGGTCTATGCCATATGCCTGCCGCATTACCTCACTCTTATCCTTCATTGGCATTCCCATTTTTGATGATGAGTGCATAAATCTCAAGTCTCGTAGTGCATTTGATCTTACTGCGGCCCATAGGATGGGTTACAAGCTAATTGATGGAAGAGTCACCAGGACTCTGAAAGGCAAAGAGCAGGATGTTGAAGAGGAATCAGCTGAAGATGATGGAGATGGTGAAGACTCCCAATCAGAGCCCATGGATGCTCAGGGAGGTGTTGAAGATGTTCTTAAAGAACAAGCACCACCGGCTCAAGCACTATCTCTTCGGGATTTTCTAGCCGGTCAGATGGCCCAAATGCAACAAAGTATCACTATTGGCTTTAATCAACTCAATGCTCACTTTGATCAGCTGGATGCATAAGTTAACATCAGGATGGATGCACTTGCTGATACTCACGTTCAAATTCAGCATCGGCTCACTCGGCTCTCTACTGAGTTTCATGAGTTTCGTCATCCCCCTGCTCCTCGGAATGACGATGTTTAGAGAGTCTAGGATTTAGTGTGGGGTTATCTGTTTATTTTTCTTTTCACTAGGATTGGGTCATGAGTTTGTTAGTTCTTTTAGTTATGTCATATCCCTTCTTTTACTTGTATTTATTTCATGTAATGGATGTCCTTTTGTAACTGTGTGTACTTATTGATCAATGAATGAAAACACAGTTCTTTGCTTCATTCGTGTCCATGTGTGCATGAACTATCTTTTTGAATGTTGTCAAAAGGGGGAGAAACATCAATTGCAAATTTTGTCATCATCAAAAAGGGGGAGAATGTTGGGTTATAATGTGTATGATGACATGTGCATAAATGTTTTTTATTATGTGTGACATAATTGATGTTGTTGTCTTAATGTTGGAAACATGACAAATATGACAAAGACATGAATGAAATGATCAAGTATGCAAATGCTTTGATGAACACCTATGTATTCACTGTATCTCACTTATAATGTCTTTTGATGTAGGAGTGAAGACACACAAGACAAGCAACAAAATCCAAGTGCAAAAGAACAAGAAAAACACTTCAAGTGGTCATGTGTCGACACCGTATCAACAGATAGACCAAACCAGAACAAACAAGCTACTGGAAGCACAATCTAAGCAGTAGATGTCGACAGATGAAATGTACCTGTCGACAGATACAGGTTGCCTGTCGATAGCCAGTAAATCGTCTATCGACAGATAAGGCCTTCCAGCAACACCATGGTTCTAGAAGCCAGATCTGAGCAGTAGCTTTCGACAACTATGAAGTGCCTATCGATAGACGAAGAGAAAAGTCAGATCCGATGGTTAGGATATGTTCTATATCGGGGTGATCCCTTCAAGCACAACTCTCCATACTTAGACACCCATATATATAGATCATATGAATGTATTTTTGCAGCAAGAAGCCACCATACCAAAACCCTAAGCAAAACCCAAGAGAAAGGCTTCTCCCTGCTACTCTGTTTCAACCCTTCGTCGTGTTCGTGGAAGATCCATCTCATGAGCGGAGTTAAAGCATGTTCATCCTCGGTTCAAGCTTTGTCTTCATCACGTGGTCGTCAATGACGTAAAGTTTGAATTCTTCTAGATGAACTCACTGAAGAGTTCAGATCTTGGATTTGATCCTCTACTTAAAACTCTTCTTCTGTTCTACTTTTCATATCTCTATGTGTGTGGTAGTGGTTCAAGCGTTCCTTGTGCTTGATCCACATGTGGATTGTTGTTCTGATTGCGTGTTTGCGTTAGACAACATGCGTGTGTGTGGTTGTAGAGTTGAACTCTCTGATAAGCAGTCTTTATGCGTATGTGTGTGGACGGTGGACGTAGGATACACAAGTTGTGTACTCCGAACCACATTAAATCTTCGTGTCCTGTGGTTTGAACGTTTCATGGTAGATGTTTGGTAGGCACGTTGATTATTCACACGCTAGATAGGTTGGTATTCGTTCTACTCACAATCAACACATACATCATAGTTCGAATTCAATACATATATGTTTAAGATTTTGTCAAGTTAGTGTTGGATCAAAAAGAAGGTCATAGTGCTTTTAATTGGTACTAATCTATTCAACCCCCCTTCTAGATTACTGTGTTATTGTGTTGGTCCTACCTTAGAGCAACCCTTGACGATTGGGAAAGGACTTCGGACTCTTAACACGGGGTAACCCCCTAATCTAAGTGTTGTGGCCTAACACCTATAGACCTAGGGATAGAATTTCTTGAGGTACAACCCATTCCACGGATGTGACAATTCTATGCCCTCAGCATTGATTAGGTGATAGGCATTTCTCGGATACGCCTCTTTCACAACGTACGGACCTTCCCAATTTGGTTATAATTTAGACCTTGGACCTCTAGGTTTGATGAAAATGCATTTCAAGACCATATCACCCTCTTGGAATTTTTGTTCAATTACCTTCTTTTGGAAAGACCTTGAAATTCACCTTTGTTATGAGACCACGTGATCGGCCGCCATCAGTCGCCTTTCATCTAAGATTTCCAATTGAACTAGCAATGCCTCTCAACGTTCATCAAGATTAAGTTCCTTATCAAGTTGGACTCTTAGTGAAGGGATCAAGATCTCGTATGGAACTACCACCTCCATCCCATAAGTCAGAGCATACGGGGTTTGCCCCGTGGGAGTACGGATAAAGGTACGGTTAAGCCCATAGAGCCTCTATTAGTTTTTCTGGCCAATCCGCGAATTTATGCGATTCACAAGTTTTCTTCAAAATTTTAAGAAGGGTTTTATTAGTTGCTTCAGCTTGGCCATTGCCTTGTGGGTAATATGGAGATGAATGATGCAAAGTGATGTTGTATTTCTTACAGAGGTCCTGAAGTTCCTGCGAGAAGAATTGCAGCCCGTTGTCTATGACGATGCTGCTTGGCACTCCGAACCGTGAAATGATATTCTTCATGATAAAGCGGCACACTGTGGATGCTTTGATTTCCGTGAATGCTTCTACCTCTGCCCACTTGGTGTAATACTTAGTTGCTATTAGGATAAAGAATTTTTGTTTGATTTGAGCATTAGGATCACCAAGGGGGCCAATAATATCAAAAGCCCACATGGAGAATGGCCAAGGTGTAGAGAGTGGATGAAGTGAGGATGAAGAAGCATGAATTTTATCAGCATGGAGTTGGCATTTGACACAACAACGGACGTAGATGGCATAGTCTTCTTCTAGGGTTGGCCCGTAGTAGCCCTGCCTAATGATCTTCTTAGCAAGCATCTGACTGTTGACATGCCCTCCGCATTCACTAGCATGGTCTCCTTCCACCACTTTTCAAGCTTCATCATCATTAAGACATCTCAACAGAACTCCATTAAGAGCCCGCCTATACAAAACTTCACTGACGACTGTGTACCTTAGGGCGGCTCTTCTTATGGCCTTGCGATCCTCCGAGTTTGCCCCTTTGGGATACGACCCATCTTTACAATACTGCTCAATCTCAAAATACCATGGAAATTCTTCTTCATCTAAGATTTCCTCGAGCTCAGCTAACATGATTTGTTGTACTCCTCTCTTCCTAGCCCTCTCTTCTAAGGTTGTCCTAAGGTTTTTGAACCAAGGATCTTGGGGAGATGGAACATCGAGCCATTGGACGACAATTGTCTTGGTCCGATGGCTCAGAGGGAAGGATAGATAATAAGCTAGTGATGCCAAGGCATCAGCCAGAATGTTTTGTGAGCAAGGAGTGTGGACATAGATAAGCTTGCGGAATTTCCTGGCCAACAACGTGACCAAATCTTTATATGGTTTAACCTTTGGGTCATGAGTGCGGTAAGTTGAGAGCACCTATCGTAGAACAAGCTGAGAGTCACCTATGATTCTAAGGTGGGATGCACCCATGATATAAGCACGTTTAAGACCATCTAGGAGAGCTTCATACTCAGACATGTTGTTCGTGGCAGAAAAGGTGAGTTGAAAGGCGATGGGGATGGTAATACCCTCCGGGGTGAGCAATACGGCTCCAATGCCCCGTCCCAAAGAATTGAGTGCACCATCGAAATGAAGGGACCAGAAGGGATCTTTGGAGATGACCGAGAGCTCTTCATTGGGAAACTCCTCTCGGATGGAGTCGCTATGAGGGAGTGGCAAATGGGCAAGGTGCTCGGCGATGGCATATCCTTTGATGGCCTTTTAGACCACAAATGAGATGTCGAATTGGGAGAGGAAGCTCTGCCAGCGCGCAAGCCGATCAGAGAGGATAGGATTTTCTAAGAGGTACCTGAGTGGATCCATCCTCTAGATCAGCTTGACCTCGTGGGCAAGAAAATAGTGCTTGAGTTTTTGAACTACCCACACGAGCGCGGCACAAGTTTTGTCCACGATGGTGTACTTGGATTCTGTGGTGTTGAAAAGTCTAGAAAGGTAGTATGTTGCCCTTTCTTTTCTTGATTCATCGTGTTGTGCAAGGACATCACCTAGGGAATCCTCGATGACTGAGAGATATAGGATCAGTGGTTTCCCGGGTGTAGGAGGTTGCAAAACTGGGGGATTCATGAGATACCTCTTCAAATCATCAAAGGCCTCTCGACACTTGTCATTCCATTTGAACTTTGCCCCTCCTTTCAAAAGATCATAGAATGGGCGACATCTTTGTGAATGTTGTGATATGAATTTTCTAATGAATTACAGATGTTTGATCAAACCCATTAGTTTTGAGATATTCTTTGGAGGTGGCATTTTCGCAATAGTCTTAGCCTTGTTTGGATCGATCTCAATTCCCCGCTTACTAACTATGAAGCCTAGAAACTTTCCTGATGATACCTCGAACACACACTTCTTCAGATTCATTCTCAATTGGTACTCTCTTGATCATTGCAATACCTTGGCGAGGATCTCGCGGTGTTCTCTCCTGGTTCTTGACTTCACCAAAATATCATCCACGTACACTTCCACATAGACGTGCATCATGTCATGGAAGATAGCCATCATTGCCCTCTGATAGGTAGCCCCTGCATTCTTTAGCCCAAACGGCATGACTACATAACAGTATATACCCCAGGGCGTCATGAAGGAAGTTTTCTCTTGATCTTTAGGAGCTAGACGGATTTGGTTATAGTCTAAATACCCATCCATGAATGAGAGGGTTGTAGACGCGAGATTGGGCCCATCCCCGCGTGGTTCTTTGGCCCATTAAGCCTCATTTGACCGTTTATTGACCTGCCTCGGATGCCATGTAGACGACAGCATCGATGGCCGCCGACTACTGGTTGGCGGCGAGCCCCCTTGACGTTGACCCATACAGACGTCCACATCCCTGGACATCTACATGCGGTTGGCGGCAGGATCGCTGGACGTTAACCTGGTTTACCTTGTCTACGCAACAACCCCGAGAATATAGCCCACTTGCATCTTTCTCTCGCCCATGCATCGCATGGGGCCGTTCCCAATGGGCATATGGGCCATCTTGGCACCCCCTTGACCCAGTAAAAATCCTATTTGGCCTCTCCCCATTGGTTGGAGCCTTTATACTTGGATTGCCATGTGTACAAGTGTGTTTCTTCACACTTGAGCATCCAAGGCTACTGAGGTCCGACCCCACTGTCTATATAACATTCCCTTGAGCCCTCTGAGACAAGGGGAGAGAGGCTGGACGTCCACATGCTGATGCTTTGAGAGAGGAGAGAGAAATTGCACCCAAGTTTCCACAACTCCAACTCTTCTTTCTATCAACACTTGGGACGTCTAGGAGGCTTCTTCCTGAGCTAGAGGAGCCCTGCAAGGAGCTGCAACGCCATCAAACGAGGATCTACACCTCCCTCCCTCTCTCTTTCTTTCTTTACTCTTTAGTTATTTGCATGTCATATTCCCTTCCCACTCACTCTAGGCACGTAGGTCCTTCCCCTACACACCTAGAAAGGGGTTTCCCAACCAAAAATGGAGGGAAGAAGGGTGGTCATAGCACTTGGCCACCCCTCTTCTCAAGTCCGCAACCGGTATGGGACTCACCTATTGGGCTATCTCTTCACATTTTGAGCATT
This sequence comes from Colocasia esculenta, assembly GCA_014218235.1. Taxonomy (NCBI): domain Eukaryota; kingdom Viridiplantae; phylum Streptophyta; class Magnoliopsida; order Alismatales; family Araceae; genus Colocasia; species Colocasia esculenta. The sequence continues at coordinate 116,473,655 of CM024754.1, forward strand.
TACTACTCTTTATTTAGACTTATAGAGTGTCTTTTCGTGGCAGGAACATTTTGCAGAAGACCGTGGAGCTCTTCCCCTTTGGCCGACTGAAGGAGGAGAAGTTGAAGCCCCGTCTCCATCCGCTGCGCGAGGCGACCACACCGACGCGATACCAACTTTCCTTGGGTACAGGTAAGGCCCTGGCAATCACGTACTCCCTTTCATTTTGTTAGTTTTCCTTGTTTCCTCCCAAGTCAACCAAGCCAACCAAAGGGTCAACGAGGTCAACCAGTGACCCCTTCATCGCCAACGAGAGTTCGACGGCGTCCGCGAGCATCCGGGAGATCCAGAGGTCGGCTGGAGACGGCGCGGAAACGGGCGTCCACAACTCTCTTCTGGCGATCACGGTGGGATAGCTTCTGCCACTGTGGTCTCACTGCGGCCAGGTAGACGGCAAGCGATCTTGCCGTTTACTCAGTAAACGTCCGCCTTTCCTACCGTTTAGTTTCTGTTAGCGTCCAGTTTTGTTGTCGTCTACTTATTGTAAGCGTCAGTCGATCATGTCGTTGACGTGTTTCTGATGAACTTGGCGTCAACCCCTGTGCCATTTAGTTTCACAAAAGCATGCTTTTTCACTATTTTTTTATTGTTTTTCTTTGATTTTCTTTTCTGTTCGCTTACTGATTGTCACTGACGGTCCTCAGTAATTGGGGGGTCACTCTTCTTACCTCTTTTAACCTCCCCTCACATTCTAGGATCACCCTTCTTCAGTTTACAACCTTTTACTCGGGGATTCCCTCTCAGGTAAATCGGGTTGGTTCCGAAGAAAACTTTGTAAGTCCCTAAATTCTGTGGATTCCCTCACGGTACGGGGCAGGAGGACCTTTTACCCTCCCTATTAGCTTGCCTATCTACCCGGGTTTGAGTTAGATTTGAGTGAACGGCCTTTTCAAGTCAAGGTAACACACAATTCTGATCTTTAAAACTTTGGGGACGTTGTTTGAAAACGTTGTTTGGTAGAAATCTACATTTCTCACTTAAACAGTGTAATCACTTCAACTCAAACTATTCTAAAATCAGTAGGTTGTGTGCTAATGGACACTTGGTTGGACTCATTGAACATGGCTGATAATCCTGCATTTGAATATGAAGACAACGTTCATGAGTTTGTCGGGATGGTTGACACCAACAACCACCCCGAAGGGTCCGTCCATTCTTCTTCTTCCTCTCAAGCTGACTTTGAAGGGAGTGTGAGTTTGAGGGTTAATCCCACTTATGCTCAGGACACCCAAGAGGATCCTGAATTCTCAAGACTCCTCTCCCGATATTCGCCCGAGGACATCATCTCGATGCTCTCCAAGCATACTGTCCGGGAAGCAGCCTCCCCATCCTCTCCTTCCCCTTCCCCCTTTCAAGCTTCCTCATCCAGGCCCATTCCTAGGCTTGCAACCCCTTCACGGGTTCCCGTCTCTCCTGTCCCTTTCTTCACTCTAATTCCCCCCACTCCTCTACCTACTCCGGTCCCAACTCCTTATTTCTTTTATCCAGCTCATGCTCAGCCCGCACCCCCCGCTCAATCCGAATCCGTCCCCTGTTCAGAGGTGGAGGGACTTGTGAGGAAGCTCCTGGCTGAATCCCTGTCCCTTTCCAAGCCTCATTCCGTCCAAAATTACTGCAAGCTTCCCAATGCTTATTTCCCTCCGGGATTCAAGGCCCCGAAGTACCGCAAGTACAACGGGACCTCTGATCCCCAATTCCATCTTGTCGGATTTACCATGGATTCCCACCGATGGCTGTACGGTCGGGTTCTTTTAGTTCACCTCTTCCAACAATCGTTAGAAGGGGAAGCTTTGAGGTGGTTCACCTCCTTACCCGCATCGGACCTCGTTAATTTCGACATTGTCTCCGAGCGATTCATCTCCCACTTCACATATATGGCCACCCAAGTCCCTACACTTCCTGACTTGGTGGCAGAAAAGATGAAGCCGGACGAAGACTTTGTCACATTTGCCAATCGGTGGAGATCCATGGCATCTAGGGCAGACATACCTATCCCGGAGTCCCAAGCCATAACCATGTTGGTCACCAACACCACCCCCGTGCTTCGCTCTGTCCTGATGCTGAGTGAGTTCCCCTCGTTCACACACCTCTACAACCGAGCCAGGGTGGTCCAGAACCAAATTAAGGACTCCTCTCTGCCACACTTCTTTGAAGGGAAGCCTAAGGGACGCAAGGCTCCCGCGGCACCTACCACCGAGGGGGTGACCGTCAATGAGTCCGTCAACGCTTGCAGTCAGCCGTTGAGGCCTCCGAACAAGCCCTCCAATCCTCCGTCCACTCCTTCCAACCCCGATTAGTTCCCATCACACCCTTCCAAAACCTACTATGCAGTTCCCCCTCCTACTGGCTACACCCGGCCTAGTCCTAAGAGGTCCCATTATCCTCCTCTCCCTGAGACTCTTGAGGACATCTTCTTTTCCTTCATGTCATGTGATGCCATCCAGCTTCCCCCACAAAGGGAAAACACCAATCCAAGGGTCGATACCTCCAGATATTGTCCTTACAATCAGAACCATGGTCACGACATCACCAATTGCTTTACCTTTCGTGACTGGGTCTATGACATGAACGACCAAGGTAGGGTCAACTGGGATGATGTTAAGGTGGCCATAGCCAAGTCTAGGTACACCAAAAAGGACCTTGGTATTTTCACTAATCCTCTCCCCAACCACCAAAGCAACAATCCCTCCTCCTCCAAAACCTGAGAGAATGTGCATACCATGATACATTTAGGGCCCCGAGTTGTGAGGAGAGAGCAACAGTGGGGGGTAGAAGGTTTTGAGGAATGGTACCCATGCCCCGTTGCAGAGTCTCAGGAGCCCTCCACGTCAATAGATACCATTCTAGAGGAGAAACCGTTACTGCTCATCCGACCTCCTCAGGATGCCTACCCCAATATCCTCACCCCCTCTGCCTATGAGTCATCTGCCAAACCCCTCTAGCTCATCCTCCCTAAGTCCCAGGAAACCGTTCATGTCACGCTCAGGAACCGAATTGTTCGTCCACCTCCGCGGCCATCCCAAGATGAGGAGGATAATGGACCTCCACCATCGGCCGGCACCGAATATGATATTCTGCAGCATCTAGATAAGACACCCGCGAGGGTGTCTATTTTAGAATTGATTCGGAGGTCGTCGTCTCATCAATCCACCCTCCTCCAGTTTCTCCAAAAGATCATGGTCAATGATGACCTCCCTCCTAGCGGGGTCACCAACGCCATTCTCTCCCTCACCCAAGAACCCTCAATCTCTTTCTCGGACAAAGATCTTGCCACCCCCGAGTGTCGTTCGCTTCCTCTCTGTCTCACCGTTAATCTCAACGGGGTTTCGGTAGACTCCACCCTCATCGACACCGGAGCATCTATTAATGTCTGTCCGATGAAGACCCTTACGCAGTTGGGTTTAAGGGAGGGGGATCTGGAAAAGAATTGCTCCACCATCGCTGCCTATGACAACTCCAAGAGGGTTGCCAAAGGCAAAATTTCTCTCAAGCTGGGAATCGGACCCGTCACCATGTCCACCGAGTTTCTAGTTCTTGATGTCGATCCGGCCTACAAGGCCATCCTTGGTCGTCCCTGGCTAGAGCAGACTCTAGGGGTCCCTTCCACCACCCACCAATGCTTCAAATTCCCTTTCAATGGGCGGGTCATCAAAATCAAGAGCATTCCCACCTTGGAGACCCTTAATGCTATCGCCACGGAGCAGATGCCGCACCTCTTCATTCCAGATAAGGGGAAGAAACCAGTCATGTCTCTTTTTGACTTCCCCTTACCCTGTGACCTTAGCCAACCTCCCCAGTCAGTTGAAGAACCCTATGTCCCATGTCCCCCAGGAAAGGGTTGGGAAGTGATGGCTAATATCGTCTATGTTCATGGCCTTGGGTTAGGTAAGGACAAGCAAGGAGAGATCCATAGTGTCCAGGAAATTAGGAGGTTGTTAGCCAAGGCCGGTCTAGGTTTCCGCCCAGACCCTGTCCATTCAACTCCATTCATACCCTATCAACCTCTTACCTGGACTCTGAAGGAGCACTTTGTTCGAGGGCCAACCCAGTTGGGAACCAGGGAGCCTTTAATAGAAGAACTGTCTTGCTCTGAGAGTGAGGATGAAGAAGAAGAAGAGGATGCCCAAATAGAGGACCTTTCTGAAGACTTTGGCCTCCTCTCACTCTTCGGGTCCAATCTCCCCTCTCTATCATCTCAACCACCCTCATTTCCATCTCCTTTTATTTCGTGTGCCTGCCACATGATTCAGTTCTTCCATCCATCTCTAATCCCCTTATTTCCCCTCCAGTCCTCTCTCCATTCCTCACCTGGCCGGTCGAGGCTACCTTGAGTCAGCAACTTATGGTTCTTGGCCTTGATTCCCCAAAAAAAAAAAAAAAATGCCAATTTTGAAAATTGGAAATGCGAGGTCTCCATTGAGCACCCTTCCTCTGTGGAACCTCTTCCGCTCGGCTAGGGGCCGACACTTTCCGGCCTAAACTCCTTTTCTTGCCCTTCTAGGGGCACCTCCCCTGTACATAGTTTTGTACATAGCAGTCTTGTAAATAGTGGTCTAGATTTTGGATTAGAGTCGGGTCTGGAGTCTAGTCTAGAGTCAGGTTTAGGATTAGAGGATTTCAGTCCCTCTCAGCCATGTGTGCATAAAGAGAAGGGTAGGAAAGTTCCTGCCCGTTATGTCATGGCCTTGGCTGAGAGGTGTGCCAAGTTAAGTCTAGTCCTAGAGTTTCTTGAGGAGCCTACCCTTATTGAATCGGATTTTGAAGAAGGCGACTCTTTAGACAATGGTTTAGGAGTTTATCTGCTAGATTTTGATGAGAAGGGTGAGCTGGGAGATCCTGGGTTGGAAGAAGAAGACCCAGTGAGCTCCTATGTGGATGGCACAAAGAGGTTCGATGAGCCAACCATGGCTGCCGACGAACCCACCAAAGAGGTCAATCTTGGCACTGAAGAATCCCCGAAGATAGTGTTAATTAGTGCCAACTTGAGTGTTGAAGAAGAAGAAGCTCTGGTAGCTATTCTTAAAGAATTCTCCGATGGCTTTGCTTGGTCCTACGAAGATATGCTGGGACTCGACACCTCTTTGGTCAAGCACCGGTTAGTCTTAAAAGCCGACGCGCAAGCTGTCAAACAAAAATTGAGAAGGATACATCCCAAGCATGCACTCAAGATCAAAGAGGAGATTGACAAGTTACATAAAGCCAAATTCATTAGGGTTGTGCTATATCCACAATGGGTAGCTAATATCGTCCCTGTGATGAAGAAGGACGGTAAGGTTAGGATCTGTATAGACTTCCGCGACCTTAATCGTGCTTGCCCAAAGGACGATTTCCCTCTCCCACACATAGATGTCCTAGTGGACAACATTGCCGGCTTTGAGATGTTGTCTTTTATGGATGGTTTCTCTGGGTATAACCAGATCCGTCTGGCGGAGGAAGACCAGGAGAAAACTTCTTTCACAACACCTTGGGGGACTTACTGTTATGTCGTCATGCCCTTCAGATTAAAGAATGCGGGAGCAACTTATCAAAGGGCTATGATGGCAATTTTTCATGACATGATGCATGTGCACATGGAGATCTATGTGGACGATGTCTTAGTTAAATCAAAGACTCGACATGGCCATGCTGAGGTCCTCCGGGCAGTTCTCCAGCGGTCTAGAGAACATAAGCTCAAAATGAACCCCAAGAAGTGTGTCTTCGGTGTCTCTTCTAGGAAATTGCTGGGGTTCATAGTTAGGAAGCGGGGAATTGAGATCGATCCTAACAAGGCCAAAGTAATAATCGATATGCCTCCTCCTAGGAATATCAGAGAAGTCAGAGGGCTAATTGGTAGACTGCAGTTCATTAGGAGATTTATCTCCCAACATTCAATCCGTTGTAAGCCCTTCTATGAGATGCTTAAAGGAGAGGCTAAGTTTGATTGGAACGATAAATGTCAAAAGGCCTTTGATGAATTGAAGAGTTATCTATTCAATCCACCTATTCTCGCTCCTCCGGTCCCGGGTCGGCCCTTATTGCTCTATGTGTCAACCACTGAAGATTCAACTAGAGCAGTTTTGGCCCAATACGACGATGAGAAGAAGGAGAGAGCGGTGTACTATTTATCCAAGTTATTCAATGAATCTGAAAAGAAGTACACCGCCATGGAAAGAACGTGTGCGGCCGTCGTCTGGGTTGCCCAGAAGCTAAAGCATTATTTCCTTGCTCATGAAGTGAAACTTCTGGCGTGCATGGACCCAAATCAGTACTTGCTTGAGAAGCCCATCCCGACTGATCGGTTGATGAGGTGGCAAAGCTTCCTTAATAAATTTGATATCACCTACGTCAACCAAAAGTCAATCAAGGGGCATGCTATAGCTGAGCATTTGGCCCACCACCCCTTACCTTCATGCTCTCCCGTCGATGAAAGCTTTCCCGATGAAGAGTTAGGAGCCATTATTGATGGTGAACCTTCGTGGGTGCTTTACATGGATGGGGCCCTCAATTCCAAAGGGTGTGGAATAGGGGCAGTCCTCCTCTCACCGGAAGGGGTAGTCATTCCGCATGCCTACCAATTAACCTTCCGAGCCACGAACAATGTGGCTGAGTATGAGGCGCTCTTAGTTGGGCTGAAAATGGCGTTGTTGCTTGGAGTTAAGGAATTAAGGATAATTGGTGATTCGCAATTGATACTCCGGCAATTCCTCTGCAAGTACCAGACCCGGAACCCCAAGTTGAAACCATACCAAGAATTGGTAGGAAAAGTAGTCCGACAGTTTAGGAAGCTCACACTAGTGCACACACCTAGGGCTCAGAACATTCTAGCAGATACACTTGCTTCCCTAGCTTCTTCCATTCCTATTCCTTTGGGAAAATCTTCTGAAACCATCTCGGTCCAGAGGTTAAGAGTCCCCTCCCATATCGATTCGTGGTTTTCTCAACTCGCACATCCCTCTCCATCCCTTCGGGTCCATGCACTCTCGAAAGAGCCAGAAATTGACCTTGAAGATGGCCATCCTTGGTACTTTGGCATCGAGAACTTTCTCAAAGACGGATCCTTCCCCGATTATGCCACCTCTGCCGATAGACGGGCCATTCGCCACGTCTCGGAGCGTTACAAGATCATAGGTGGCATTCTATATAAGAAATCTCTCAATGGGGTCTATCTTCGTTGCCTCGATGAATTCGAGTCTCAAAATGTTGTTGAAGCCGCTCACTCTAGTGAATGTGGTGGTCATGTTAATGGTAGAGCAATTGCCCAAAAGTTGCTAAGACACTATTATTGGCCTACCATGGAAGAAGACTGTCGCCATTTTGTCAGTCACTGTGTTAAATGCCAATTGCACGGTGACAAAATTCATGCTCCTTCTTCTTCGCTTCACCCTCTCATTGCTCCATGGCCTTTCGCCATGTGGGCGTTCGACGTGGTCGATCCTCTCACGGACAGAACTGGAGAAATCCGTAAGAAGTCCTTCATCCTGACCGCCACGGAATACTTCACAAAGTGGGCTGAAGCAGAAGCATTCATTGAGGTCAAGGCTTCAACAGTGGTCAAATTCATCAGGCGCAACATCCTTGCAAGGTTCAGCGTGCCTCGGGACATCGTCACCGACAATGGACCTCAATTCACTTCACAGGAGCTTCGCGACATGTGTGGTAAATATGGCATTAACTTGCATCATTCATCTCCATATTATCCACAAGGTAATGGACAAGCGGAAGCTACTAATAAAACTCTCATCAAAATCATAAAGAAAACATGCAAATCTCACGCCAATGCTAACTGGCCAGACCGCTTAGTTGAAGCTCTTTGGGCTTATCGCACCTCAGTCCGAACTCCTACGGGACAAACCCCCTATGCTTTGACATACGAATCGGATGCGATACTCCCATATGAGATCTTCAGCCCTTCACTTAGAGTTCAATTGGATACCGAACTTGACCCCGATCAACGTCGGGAGGCCTTGTTGGCACAACTTGAACTCTTAGATGAAAGGCGAATGATAGCGGCTGACCATGCTCAAGTCTACCGTTAGAGAATTGCACGTTTTTACGCTAAAAGAGTTCTTGAGAGAAAATTTGAAGTGGGCGAGATGGTCCTAAAGCGCAAAATCATAAAGGCACCAGGTCCCAGGAGCAAATTGCAAGAAAATTGGGAAGGTCCATTCGTTGTCAAAGAAGTATATTCAGGGAACGCTTATAGGTTGGTAGATGCCGAGGGAGTGGAGTTGTTGTATCCGTAGAATGCAGTCTACCTCAAGAAATTCTATCCTTAGTCAGTCAGTCCGTCAAGTCAGTCATTCATCACTTGTTAAGGTGTGGGTCTAAATCTCTACTTTTCCAATCGGTCATTAGTGAGGAAGGGTTTATTCAGACACCACACGATGTTAAGATATTGCCCTCTAGTTGGAAAATCACAAGTACACTCGAATAGTCTAATCCAGTCAGTATGTTTTCCCCTATTCTTCTCCCACTCTGTCGTGTCTGGAAGCAGAGCAAACTACGAGTAGGGGACCATCCACTCCCATCTAAAAGACAAGGTTACCGTAAACAGGGGCAATCAAGAAAAGCAAAAAGGGCAGAATCAAATCCAGCCTAAAAGGGGAAAAGAAAAGCCAAAAAGGTCAAAAAAGGGTAGCAAAAAGTACGTACCCAGAAAAAGGCTGACCAAATTAAGGAGGTGGCAAAAAGTACGTGCCTCCACCCCTGAAATCAAAGAAGAAAGAAAAATTCCCCTGCAAATAATTGTTGACCAAGTCTTTAGTATGAGGTGTTGGTTTGGGAACAGAAAGTAGTCTGAACCAAATCCTTGCATGGCTTCCTACTTATTCCTCCCTCTAGGGGCAAATTCGACTGTATAAGACCTTCCGTGGTGGAGAATATCAAGAAGGCTAGGGGCAATTTCCAACATCAAAGAATTCATGCACCATCCTCCTTATTCATGACCTCTGTGGTTAAGTAGATCACACAGACCCTATGCTTTGACATGTGATGAGTATGTATTTTAGAGTAAAAAAAAAAAGAGTCTCTCGATGTATTTATTTTCACCATGTACATATTTTTACTCTTATTTTTACTTATTTTCAAAAGCAAAAAAAAATCAGAAAATTTAAAAATCCAAAAACATTAGTAGTAACATGTATATATACTAACATTCTCCTTATTTCCTTATCTAAATCAAAAACAACAAAAAAAATCAAGAAAATGCAAAAAAAAAACAACAAAAAATGCATGTACATATTTCCCTTTGGTTATTTTTCCTTATGTTTTATCTTTGATTAGAAATTAGCCCCTTGACCAGATCTCAAGAATGGTACATCTTTTAGGCAAGGGGCTAAAGACAGATCTACACTAACTTTTTTCTTCTAAGTGTTGTGGATGCAGGAATCAAAGCAAACCATTCAAGCTCAAAAAATCAAAAGTCCACAAAAATCCACTATAAGGAAGAAGTTTTGTACATATCATAACAGGGGCATACCCCTGGTGGTACAAAAGGTCACTCCTCTCTCCTCTCACCCTCGCTAGGCCTCGGCCTACGCGAGCTGTTGACCTCCTCCTCCTCCCTCTCCCGACGCCTGTCTGGGATGGGAGGTCTCTTCGCAGTGGAGGCCTCTGGTCATGCTCCCGCTCCTCGTCCGACGGACGGGTCTCCCAATGACACGATGTCATCAAGAGACCCAAACACGGACCCCATCCTCCCGGCCGCCTCCTGCTGAGTCTGTCGCTGCTGCTCCCGGCGCTTCTTCAGCACCCGGTTCTTCAAGATTTCCAGATTCGGGACAGCCTGCACCCAGGCCTCGATGGTCTGTATCTTCTCTGCCTCCGCATCCCTCGCGCTGTCCCAAAACATGGTCATGCGACCCTCCATCCTCGATAGATCCAGCCGCAGGGCCTCCACCTGCGCCTGGAGGGTCGCTACCCCTCCTGCCTGTCGCTGCACACAAAAAAGCAAACACGTCAAATCAAATCAAATCAAATCACAAGTATTCAGGTTCGGTTCAGCGTCTTACCTCGGCCTCGAGCTCCTGGATCCGCTCTTTCGCCCTATCCAGGGCCTCCTGCAGGCAGACCGCCAGGTCCCCTCCGGCTGGCTGGGCGGACGAGCTCGCCCCCGCGTCACGGCTCGCCCTCCACCCTCGATTGCTCTGCCCTCTGCATTCACATATTATGGTCAGTAATCAAATCAAGTCAATTCCAATTCAGATCAAATTCAAACTGAAAATTGTTACTTACAAGTGTTTGCACCTCCGCGCGGAGTCTCTCTAACTCCACCTCCTGCTCTGCTAATCGTCCCTCCAGGAGACGGATCGCCTGCGACTCCGGCAACTGTCACTCACACTTCAAGGTTAGAATCATATCAAATTCCAAATCAAGTGACAGAGGCTTAGAGATAGAAGTTTACTTACCACTCGCCGGTCAAGCCGGAGTCGTCCGGCGTAGCGTGCCTGGTAATCCTCCATGTAAGCTGAGCTGTCGAGGAGGCCCGCCTACTGGACCACCTATTCTCCTCCGGCCCGCCAGTAGGCGACCGTGCTCCTCTCCCCAGTCACGGTCCTCGGCGAAAAACCGGCGGCGGGAGTGCCCCTCTCTGCCAAGGGACGGCACCTCCATGGCTGGCTGGTGCCAGCCTAGAGTCCGCACCACGAGCTCTAAGTAGAGGACCTCGCAGGTCCCCAGGCAGAGGAGGAGCAGGTGGCGGTCGAACAGTGGACAACCCACCGCCACCGCTAGGTGCGAGCTGTCTGCCTCTCTCGCGTATGGGGTCTATACCACCTGAGGAAAGAAAAGAACACTGGTCAATAACATCAAATGCTGTAATTAAATGAATGGAAGAGCTAATTGAGAGTTTCATACCTAATCGTGCGGGTAATGGTCCAGGGCGACGCGCACGTCCACCGCACGTCGGTCTGTGACCCTGGGATCAGGGGCCACATCCCACCTCGCCATGAGGGGCACCAAGGCCTGGCTCCCCTCTCTCAATGTCCCGCGCCCCATGGGGAAGCGGGTGTACCCCCAGATCTACAAGGCAACCAAAAGAATGCCAGTCAGGCAATTTAATCAATTTAAGAATCAATGATGAGCATTAAAAGGAAATTTGCATACCTGAAGAAAGGGATGAAGCCCCCAGTGCTCTGAGAGCGCCGCGAGTTGCTGGGAAGAAGAGAGAACAGATGCCCCAGCATCGCGGCGCCCCATGCATATCGTCCCGCCTGCGCCAAATCCCTTAGTAGGAGCACAAACTTGCAGTTCATCTGGGATGACTGCGTCGCGAACAAAAGCCGCCCGAAGAGGTAGGCAACGAAGATCCTGACCGAGCGCTCCTCGCTCCGGTCCCCCAAGTCTAGGGCTCCCCGCACCCCTGTGTAAAACTCCTCTAGCGTCTCCAGGGGCCCTCTCCTCCTGTCCCTCAGGCCTATGGCCTCTAAAAGTGATCCGAGCAAGATGCTCCGGATCGGCCTCCTCCTCCCTGCTACAAACTCCGGCCCCAGCAACTCAACAATGTCATCATAATAATCACTCCGCTCCTGTCCCACTCCCGGCTCTCCCTGAACCGGTAGTCCAGTCAGATACGCTACGTCCTCCAACATAGGTATCACGTGACCCCAAGGCATGATGAATGCCTTGCAGTCCTCCTCCCATCGCTCCCTCAGCGCCTCGAGGTATGGTACGTCCACGTGGAATGGACGCACCGACAGCAGATACCCGAACCCCATCCTAGCTATCCTGGTCTGCTGGGCCTCCGGCAACGCCCTGTACCATGCCCAACATAGGTGCCAGGTGACCCTGCTCCTCATTCAGCCTTTACCCTTCAGAAAACACAGAAAACATGACGTCAGCATCGATTGTCGTTAATATCAAGTTAGCGGCAAGGGGTCTGCCGTCTAAACACAGTCAGCGGCAAGGGTACGGCCGTCTAGTTCATAGTCAGTGTCAAGTGTGTGGCCGTCTAGTTCCTATATCGGCGTCCAACCCATTGCCGTCAAGTTCAGTTGAACGGCAAGGGGGTGGCTGTTGATAGGAACTCTACGTCCACCGATGTGGACGTCAAGTTCCTGTCAAGCCTAGCAGAACCTCCCCTGTTTTCCATCTTTTTCACAACTTACAAACACACACCACGAGAGTTTTTGAGGGTTCTAGAGGCCTACCTTGGGCCATCGAGGTGCTTCCGCTTCCGTCTCATTCCCTCCTCCGTCATCTCCGGCGGTATCCTCCGCCTCCGGTGCATCACCCGCCGCCACCACCTCTTCCTCTTCCTCCGCCATGTTCATCTCCATCTCCTCCTCTTCCTCCTCCGGTTGACGGCAACTCCAGAGAACGCTCTGTTTCCCTCTCGTCCTCATCAAGATCCCGAGCAAAAGTTAGAAAGGTGAATAGGTAGTCAAAAGAAAGTGAAGGTGTGAAGTTTTGAGTGGGTTGGAGAGTGTGGAGAGGAAATGCTTGGAGAAGGTGAAATGGTGCCGGGAGAAGGCATCGGTTCAAAAAAAGTAGTTTTCTGGTTTGACGTCAATGTGTGGCCGTTTACCTTTTCCTGACGTCAAGCCTTGGCCGCTGACGTACCCTTAACGGCCAGGGTGTGGACGCCCATGTCTCTTCACTGTCAGACCTCGGAGTATGATCAACGGCCATGTCTGGACGTCAAGTTTGAAGTCGACGGCCAGATTTGTGGACGTTTACCCCTCTGTCTCCTGGTTGGCGACCCTACTCTGGACGTCTACCCTGGGTTAGCGTCCATCGATGTGGACGCCAATACTTCCGCACTGAATCCTCACAGCACACTCCATTGAACATCCTTGAGGCCCATTCACTCCATTCATCACACAATTCAAACAATTCAAGCCATAAAACACAAATGCAAATGCAAACAACTTTTATTTTATCTAACTTCGTGTTACATTTATTGGAAATTGGGAAAACACATCATTTTGCCCTGCGGGCCATATAAAAATCACAAGAAATGGGACGAATTGTATCGTTGAATTCTTCATATTTCCATATGTCTTCCTGTTTCTCCTGAACAACCATTCCCACCTTCTTGCTCATTGTGTATCTTGCCCAAGTCTTCATGACCTTCTTCATCAGCTTCTCGTTCCTCTCGGTGACAATCATGTCCGTGCAGTTGGATGAGGTGGGAATTCCCCGTGGGATTCCAAGCTGACAATGGCACCGATGTGGCTGGTAAACCACCATCCTATCAGCCCCGATCAACCACAAATCTTTGTCTTCCCTGGTTCGAACTTTGAATTCAATACTCCTCATAAAAAGCGGCCTCACAATGAAGTCCTCCATCACCAGGTAGGCCAAATGATCGCGCCAAGCATCTCTACCTTTCAAGTGCACTGTCACGCACTTGATCTCATTCTCTGGCTCATACCACGCCCTGCTGCAGTACATCGAGCTCCGAAGGAAGACTCTGGAAGGAGTAGGTTGTGCTTCAGCAAAATCAAACTTCAAGTGAGCCTCCATCCATACCTGAAACAGAAACAAGCTCCCGCATGTGCGTCCGCCTAGGCTCATTGTGGTGAGCGAACTGTACAGGTGGGCCAGCACTGCAGGGGCAAGTGACTGCCCGTGCCACAGCAGAGAAAGAACTCCAACATGCTCGTAGAGGATGAAATCGCCACTATAGGGAAAAGGAAGACTCTAGCTAAGCCAAGTGTCAGTCCTCATGTCGCCCTCTCTCCACCAATTTCCTTCGCATGCTGGATTAGCCACCAGGCCAGTCGGTCTAGGAAGATTCCGTGCTTGTTCGTCATCCTCAATACTTCCTTCTTGTCCCGTACGATGTCCGCAAGAATCTCCTCCCATGGAAGGAGAGGAGTCACCGCGTCGTACTCCATGCATCGCCTCCATCCCAAAAACAATTCCACCTCCTCCAGCAGCACGCTCGCCTCGAACGCCTGGAACACGAAAGTGTGCGTGTGCGGGTGCCATCTCTCCACCAGTGCCCCCAGTGCATCGAATCCCCACCACATGTCCTTCATATTTTTCGCCAACACCACCATGAAATTCAGATTCCACATGCCGATGTAGCCCCGCATGTCGAGCGTAATGGCGTTTACTAGATTCACGAGCCAAGAAAAGGCCGTACCTGGCCTTGGCTCGGAAATGCTGGCACTTCCTGCATGAGGGAGGGGTATTGTGAGAACATTGTTTGGGGCATTTTTTAGCCTAGGTAGGAGCAGAAGTGATCATTGCTTACCTCCCCGTTGGCCAGTCGAGTGCTCAGATGGCCCGGAACTTCACTCAGAATTCCCGGGTTCATGCCTGTGGATCGTCCGGTTGAAGAGGAGTCCATCTTGTTGTGTTTCTTCATCTCGCAGCTCTCTGGTTCGCAGCAGGAACAGGGAGAGACAGAGGTAGGAGATGATAGAGTCCCCATGGACTCCCATCACCTATATTTTCGGCCTGATCCGCTGGCCAGTAGGCGTCCAGATCGGTGGACGTCAGTGTCTTGTTAACGGCAATATCTGTTGCCATTAACTAGGGACTGGCGGCCATCGATGTGGACGTTTATTCCCCTGGACATTATCAAAATTCTATTATTCATACGGCCATTATATTTTATCTTGTGCTTGAAGATGTTTTGCAGATATTTTAAGCATGAGCTGCCCTTCAGATTCGGAACACTCATGCGACCTTGAGTGTTACAGGTATGTCTAACATAGTACCCCACCAGAGGCGAATAACTTGGTGACTGTGAACCATGAGTTCCCCTTTACCAAAAACCATGATGGGTTTGCGATCTCCCAGTTATTCGTATGGCCTTTTAGAATTTTCTTCTGGTGCTAACTTGCATTTTAGATAGGCAACCCACACCAGCATGCATTTAGGTCTTCACTGCTAACTTTCTCTTACTAACACTTAAAAAAAAATGGTGTTTTTCCTCGATCATCTGATTGCTCCATGGTTCCCCCAGCTTAGGTAGCCTACCGGGTCCGCCCTTCTTGAATATCGGGTTTTTGTTGCCCCCCTTCTCTACTTGTCCCACCGTGCATATCACAAATAGTCAAGTGGCCTTATTGAGTTCATTTGAGCCTTTGCCAGTCGCGAGCTTAATTCCGGAATTCAGGCTTTCCAAACATTGATTCCAGTTAGAATCTTTTGATAATCCTTTGAGAGATCAACCAACTCCTTATCTCCATGACCTCCTAAATTCGGGACCGACATCCTGATTAGGCCAGCGAGCCCACGAGCTCCGGTTATGAGACCCTCTTGATTCAACTGTCATATTACAACTCCTTTGACTCAGACACGTCGGAAACTAGTTAATGTCCGACACGGCCAAGCCAGGGACCCTACCGTTGGGTTGTAGTTGCAGTTACACGGGTAGATCACTCCTCTTCTTACCCACATTTGTCTCTCAAACGATACGTCATCTGTTTCTAGCCTAACTCATTTGTTTGGCTCGCTAGAATTCTTATCCTCGGAGATGGCCTTTCATCAAATCTCTGCGTCCTTTGTTTACCGAGACACCAACCTTTCAGTACACTCTGCTCCCTTGCAAGATCGGACGTCTTGGAGGGGCATTTGTAGACGCGAGATTTGGCCCATCCCCGCGTGGTTCTTTGGCCCATTAAGCCTCGTTTGACCGTTTGTTGACCTGCCTCGGATGCCATGTAGACGGCAGCATCGATGGCGCCGACTACTGGTTGGCGGCAAGCCCCCTTGACGTTGACCCATACAGACGTCCACATCCCTGGACGTCTGCATGCAGTTGGCGGTAGGATCGCTGGACGTTAACCTGGTTTACCTGGTCTGCGCAACAACCCCGAGAATATAGCCCACTTGCGTCTTTCTCTCGCCCATGCACCGCATGGGGCCGTTCCCAACGGGCATATGGGTCACCTTGGCACCCCCTTGACCCAGTAAAAATCCTATTTGGCCTCTCCCCATTGGTTGGAGCCTTTATACTTGGATTGCCATGTGTACAAGTGTGTTTCTTCACACTTGAGCATCCAAGGCTGCTGAGGTCTGACCCCACTGTCTATATAACATTCCCTTGAGCCCTCTGAGACAAGGGGAGAGAGGCTGGACGTCCACATGCTAATGCTTTGAGAGAGGAGAGAGAAATTGCACCCAAGTTTCCACAACTCCAACTCTTCTTTCTCTCAACACTTGGGACGTCTAGGAGGCTTCTTCCCGAGCTGGAGGAGCCCTGCAAAGAGCTGGAACGCCATCAAACGAGGATCTACACCTCCCTCCCTCTCTCTTTCTTTCTTTACTCTTTAGTTATTTGCATCTCATATTCCCTTTCCCACTCACTCTAGGCACGTAGGTCCTTCCCCTACACACCTAGAAAGGGGTTTCCCAACCAAAAATGGAGGGAAGAAGGGTGGTCATAGCACTTGGCCACCCCTCTTCTCAAGTCCGCAACCGGTACGGGACTCACCTTTTGGGCTGTCTCTTCACATTTTGAGCATTTACTACTCTTTCTTTAGACTTATAGAGTGTCTTTTCGTGGCAGGAACATTTCGCAGAAGACCGTGGAGCTCTTCTCCTTTGGCCGGCTGAAGGAGGAGAAGTTGAAGCCCCGTCTCCATCCGCTGCGCGAGGCGACCACACCGACGCGATACCAACTTTCCTTGGGTACAGGTAAGGCCCTGGCGATCACGTACTCCCTTTCATTTTGCTAGTTTTCCTTGTTTCCTCCCAAGTCAACCAAGTCAACCGGAGGGTCAACGAGGTCAACCAGCGACCCCTTCATCGCCAACGAGAGTTTGACTAAGTCCGCAAGCATCCGGGAGATCCAGAGGTCGGCCGGAGACGGCGCGGAAACGGGCGTCCACAAGGGTCTCATACCCAGCAGTGTTATCAATGAGCACATCAATGTGAGGAAGTGGGAAGTCATCCTTTGGAGATGCCTTACTTAGGTCCCGGAAGTCGATACAGATTCTAACCTTTCCATCCTTCTTCATGACCGGGACTATATTTGCCACCCAGTTCGGATAAAGCACTACCCTGATGAATCTAGCTTTGTGGAGTTTTTCCACCTTGTCTTTCATCTTTAAGGCCATTAGTGGGTGGAATCTTTTGAGTTTTTGCTTTATGTCCTTTGCCCCTTCTTTCAACACAAGTCGGTGCTCCACTAATGAGGGGTTTAGGCCAGGCATGTCCTCATATGACCAGGCAAATGTGTCTTTATACTCCCTCAGAATTTGCACCAGTTCCTCTTCTTCATCAGAAGGGAGGTTCGCTGAAATCATCACAATCATGGGATCTTCTTTTGTTCCAACGTTGACTTCCTTAGTAGGTTCATCCACTGCCGTCGTAGGCTCATCAAATCTTCTTACACCACTAGCGTACATCTCGGCAGTGTAATCTACTTCGCTATCCTCTTCATCGATTGGGTCCTCATCATTCATGATTTCATAGACACCAAACCCGTCATCTACAAACACCCCATCCTGCACAACTTCTTCTTCTAATACCAACGCTTCTTTCGTGAATTCCTCTATTAACAATAGTGCCTGACATCGCCGAGCTAACTCTTGAAGGTATCTGAGGGGAATAGCCTTGCCCCGCTGCTTCCTAGGGCGATGCTTGGACTTGGCGAGCGGTGGGTTGACCTGACTCTCTACCCTAGACTCGCCTAGGCTAAGACTAGACTCTTCTAGCCTAGACGACTCTACCTGACTAGACGACTCTACAAGACAAGTTGAGGACATGGAGTCCTCGAAGAGGATGGCTCCTAATGAAGGAGTGAAAGAGGAAGCCCCAGTGGAGGGGTGCCCCTGAGCAGGAGAGTGATGGAGGTATGCCGGCTCTTTGACCTCAACATGCATTTGAAAATCGGAATTTTTTTTTGAGACCGGTGGAGAGCATGCAACACGAAAGAGTGATCTTGTAGTCGCCTGGATAATATTGTAGAGCAGCGAAGACTGAGTGTGGGAAGCCAGGAGTGAGGATGTTGTGTGCAGCTGCCAGGAGTTGGGGAGACAATTGAATGATTATGGGAGGGGATGGAGGAATGAGATTTGGAAGATGAGAGCATAGGAGTGATGGATGGATGGCCAGGCATGTGCCCCTCCACAGCTCATCCACCGTCTTCCCTTCTTCGTAAGGAATGTCTGGCTCTCCCACGTCGGTGGCGTCACTCATCAACTGCCATTTGTACGTAATGGATGTGGGAGGATCTAATAGTTCAGCTGCGGTTGGCGGCCATGTTCTCTCTTCATCCCAGAAAAGATGGCTGAAGGCTATAGTGATGTCTTCCATGTCGAACCAGTGATACCATTCAGCCTCTGGGTCTCATCTCTTCCTTCTTTTCCTTGGGCGGAGTGTTTCCAATGCCTTGTATGTGAGCATGGGGGCCATGTGCCGAGAGAAACTTTTTCCATGTACATCATGCTGTGAAAGCTCAGCTTCGACCACCACAGTATTATACCCAGGTTGAGTTGGGCCTTTGATAAAATGACACCATAGTGTCCATGTGAGTGATTGGTAGTCAGTCTTAAGAGTGGATGTGCTGGAAGACCACGGCTTGGACTTCTCCATGTAACCAAGTCCCCATCGGCTCTTCATTACAATGTCTTGGATAGGCTTGGTAATGCCTTGCAGTTCTGCCCCTAGACCTTTTTCTTCTTCACACCCTAGCTTCATCATGATCTGCCACCCTTTAGTGCTTAGTAGCTCCTTCCACTTGACCGCGTTGACTTGTGCAGGACTGGCCTCTTGTTTGGAGTGGAATGAGTAGGACCAAGGATAGTTAATGTCCAGCACCGGGACAACAGGCTTGTTGGTGGGCCATATGGCTAGGAGGAGGGTATCATTGATGGCATCGACCGTGTGAGCAGTGGCCATGCTTTTGACTTTGATAACCCATCCTTGGAAAGGGAACTTCAAGCATTGGTGTGCAGTGGATGGTACGGCCCCCAGCGCTTCTAACCATGGGCGCCCCAGGATAGCCTTGAACATGGGGTTGATGTCAAGTACATAGAAATAGACAGTGACAGCTAGCGACCCCAGTTCGGCTTGTACAATCACCATGCCGTGGCAAGATCTTCTAGAGTTGTCATATGCGGCTATGGTGGTTGGCGTCGGTCTTAGCAGTCCTTCTGACACATCACACGCCCTAAGAGTGCTCAGTGGGTAGACATTTATTGACGCCCTTGTATCGACCAGTGCTGCCCCTACTCCTACATGGTTGATGACTAGGGTGACACAGAGTGGGAGCCTCCTGGCTTCTGGGGGTGCTAGTTCATTTTCAGCAAATGTGATGGCCGGCCCACGAGTTACCATGGCTAGTGCACTTGGCCATTTGTCGGCAAGCATGTCCTCATTCACCACTACCCTTTGCAGGAAATTTCTCAAAGCTTCTTGGTGCTCTTTGGATCTCTTTATCAATTCCAGTATGGAGATCTTGGCCGGCACATGGTCAAGATGTTTGAGGATATCATAGTGTGTGCAGGGTAGTGGCTCAAACACCCCCTCTTCTTGTGGTTGCTGTTGAGGTGGTTGTAGGACCTATTGGGGATTGTTTTGGCTGGTGGAGGTAGGGGAGATGGGTGGATACGGGCGACGAAAGACTCGTCCGCTCCGCAGGGTGGTGGGTTGGTTGACGGGTTGTCTGGTGGAGGATAAGGTGGCGGTCGAAGGTTGGTCCAGCCCAGGTGGTGGTAAGATGATGGGTGTGGGAGTGGTTATGACAGGTGGTGGTGGCATGGAGACAGGTGGTGCGAGAGGTATGATAGGTGGTAGGATAATGGAAGGTCTAGCGACTGGAGTGGATGTTTAGCCGATGGGCAGTATGATGGTGTTGGCCTGGGAAACTAAAGGATGGATTGATTGAGGGGCCATGGCGGCCGGTTGTATTGTTTGAGGTAGTTGAGGATATTGGTGGTTAATAGCCATCATCTGCTGAACATCGGGTTCATCATCGTACGTCCAGTTTACTTGAGGAGGGGGGTGATGGACAATGGGATTCACCTGGGCTGGTGGTGGTGGTGGATTGGGAGCTTGCGGGTGGTTTGGTAGTGGGTTATGGACAATACCTAGGTCCTGCAATGGCTGTTGTTGCTGCTATTGTTGAGGGGGTGGCTGGCGTTGCTGCCTTTGTTGTTATTGCTGCCTTTGTCTTTCTTTTATATCTCCGATCACTCTTTGGAGAGTTGTCCACTATAGCATGTTCTGCTCATGGATATCATACACCAGGTCTTTGAATGTGAAGCACTGCTCAATGGTATGACCTGGCTGCCAGTGGAACATACAGTACCTTGTTTGGTCCACACTCGGGATCAATGGCCTTTCTGGAGGGAGCGTGATGGCATCTGTGGAGGTCAAGGCCAAGAAAATGTCAGAGAGTGTAACATCCCTCCTTGCCCTTGGTCAGTCACTTGTGTTGGAGGTAGCGACACTTGGGCTATCGCCTTATGAAGGCGACAGTGTGGTCGTCGCATTCTAGTTGGAAACGCGACGGGTATGCTGTCGCATTCACCCTCTGACCGTAGCATGCATTTTTGTCGTCTTACTATCGGGTTTGTTGTGACGGGTGTCAACATCCGACAGTGGGAAGGCGATGGGTCAGACGTCGCGATCTAGTGTCAGCCCTGCAAAGTCGACGCGTGGCGTTTCTGCTGGTCAGTTTGACCTTGACCATGGGATAGCGACGAGATGGGTATCGCGTTCACTTCATTGAACGCGGCAGGCAAGTCGTCACGTTCTCATCGCCAAGGCTTAAAATCTCTGAGATGATAGAACACCCTTCTCTTCTCCCTTTTAGTTGTTTTCCCCTTTGCTCCGACATTGTGAGGATGTTCCCTCCGTGGGAGCTTGGAAGGGGGGCGTGTGGCTTGATTTGGTAAGTGTCATGGTTGCTTTGCATGGATGTGCTTGGTTTGCTCTGTGCATGATTGGTGTTTTCTCCCCCTCTCTATTCCCCTTTTTTCTTGTATGGTGCATGCTCCTCTCCATCGGCTCATGAAGGAGGTCGAGCTCGACTTGTGAACGGTGGCTTTTGGAGCGTTGGAGCTCGGAGGTGGAGGGGTGCTAGCCTACGAGAAGGCCCCTCTGGGGTAGTTCTTCATTTGGAGGTAGGGACCCCTCACCCTTCACCTTGTTCTAGCATGCTAGGACCCAAACCCTCCTTCCTCCAAGCCTAGAATCATGCTAGGTGGTGCATGTATTCATGTAGTTTCTGTACATTGGTTGCCTTGTGGTGTTTGTTTCATGCTTGATTTGAGGAGAGCATGTGAGGGTACCATGTTTGCGTGTGAGTTGAATGAGTGTAGTTTGGCTTTCCATGCATGCTTGGGGTTTCTTGAGGGTGGTTTGAACTTATATAGCCTGTTCATTTTGCCATGCTTTTTCCCCTCCCCATGGATTAGTTGTATGGGTGGAGTTTGGCCTGAAGGGGGTGTCTACGTGTGTGCAAAACCTATGGTCGCGACACGGTTGGTGTCGCGACCCAGGTCGCGACACTCCGACACATCGCCTTCGATGCCCAGGAAGCGACGCCCACCCTGTCGCATTCTGGTCGTGACAGGGTGGCTGTCGTCTTCTATTCTAGTGTTTACACTGTTGTGGGTTGGGGTCTCAGGCTGTTACCTGGACCCCTCTGGTCGCGACAAGATCCCTATCGCAACATGGTTGCGATGGGTTTCAGGTCGCCTTCTTTTGAGCTTTACATCGTGTGTTGTGAGTGGCCTCAGGTGGTCACCTAGGCCCCTGGCTGCAGTCACGACAATGCCCTTGTTGCGACCGGAACGCGACTGGTTCTGTGTCGCCTTCTTGACCCAGGTTGCGACAGGTCGAGCGTCGCCTTCAGGTGGCAACAATCTGTGCGTCTCCTTCTCAGTATGAGAGGGGACTTGGCAACCTGTAGTTCGAAGTTTTCTGCTTCCACTGCGACTCGATTTTCTTGGCACCTGTGTTGTTCCTAGTGCAGTGCTACTCTAGTCTCTTCGCCCGGTGCTAGGCACTTGAGGGCTTGTCTGCGAGACAAGTTGTTACCGTTACCTGGGACCCCCGTCCCCGCACGTCTGTTAGAGGGAGTTCTCCAAGCGGAGAGCGTGCTCAAGTCACTGACTTGGAGCGGAGGGGAAAACGGTGGGGACAGTGGTGTAGAGTCGTTTGTAGAGCTCTCTTAGCTAGGTCTGGGTCGCCGAATTAGTTGTGGCACTCGTTCGGTGCGGATCAGCTAGTCCTTTCTCACTGTCTCACTCTAAGTGGCTCCAGAACCATTTAGAGGGGCTAGGCGTGCGACCCTAGTCTGGCCAGACTACAGCAGTTGTGGTTACCTTAGTTCCACGTCTCACTCTGACGGGAGGTGCTAGACATGGACCGTTGGTCGAGGGTAAGGCGCGTGGTGCACCTGACCAGCTGACTAGTGTAGGGTACTATAGCTAGTGTGTTTGTCCAAGCAATATTGACTGTCTAAGTTTACAGCCTTGGGTTTCCCTTGGTGCCGTAGTTTACACGGGTTTCCGGTCCCGACGTGTAGCCTATACCGACGACTGTGTAGTTTCTTTCACGCTTCCGCACTTGACTCTGTTTAGTAGAATAGAATCTACTGCTTCATTTAATTATTGCACCTTAGTTCTTTTCTGCTGTTAGAACCAGTGGGAGATTGGTAGTCCCTACTGGGCTTCTTCGTGAAGCTCACTCCCTCTTTTGCAAGTGAGACTTCACAACAGCTCCCTCCGCGACGGACTGAGGAGATGGGGCCATAGTAGACGGCGTCTCCAGTGAGTTGTGTTCCCCCAGCAGTTGTACTTCACCCTCGAGGTATGCCCCTAAGGGACGTGTTATTTCCCTTTTAATTCAGCACTTCTTCTTTATTTACTTTGGGACTGTACTAGACTTCTGCATTGTGTTGGACTCTTTACTTCACTAGTTGATACATTTTAGTGCATTTGTTGTCATTTATCTCTATTACTTATCTTGTTACACCGATCTGTTAGTCCTTCTGGGTCTCCAGACTTGTGGGCAGTGGTGCCTATGGTCGGATCCTTGGTGGGAGCTGGGAATCCGGGCATCGGGGCCGTTACAGTGGTATCAGAGTAGGGGTATATCAGGACTTGTAATGGAAATAAGTAATAATGTAAAGTCCCTTAGGAATTACAAGTAACACTACTAGCCGCCGAAGTTTTATCTGCTAACCTATTATTGTGGCTGTTTTGTAGAACATACCTCCACGCACTCGCAGGCAGGCTCGTGAGATGGCAGAGCATCAGGAGTTTGAGTCAGACGGGTCGGTTGCAGCCGAGCACGTGCCGATTGATGCTCGGCCCTAGCAGTTTGAGTAGCCTGGGGACCCATTGCTGCAGGGCGTTCCGTTTCCGCATGGAGGGCCGCAGCAGCAGCAACAGTGGTTTCCGCCCCCGCCCCCACCGGCCATCATGGAGCAGTGGTGGAGAGTGATGTTCCAGTGTCCTTGGCAGTACCCGTAGTACCAGCCTTACCCGCAGTACCCTCAATACCAGCCATACCAATAGATGCCGGCAGGAGGTCAACAGTTCGTAGAGATGGCAACAGAGGAGCAGCCACCACCGACCCCGTAGCAGCACCAGTTCAGCTAGAGGTACCACCAGCAGTACGGCAGTAGACTCTAGTTGCAGCGGCGGCACCTGAGGACCGCACGACACTTCTGGAGAGGTTTCTTTGTCTTCGGCCTCTGACGTTTTCTGGTGACCGCGATCCGAACAAGGCAGAGAGTTAGGTCCATGAGCTCGAGCGCACCTTCGAGACCATTGACTATGCAGAGCTGGATCAAGTCAGGTTGGCAGTATATCAGCTGAAGGGGTCTGCTCACGAGTGATGGAGGGCAGTGAGGCAAACCAGTTTTTAGGGTAGGAGACTGAACCAGATCACTTGGCAGGAGTTCCTAGTGGCCTTTCACAGCGAGTTCTTCCCTGACTACGTTTGTCGTGAGAGGAGGGACTAGTTCCACGAGTTGGTGCAGGGAGACTTGACCGTAGCACAGTACCACCAGAGGTTCGTGCAGCTACTTCGACACGTCCCCCACGTGTTCGCCAGTGAGCAGGCTCGTACCGAGTGGTTCATTAGCGGGCTACGCTCGGAGTTGAGGTGGGCCGTGGCTAGTCACCTCTGTGACTCCTTGATGGTAGCAGTAGCGAGGGCCACTGTCCTGGAGCGGGAGTGTCGATTTCAGCCGCAGCAGAGTGGAGGCTCAGGGAGGTCTTCTCCATACCAGCACTCCTCGGGTAGTCGAGGGAGTGTTTCCTCTTCTTCTTCTTTGGGGACAGGCGGTGTTGGCCTGACCTCGAAGTTGAAGAATCTATTCACTCGTGGAGGCAGGCGTCAGTACAGGTAGTCTCAGCAGCCGTGTCAGTAGCAGGAGCAGCCAATGAAGTAGTCTGTGCAGCAAGGAGTAGAGCAGGGTCAGCAGGGCACATGTTGTTTCCACTGCGGGAAGCCGGGTCACTACAGGCGAGATTGTTCATTGTTGAGGCAGCAGCAGGCACCTCAGGCACAGTTTCCTCCACCACAACCTGCGCAGGGCTAGCAGCAGCACCAGGGTCGGTTTTAGCAGCCGCAGCAGCACCAGAGAGGAGGTGGAGGCCTCTAATCTGGTCGTCGGTACAGTTCCTATCCTTGGTAGGGCTACTAGAGTTTTGATTGATCCGAGAGCCACGCACTGTTTTACTTCTGAGGAGTTCTTTGCTACTTTGTCTGAGTTTGCACTGGAGCAGGCCTATGACCTAGCTATTGAGCTACCGACGGGTGACTTTGTGCGTACTCTGGGCTACCTAGAAAGTGTCACCATCGAGGTACAGGGCCACCAGCTACCAGCCAGACTATTTGCCTTGCAGCTCCACGACTTTGATGTCATCCTCGGCATGGACTCGTTAGAAGCACACTCTACACTGATGGATTGTCAGCGGAAGACCGTGAAGTTTGAGCTACCTGGAGTACCTGTGCTTTGCTTCCGAGGTACCCGGTCCACCCGCCGACCCTTTGTCTCTTTTTGTATAGCTCAGCGTCTTATTCGAGACGGTGGTGTTTCTTTATTGGCTTCTGTGTGTGTCTTGGATTCTGGTGAGATATATGTTTCAAATGTGCCTGTTGTTTGTGAGTTTGCTGATGTGTTTCTGGAGGATCTACTTGGCTTGCCACCGAGTGGGAGATAGATTTCTCCATTGAGTTGCTTCCGGGGACGATGCCTGCATCCAAGGCACCGTACCAGATGGCGCCGATGGAGCTGCGGGAGTTGAAGCGCCAACTTGAGGAGTTGCTTGCATTGGGCTTCATTCACCCTAGCCGTTCTCCATGGGGAGCGCCTATTTTGTTTGTGAGAAAGAAAGATGGCAGCCTCAGGATGTGTATTGATTATCGGTAGCTGAATCAGGAGACCGTGAAGAACAAGTACCCTCTTCCCAGGATCGATGACTTGTTCGACCAGTTGCAGTTAGCTTCAGTGTTCTCGAAGATTAACTTGAGGTCGGGCTACTACCAGTTGCGGATCCGCAAGTCGGACATCGGGAGATCAGCTTTTCGTACCCGCTACGGCCACTTTGAGTTTGTCGTGATGCCTTTTGGGCTCACGAATGCACCTGCAACGTTCATGGAGCTGATGCAGAGCATGTTCTGAGAGTACCTGGACCGATTCGTGGTGGTGTTCGTCGACGAAATCCTGGTGTACTCAGTGATGGCAGAGGAGCACGAGGTTCACTTGAGGCTGGTGTTGCAGGCCTTGAGGAGTCACCAACTTTACGCCAAATTCAGCAAGTGTGAATTTTGGCTAAAGAAGGTGCACTTCCGGGGTCACGTTGTTTCTGGTGTAGGTGTGGTGGTTGATCCCGCCAAGGTTGAGGCCATGGTTTCTTGGAGCCAGCCCACTACCATTGTAGAGGTCCGTAGTTTTCTGGGGCTGGCAGGCTACTACAGGAGGTTCATCCAGGACTTCTCCAGAGTTGCTAAGCCCTTGACCAGGTTGACCAGGCGGGAGACCTGGTTTGTGTGCACAGCAGAGTGTGAGCGCAGTTTTCAGGAACTGAGGAGCCGGCTGACTTCAGCTTTGATCCTTGTTGTACCTTCTAGCAACGGCGGCTTTGTTGTCTACACAGACACGTCAGGGATTGGTTTGGGTGCTGTACTGATGCAGCACGGTCGAGTAGTTGCTTATGCTTCTCATCAGCTGAAGAAGCATGAGCAGCACTACCCGACACATGACTTGGAGCTTGCAGCAGTCGTGTTCACCTTGAGGTTGTGGAGGCACTACTTGTATGGCGAGGTGTTCGAGGTTTTCACAGATCACCAGAGCTTACAGTACGTCTTCACCCAGAGAGATCTGAATTTTTAAGAAAAATAAAAATTTAAATAAAGAATTAAAACCAAGCTAAATGGATATTTAAATGAATAGAGTATTAAATAAAACCCATTAAATGGAAAAGAATAATGGGCTTTGCTTAATGGACCCTCTAGAATTTATTGAGTCAAAATATGAATTTACAAAGGGAGAATAATAAGAAAATACCCTAAATTCGGAGTTTTATTATATCCTAATTGGAAAGGGGTTATTAAAGCAATAAAAGTGGCAATTAGAGTTGGAATTGGATTCCTAGACCTACCCCATATAGTCTAGCACGAATTTAGATACTATCCTAACCCAATTAGAGATTGGAAAGCAAGAGAGGAAAGGTGGAGTTAGGAAATCTCGTAATTAAGAGGAATTTGAGTAGTAGTAGGAATAGGAACTTGTATTTATATAAATACATCTCATAAACCCTCTTGGCCGACCCTAGCTCATTGCCAAAGGTTGTTGGACGTGGAGAAGAGGCCAAGGAGGAGAAGATCTCGTGGGAAGAAGGAGTTCTTGGAGCTTCTTCCTCGTTCTTGGAGTTCTAAGCCCTAGAAGATAAATGGAGTCAAAGGTAGGCATTCTCACAAGCAAAACCAAATCAAATCCATCTATAGATAGTTCCAATCACCAGGAATAAAAGCCCTCTGGTTTCATAATTTTTCATCAAGCCAATCTATTGTTCTTCATTTTAGAAGTTCTGCAAACATGATAACCCCGAGTCGGCATGTTTGAATCATATCTCCCTGTACACTTGATTCCATGCTATGAAATTTTTATTGTAGATACTTCATGTTGATAGGGATCTTTTGCCCCTGAAAGCCCTATTTTTTGTTGAGCATGCTGCTCGAATTAAATCAATCTTGCTCTCTGTATCATTGACTGATTGTCTAAAGATAAACAATATAACCAATTCCTGGCAATATATAAAAAGGGCCCGATCTGGTCCTGGGATGTGCGCCCGAAAGTGCTAGTGCCCATGGGAGTTAAATGATTAGAGTGTTTGGCATTACACTCAAGTGCTATCTATCTTGACTATCTATATGACAATCAAAACACAAAACGTACTATACTCTCTTGATGTCTAGAATGACAAACAAGTGCTATACTCATCGTGCTATTATTTTACTTGTGCCAGTTGTGCTATGGCCATCCTGCTATTCGTGCTATACTCGTACCTGTTGTGCTATCCCTTGCTATATTTTGACTCTCTTGAACCTGCTATCTTAGATACTCTGCCATTAAATGCGTTAATTATTTTAAGCCTGCTTGAGCCTGAGATTTAAGTCCTACTGGGCGTTATCGCTCACCCTACGTTATTTGATGTTGTGTTCTCAGGTGAGACCGAGGATGACACATACACTCACGAGGAAGGGAATGACCAAGAGTGAAGCCAGGAGTACCCTCGAGTCATTATGTTATCTTAGAGTTGTAGTTAGTTATTTCCATTTATTGCAATGTAATTGGGCCCTATAGAATGGCTCTGATAGTAGTGGTTGTAACTAGACATTTGAAAAGTTATTAATGAGAAAGATTTGCTTTAGTAATATTCAATGTGCAATGGTTTGATGTCTAGTACTTGCTCTATACCTTTTCTTGCAACTGCCTTCGCGCTCTGATATTCCGCGTCGGGGCGTGACACAGCAGCTCACTCAAACTCTACTTCAGGCTGCTGGAGCTCGTGGAAACCAAGGAGCCGGAGATCTGCATAGGAATTTCCACAACTTGAACCCGCCCCATTTTGGTGGGACTACTGATCCCGACGAGGCAGAAAACTGGATGAAGGAGGTAGAATGCATCTTCCGCATCATGCAATGCGCGGATGGTGATAAGTTACTACTGGCAACTTTTCAATTAGAAAGGGACACCCGTGCATGGTGGGAGTCTGTGGAGGCCACCAGGGCCGATGCACAGTTCACCTGGGCAGAATTCAAGGAGCATTTTAACTCCAAATACTTCTCTGAAAGGATCCAGGAGAGGAAGGCCTCCGAGTTTGCCGCACTGAAACAGAGGCACCTTACGATCGCAGAGTATGAAGCGCAATTCTCCCGATTGGCGTGTTATGCCAATCATCTGGTCAACACAGAAAAGATGAAGGCGAGGAGATTTCTTAATGGACTAAAGCCTTCATATATTACACAACTTACTCCACTCGACATCCAGACTTATGCCGAGATGGTAAAGAAGGCACAGCTACTGGAGTATGCGACCGACCTTACCGATCGCATTAAGGGTAGACTAGTCAAGAAGGAACCAGCATCGGGTTCCTCAAGCAAGCCCACAAATGACAAAAAGCGGCCGTTCAACATCATGAGAGGGCCGAATCAAGAAAGGAAGCTCAAGATACCTACCACCCCAAACACCGACAAGACCAAGTGCGAGCATTGTGACAAACCTGGTCATACCGCTGCTGAGTGCTGGAGAAAAGTAGGCGCTTGCCTACGCTGCGAGAATCGCAATCATCGCATTTTCGAGTGCCCTATGTTGAAGGAGCAGGAGAAAGAGAAATGCCCTAATGGGCAAAAGAAGCCTGGCCGACTGCAAGCTGTCCAGGAAGTGGAGCCCACCGAGGAGGGTGGAATCGTAGAAGGTACCCTTCAAGTTTTCTCTCTATCAGCATTCGTTTTATTTGATACTGGAGCAACCCATTCATTTATATCTCAAAACTTTGTTGATACTCTGAATGTCAAACCTATACCCATGGGTTGTGAGTTCTCTGTTACAACGCCACTAGGACAAAAGGAGAAATTGAACAAGTACTTTCCAGCTGCCGATGTAATGATCGGAGACCATAACCTAAAAGCCGACCTGGTATGTATGTCCATGGAAGGCTATGATGTAATTTTGGGAGCCGACTAGTTGTCCGCATATGGGGCAAGTGTCGACTGTAAGAAAGGGAAGGTTACCTTTAGTGACTTTCCTAAATTGGCATTCTCTGGGATTAGACATAAGAGACGGATGTCTCTAGTCTCCGCCATAAAAGCCCACAACATGATGAGGAAAGGTTGTATTGCCTTCCTAGCAGTCTTAGTAGTGGAAAAGAAGGGTTCCAAGATAGAGGACATACATATAGTACAGGACTACCCAGATGTATTTCTCGAAGACCTGCCAGGGATTCCCCCTGAACGAGATGTCAACTTCGCCATTGAGCTGATTCTTGGAGCCGCACCGGTATCGCGTCAACCGTACCGGATGTCACCTGCCGAGCTGAAGGAATTGAAGGCGCAACTGATGGAGCTACTAGAAAAGGGGTTCATCAGACCTAGTACTTCACCATGGGGAGCTCCTGTGCTATTCGTAAAGAAGAAAGATAGATCGATGAGGCTGTGCATCGACTATCGACAACTCAATCAGCTTACCGTTAAGAACAAATACCCATTGCCTAGGGTCGATGAACTATTCAACCAAATTTCTAGAGCGCAGTATTTCTCCAAGATCGATCTTCGATCTGGATATCACCAAATGAGGATGAACGATGATGATATTTTCAAAACAGCTTTCAGGAGCAGGTATGGACATTATGAATTCGTCGTTATGCCTTTTGGTCTAACCAATGCTCCTGCAGCCTTTATGCAACTCATAAACAACATATATCGGTCATAACTCGACAAGTTCGTGGTCGTCTTTATCGACGACATCCTCATATACTCCAAGACCAAGGAGGAGCATGAAGAAAACCTAAAGACAGCACTACAAGTTTTGCGAGACAACAAGCTGTACGCAAAGCTTAGTAAGTGTGAATTTTGGCTCGAAGAAGTATCCTTGTTGGGCCATGTCATCTCAAAGAACGGCATCTCCGTTGATCCCTCGAAAGTCGAAGCTGTACTCAATTGGGAGATACCAACTAACGTCACCGAGATCAGAAGCTTCCTAGGATTGGCTGGCTACTACAGGTGGTTCATCAAGGACTTCTCAAGGATCGCCGTTCCTCTCACACGTCTGACACGAAAGGAAAATCCATACTCCTGGAGTAAAGAGTGTGAGAAAAGTTTCCAAACTCTCAAAGACTGTCTTACCTCAGCACCTGTTCTCGCTCTGCCAATAGAGGGAGAAGGTTTCTCTGTCTTCACCGATGCCTCAGGAATTGGGCTAGGGTGTGTACTCATGCAAAAGGAGAAGGTCATCGCCTATTCTTCAAGACAACTGAAGACACATGAAGTCAACTACCCTGTACATGATCTCGAGCTAGCTGCTATGGTCTTCGCCTTGAAGATTTGGAGACATTATCTATATGGCGAGCAATTCACTGTCTACTCAGACCATAAAAGTCTGAAGGATTTATTCTCTCAGAAGGAACTCAACATGAGACAAAGAAGATGGCTAGAATACCTAAAAGATTTCGACTTCAACATCCAGTACCATCCAGGCAAGGGAAATGTCGTGGCTAACGCTCTTAGTAGGAAGTCGATGGCATCTGTTGCGAGTCTAGTCCTTGGCGAGATGCAACTACTAGAACAATTCGCAAGGTTAGACTTAACCATTGAACATAGTGATGATTGAGTCTTGGTTTCTAATATCAAGATTCAATCCGACTTGCTAGAAGAGATCAAAGCCTAACAAGACAATGATCCGTCCTTAGTCCGCATCAAGGAAACTCTAGCCGAAAGGCCGGACTTTGCTATGACCGAAGATGGAAGGCTCGTCTTTCAAGGAAGGACATGCGTTCCCGACAATGAAGAATTGAAGAGAAAGCTAATGGATGAAGCCCACAAGACAAAGTACACCATTCATCCTGGAGGTACCAAAATGTATCAAGACATGAAAAGAACATTTTGGTGGCCGAACATGAAGAGAGAGGTAGCCGAGCATGCTGCTTACTGCCTTACTTGCCAACAAGTAAAAGCGGAACACATGCGCCCTACGGGTGTACTCAGACCACTCGATATTCCGGAATGGAAATGGGAAAGCATTGGCATGGACTTCATCATGGGTTTACCCAAGACTCGTGGTGTGCTCGACGCCATATGGGTCATAGTGGACCGACTAACCAAATCCGCCCACTTTCTGCCTATAAAGAGTAAGTGGTCAGTGGAGGTACTAGCTGCCTTATATGTCAAAGAGATTGTAAGACTCCATGGCATTCCATCATCTATTGTTTCGGATCGAGATCCGAGATTCACATCTCACTTTGGAAAGGGCTGCAAACTCAACTTTAGTACTGCATTCCATCCACAAACCGATGGGCAAACTGAAGGAACCAACCAAATAGTGAAAGACATGTTGAGAGCTTGCACTATAGATTTTCAAGGTTATTGGAATGAGCACCTACCACTAATCGAATTCACCTATAACAACAGTTATCAGGCGAGTATTAAGATGGCACCATTCGAAGTGCTCTACGGAAGGAACTGTAGATCTCCTGCATGCTGGAATGAGGTTAGAGAACAACAATGGCTAGGCCCAGACATGGTGCAACAGACAACAAAGGACATTCAGGTAATCAGAGAAAGGCTCAAGAATACCCAATCCGGACAGAAGAGCTACGCCGACAAAAGAAGGCGAGATCTGGAATTTCAAGTAGGTGATCATGTATTTCTAAAAGTGTCACCTACTTGCGGCATCCAAAGATTCGGTGTAAAGAGAAAGCTTAGCCCTAGATTTATCGGTCCTTTTGAAGTACTCGAAAGGATTGGTGAGGTTGCATACCGACTAGCGTTGCCTCCGGATCTGGCATGTGTATACAATGTGTTCCATGTCTCCATGCTCAGGAAATACGTATATGATCCTACGCACATCATTCGCCACAAGAAATTGGTATTAAACAAGGATGTGACATACGAAGAGAAGCCAGTCAAGATACTAGAACGGAAGGTACAACAACTCAGAAATCGTCTCATTCACGTGGTGAAGGTCTTATGGAATAACCGCGGAGTGGAAGAAGCCACATGGGAACCAGAAGGAATTATCAGACGCAACTACCCTGATCTATTCGATAAGCCATTCTCTCCTATGAGGTCATATGATTTTGGAGACCAAATTCTTTTAAGAGGGGGAGGATGTAGCAACCTGAATTTTTGAGAAAAATAAAAATTTAAATAATAAATTAAAACTCAGCTAAAGGGATATTCAATGAAAAGAGTATTAAATAAAATCCATTAAATAGAAAAGAGTAGTGGATTTTGCTTAATGGATCCTCTAGAACTTATTGGGTCAAAAATATGAATTTACAAAGGGAGAATAATAAGAAAATACCCTAAATTCGGAGTTTAATTATCTCCTAATTGGAAAGGGGTTATTAAAGCAATAAAAGTGGCAATTAGAGTGGGAATTGGATTCCTAAACCTACTCCATATAGTCTAGCATGAATTTAGATACTATCCTAACCCAATTAGAGATTGGAAAGCAAGAGAGGAAAGGTGGAGTTAGGAAATCTCATAATTAAGAGGAATTTGAGTAGTAGTAGGAATAGGAACTTGTATTTATATAAATACATCTCTTAAACCCTCTTGGCCGACCCTAGCTCGTTGCCAAAGGTTGTTGGATGTGGAGAAGAGGCCAAGGAGGAGAGGGTCTCGTGTGGAGAAGGAGTTCTTGGAGCTTCTTCCTCGTTCTTGGAGTTCTAAGCCCTAGAAGATAAATTGAGTCAAAGGTAGACATTCTCACGAGCATAAACCATGAAACTTTTTCTGCAGGATGTCTCATCTATCAAGAGCAAAAGCCCTTTGGTTTCGTAATTTTCCAACGAGCATATCTTTTGTTCTTGATTTTTCATGTTCTGCAACTTACATGACCCCGAACCTCTTCTTAACTATTGATCTCCTTGTATACTGAACCCCATGCTACGAGATTTTTACTGTAGGAACTGATGCATGTTAGGCATCGTTTACCCCTGAAAGCCCTAATTTTTGTTGAGCATGTTGCTCGAATTAAATCAATCTTGCTCTCTGTATCATGTTCTGTGTTACTCGTTATTCTTCATGCTCAAACCATGTTCAAACCATACTCTCTCTCTAATTCCTATTTACTGGAAGTACTCTCGCATGTCTAGTTTCATTTGCCCCTAGTTTCATGATTTTTCATCATGTATACAATTAGTTATGATTTTCTGAACGACCCTGTATCAAATCTGATATTTCTGGACCGTAATCGAAGACAGGGCAGAACTCTGTCAGACTCAGTCCACGGACCTGAGAATGCAATGGCCCGACAGGTCGCGTTCTCAAGCCCGTCGCGACGTCTCATCTTGTCGCGTTCTAAACGCGACAGTACCCTACATCGCGTTCTGGTCTTCTGTCCTAGCAGCCCTGTCGCGACCCTTTTCAGGCCTTGTCGCGATCTGCCCTAACCCTGTCGCTACCCTTACTGGCCTACGTCGCGTTCACAGGATTTTGCATGAAAACCCATAAAATTTGTTACTCTCACTTTCAAAAATATTCTTACGCCTTTTTAGCAGTCATACACGCAGTAAAAACACCTGTTTTAAAATGAACTATATTGAATGTTTTAAAAGACATATTCACGACTTCTTTTCTATCTATGATTTCTCTCTCACATACACACACATGAACCATCCATATATGGCTGAAACATGGCATACAATACCTCATAATGTATATGGTAATTTATTTCAATAAAGTATAATAATTGCCCTATTTTAAAGGACTTGTATTCGTTTCCTGCGTTGGTTATATACCGATATCGACGCTCCACTGTTCTAGAATTCCTCTAGAACGTCGAGTACCTATTTTTATATACACACTTTACTTGGCTTGTGGTGAACTCTCCGTCGGATATTTCTTTCGCCGGACTAGTGAACCCTTGTACAAGGCCTCCGTAAGTCTCCTCTGATCATGGATTCCCACATGGTCGACGAGCCGGTTGTACCCTAACACCTATGATACCCTTTAGGGATCGATATGATCTAAACGGCTATTAGAAGTTCGCTCTTACCTTGAATCACGTCGGACCTCTGGACTTGTGCATAACATGGCCAGCGGGAAGATCGTGAGTTCCACCCGACTGACAACACCATGTACGCGTGTTGTGCAACTGTTACTATCGCCTATTACTCGGAGAGTTACGTGCATTGTCCCTTAGCCCTCATCTATACTCTACTCGCTCATCTATTCACGTTCACTCTACTATCTCGTCTATTCATCTAGTACTCTCATCTATTTCTTGGTACTCTATTTGGCCATTAAATTGATTGTCTACGATAAAAACATGACTATGCTAGGCAACATTATAAGGGCCCGGTCTGGTCCTTGGGAGGAGCACTTGAAAGGCTATAACTCGCGAGGGTCTAATGATCTGGGTGATGGCATACACCTAACGCATGAACACGCAAGATTTGATCTATGGCAATCAATTAATCAAACAGTCAATTATTGGTTTACTTGAAACTCGTGGTTGAAAGAATATCGACCAACACTTGCTATCATGACTTGTGCACTGAAGTGCAACTTTACTTGTTATCTTGATATACGGCCAATCTGATATCAAAACTTGTCGTGCTATACTCTCGTGCTATTGTCCCTCGTTATCGTGTACCAGTGCTTTCTATATGTTTCTCGTTATTCTCTCTAGTTATCCTGCTTTATAAGACATTAATCACTTAAAGCATGCTTGATCCTGAGATTTAAGTCCTACTGGGCGTTATTGCTCACCCTGCGTTATTTGTCGTTGTGTTCTCAAATGAGACCGAGGATGAACCATACACTCAAGAGGACGGGAACGACCTAGAGTGATGTCTTGAGTACCCTAGCGTCCTATTGCTATATTTAGCGTTGTAGTAGTTAGGTTTGAAGTTTAGTCTTTTACTTTCTTTCAATGTAATTGGGCCCTATAGATTGCATCTGATATTAGTGGTTGTAATTAGACACTTGAAAAGTTATTAATGAGAAAGATTTGCTTTAGTATTATCCATTTCGAAATGGTTTGATGTCTAGTATTCGCTCTATACCCGTTCACTTGCAACTGCCTTCGCGCTCCGATATTCCGCGTCGGGGTGTGACAGCTAGTGTCGCGAACTAGTCTTGTAACGACCCTCCTTATACCGGTACAATTATACCAATCCACATCGATATAAAGGCATCATTACAGTAGGACATTTACCCAAACCTACACAATATGTCGAGATGTACTTAAATATGAAAAGAGTACAGCGGAAATAAAAGAGATTTTATTCCATCATCATTCACATAATTTCACAGTCTATATAGTAAAAGTAAAGAAACAACAATTGTCCACATTAATACATGTCTAAATGAAATACAATGTTCATAACATCGTTTACATACTATGAAAAGAAAGTAAATATGTAACTATCTCCACAGCTACTCCTCTCGCTCGGAGTCGCTCCTCACTACGTCCTCCTCAAGTATGGAGACTCCTATCTCACCTGTATGTCAAAGCAAGTATGAGTCTTCCAAAAAGAAAGACTCAGCAAGCAATCTCAAGGTAACATCCTTAAACATATCACACACATGTTACGCTCAAACAATAAGGAAATCACATGGTGCATGCTTCATGTTAATTAAATAATATACATGAATAACCTACACATGCTTTCTACACATAATATATAACATGATTCATGCTTTCAAATTTTATTCAAATCACTTTACAATTATACGCAATTTGATCATGGAAATAAGCACACAATAACTAGCAAACCTAGCATGATATCTAATCATTTTCACATGCGTTTATAACACTTATTCACATCATAAGCTTGTTGTTTTAACATGATTGTATCACATTCACATGTTTTCACATCATTTCACATGCTATCACATTCACATAACACTTTCACATATTCACATTTCACAAATTCACATTTTACATTTAATTTGTCTTGACACATAGTCCGAACCACCATAAAGAAGGACACACATTCACATAATCACATACCCGTCACCTACGCAACACAGTGATGAATCTTGGTAATTGCGCAGAATCGGGAAAAGCCCTCTCCACCCTAACTAGTGGTACTTGTCCACCTCTAGGATTTCATCCTAATGTCCATAGGATATCACATACACATTGAACCATCCCATAAGGACTTTACTACAGTATGGCTCCACAGCCTTCTATGCTAGCAGTGTCAATTTCAGCACAATTTACACATTAACACTTTATCACATGGTTTATATTATTCACATGTACTATTAAACTCATTCACATGCACTATTTAACTTATTCACATGCTTCAGATTATAGAACATGAAATTACTATCTCACAGTGGCAATTTAATCATAATAGTGCTTAATCATGCAGCAATTCATTAAAGTTTACATGGTTTAACTCACATAGACCTAATCATGATTTAATACCCTCGTTCAAAGCAAACAGTACCCATGGTTGTCAAAATAGTGCCAAATTTTTATCACAGACTTCTTACAGGCAATATGTCACATGTCTAATTTTTCATATTTTTTGCAACAGAAAAACTAATTTTAACAATTTAACATAGAATTCAAAAAATTTCAATGAAATATCTACTTAACATGGTAGACAGTAGAGCAGTTGGTTATAATAGGTTCAAAACATGAGAATAGTAACCCTAATATCATACAAATTTATTGTGACTTATCATGCAGTAAAACAAATTTTCGAGAATTAAACACAGTCACAATATTCTTAATTCACCACAACATGAATTATATTAATTAAAACTACGCATAGAAATTTGACATACCCTTATGATATGACCTACTGACCATACCTGACCAAACATAAATTTTACAGCATGCACAGTCATCCAGAAATCCAAAATCATAATATAGACATGTTCAACATATTTCTGTGAAGAACAGAAGAACTTGGCGGCAAGGTCCTTGCCGTCAACGTGGGTTAACGACACACGATGTTGTGGCCAACTCAGGATCCAGTCGATGTAGATCGCCGGAAGACCTCCTCAAATTGTCATATCAAGCTTGCAAAGTTCTGGTTTCCCACAAGAAAACCCTAGGTTCTTCTCATGAGCCAAAAGACCTAATCTGAGCGAAACTGGATGTTTTATAGAGTTAATGGATCGGGGTACGCATTACATTAGGTTTGCTACTATTGGAGGGTAGTTTTCTAAATAAGAACCACAAGAAACGTAGCCATTTTCAGATCTAAAATTGCAAGATAACTGGAGAAGTAAACGGCCACATTGCTGCCGCTAACAAGAAGTCAGCGTCCATCGATCTGGACGTCAATATGAAGTCAACAGCACACTGGTTGTCGTCAACTTGCTCTTAACGTCAAGAGATGCTGACGTTAACTGGGGTCTCGCGTAGGTAACAGAAATATTTATAACATACATACACCATATAAATACATACACTAAGCACTGCATTATTTAAATACAATATGTACAAAATTGAATATATATATATACATATGCATATAAGTAAATAATTAATTATAATATGCAACAAATCAAATAAGTATAATATGACAAAATTCGAGGGCCTTAAACCCTCTCCCCCTAAAGGAAAACTTCGTCCTCGAAGTTAGAACAAAAACACTAACCAAACAAGTGGGGATACTTCTTCTTCATGGCATCCCCAAGCTCCCATGTAGCCTCCTCCCGCGAGAAGTTCCTCCATTACACCATCATGGATGCAATACTCTTGTTCCTGAGGTGCTGAACCTTACGGTCTAGGATAGCTACCAGTTGCTCTACATACGACAAGTCTGGCTGAATCTCCACTGGCTCGTGACTAATAACATGCGATAGATCACACACATACCTCCTGAGCATAGATACGTGGAAAACTGGATGTATACTAGCTAACACTGGGGGTAAAGCTAGCTCATATGCCACGCTGCCCATCCGCCTGAGAATCTCAAACGGGCCAATGAATCTAGGACTCAACTTACTGTGCCTTCCAAACTTGACAAGACCTCGAGTAGGCTAAATCTTTAGAAAAACATGCTCACCAACCTCGAACTCCAAATCCTTCCTCCTATTGTCGGCGTAGCTCTTTTGCCTATCCTGTGCTGCAACCAACCTCTGCCTGAAAAGCTGAATCTTATCTGAAGTCTCCTGCACCAACTCTGGACCAACTAACTGCCTATCACCTGTCTCCTCCCAACACAAAGGAGATCTACAGGGCCGCCCATACAAAGCCTCAAACGGAACCATGCTAATGCTCGCATGAAAACTATTGTTGTAGGCGAACTCCACAAGAGGCAGATGACGCTCCCAATCACCCTTCTAATCAAGCACGCACGCTCTCAACATATCCTCGAGTGTCTGGATAGTCCTATCAGACTGGCCATCCATCTGGGGATGGAACGCTG
The DNA here is from genome assembly GCA_014218235.1 of Colocasia esculenta. Taxonomy (NCBI): domain Eukaryota; kingdom Viridiplantae; phylum Streptophyta; class Magnoliopsida; order Alismatales; family Araceae; genus Colocasia; species Colocasia esculenta. Next base: position 116,512,165 of record CM024754.1, read on the forward strand.
AACTAAGCTTCATCTGAGAACTCAAAGCATCCTGAAGACCCTGCTACAGCCTCAAAGGAAACCTCAGGTCTCGATCATAAATAATAGACTTCGGCACACCATGCAATCTCACAATGCTACTAATATACAGCCTAGCCAAACTCTCCACGGACTGCTTCTTCTTCATAGGCAAGAAATGCACCGTCTTGGAGAAATGATCTACAATCACCCAAATTGAGTCGTTGCCCTTAGCTGATCTGGGAAAACCCGTCACAAAATCCATAGTGATTGCTTCCCACTTCCATACAGGTATCTCCATAAGGCTCGATGGTCGCTGATGCTCGGCCTTCACCTGCTGGCACACTAAACATCTAGACACGAACACGGCCACATCCTTCTTCATACCAGACCACCAGAAAGATCTCTTCAAATCCTGGTACATCTTGGTGTTGCCTGGATGAATATAAAACCTCTACCTGTGAGCTTCTGCAAGAACATGCTTACGGACATCCACAACATCAGGAACACAAACTCGGTGCTGGAATCTAATAACATTGTCCTCATCTCGAGCAATGCCTTCCTTGCCCACCAACTCCTAAAGCCTAGGATCAGCTCTCTACTGCTCGATCACCTTGTCCAAAACTGTGGATCAGATAGATAACTGGGCCACGAAAGCCTGACACAACTGTGGCTCTAGATCAGTCATCACACACGCTACATCCTCAAGCATCTTCCAATCCTGCTGGAGCAATGACCTGTTCCTACTGAGAGCATCCGCCACGACATTCGCCTTCTCTGGATGATACTGATGCTTGAAGTCGTAGTCCTTGAGAAACTCATGCAGACTTAACATCCATTTGAAAAATCATTAAATCTAATGCACATGCATAAGCAAGTAACATTCTAATGGCCTCTAGTCTAGCCACTGGTGCATAGGATTCATCGAAATCTATGCCTTCCTCCTGGGAGTAGCCTTGAGCAACCAGTCTGGCCTTATTTCTAGTGATAACACTAGCTTCATCCAATTTGTTTCTGAACACCCATTTGGTGCCAATCACAGGATGATCTTATTGTCTCAGAACAAGGGACCAAACCTGATTTCTCCTGAACTGATTAAGTTCATCTTGCATGGCTAAAATCCAAGATTCATCAAGTAGTGCTTCATTGACTGTCTTTGGCTCTATTTGAGATACAAAAGCTAAGTAATCACAAGGAATAACATTACCTCTTATTCTTACCACAACTGTTGGATCTCCAATGATGTTGTCCTTTGGGTGATCCTTTCTGTATCTCCATTCCTTTGGAAGATCATCATGTATAATTTACTTTTGTTGCAGTTCTTCCAAGGGTGGATCTTCATTATCCTTGATAGATGTATCTTTCAGTTTCTTGGATAGATTTTTTGCATTTTCATCATCACTGTCTACTTCCTTTCTCAAGGAAGGGTTAGTTTCATCAAAGATAACATGAACAGTTTGTTCAATTAATAAAGTGCTTTTATTAAAAACTCTATAGCCTTTGGGTTTAGAACTGTACTCCATGAAGATTCCTTCATCAGATTTGGAATCCAGCTTACCTAAGTCTTTCTTACCATTGTTGTGAATGAAGCATGGACAACCGAATGTTCTGAGATGGCTGATCTTGGGCTTTCTTTGCTTGTACAGTTCATAAGCAGTCTTCTTCAGGATTGGCCTGATCATGACCCTATTTATAATGTAGCACACTGTATTTATGGCTTCTGCCCAAAATTATCTAGGTAGGTTGTATTCTGATAGCATGGTCCTAGCCATATCCAATAATGTTCTATTTTTGCTCTCAACTACTCCATTTTGCTGAGGTATCCTAGGCGTTGAGAAGTTGTGCTCTATACCTTGATCATCACAAAACTCTGCAAATTTGTTATTTTGGAATTCTCCTCCATGATCTGAGTGAATACTTATTATGTTGAACTTCTTATCCTTTTGAAATAGCTTACTGAACTTCACAAAACTTTCAAATGCATCATCTTTGTGTTCTAGGAAAGATACCCAAGCAAATCATGAATAATCATCAACTATTACAAATCCAAAATTCTTTCCTCCCAGGCTAGTTGTTCTCATTGGTCCAAACAAATCCATGTGTAGCAATTCTAGTGGTTTGGAGGTAGTGACCACTATCTTTGATTTGAAGGAGGATTTTGCATGCTTCCCTTTTGCACATGGTCCACAGTTGCTATCCAATCTTGCATTTATTTTCGGCAGTCCTTCCAATAGATCATGTTTTATAAGCTTTCTTATTCCATCCAAACTATAGTGACCTAACCTTCTGTGCCATACTTCTGCATTTTGATCATTACTTGCTGTTAGACAAATGTCTTGATCATTCAGTTCTTCTAGATGCAGTACATACAGGTTCTTTTCTCTGCTGGCTTCGAACACAGTTACACCATCCTTCATAATAAGGCACTTAGACTCCTGAAATTTGATTTGATGACCTTTGTCACATAGCTGGCTAATGCTTATGAGATTGTGCTTGAGTCCTTTGACGCATAGGGCATCTTATATGATGGTTCTGTCTTGACTTCCAATGGATCCACAACCTATTACTGATCCTTTTCCATTATCGCCATAGGTTACTGTCCCTTCTTCTTCTTTGATGTGCGAGAACAATAATCTGTTGCCAGTCATGTGCCTTGAGCACCCGCTATCCAGGTACCACTTTGATGCTCTAAGGCTTTCCTGCAATAGATCACTAAGACTTAGGTACCCAAATTCTTTTAGGTCCTTGCTGGTTAGTTTCCTCACCTTTTCTTTTAGGAATCCACTTTAAGTGTTTAGTTGTACAAGTTATTTTAGTGTGTCCTAATTTATTGCAATGACCACAGCATGATATATTATTTACTATTTTAATTGGCATGTATTTAATGTTAGATTTATAGTCAGTATTTTGTTTGGCTACAAATTTTGGCATTGGATAGATTTTAGGATGAATGATTGTTTCATCATTGTCTGGTGGAATGTATCCTAAACCATGTTTTTTCTTACATGATCTTCTTGCTCCTTTTAATATTAGAGATGATTTACCATTTGTGAATTTTATAATTTTATTAGTTAGATATTCATTGTCTTTTGTTAGTGTGTAAATTTCCTTCTTAAGCTTACTTATAGTTTCCTGGTTTTCTAGGTTTGTTATCTGTTCATTTTTAACTTTTAGATCTTCACATAACAATTTATTTCTTCTTTTTAATTCAGAGATTTGTTTTTCTAGTTGCTCAGTTTCAGATTTTAAATCTAAGTTGGTGATCTCTAAGCATGCATAATTTTTCTTGGTAGTTTTTAATAGCTTACATACATCTTTATACTTATTGTACAGTTCATTGAATGCATCTTCTAGACTATCTGAATCTGATTCATTGCATGAAGTGAAAGATGAGTCAGAGGTTACCTTGTCTTCAATGCTTGCCATGAAAGCCAGGTTGGCCTTCTCTTCTTCTTCTTCGCTGGAGCTTGACTCACTGTTTGAGTCGCTTTCATTGTTCCATGCAGCGGCTATGGCTTTCTTTTTGTATCTTTTAAACTTCTTTGAGTTGTCCTTCTTCTAGACTCAGGTTTCTTCAATTTTGGACAATCAGCTTTGATGTGTCCAGGCTTCTTGCACTCATAGCATATAGGCTAAGACTTCTTGACTTCTTCTCCTTCTGATCTTTTGAAGTCTTTCCCTTTCTTGAAGTGTCTTTTTCCTGACTGGTACTTCTTCTTGGCTAGAATGCGATGCAGTCTTCTGAAAAGAAATGCATCCTCATCTTCACTACTTGCATTGCTTTTATCACTGTCTGGTTCGCCATCAGATGTGTCTTATGTGGCTTTGAGAGCGTTGTTGTGCTTCTTTTTGCTGGAGGATTCTCCCAGTCTTTCCATATTTATTTCATGAGCCATTAAAGACCCAATGAGTTTCTCGAGTGACATTCTCCTAAGATCATTTGCTTCTTCTATGGCTGTCACCTTTGGAGTCCACGAGGCTGGCTAGGATCTTAATATCTTTCTCACCATATCTCCGATATCTTATGTTTTTTCAAGCCCAGCCAGACCGTTTGTGATGTCAGTGAATCTGCTATACATTTGAGTAATTGACTCTCCAGATTGCATTTGAAATCTCTTGTATTGAGCTACCAGTATGTCTATTCTTGTTTCTATTACCTTATCAGTTCCTTCGTATGTGAGCCTTAGCTTTTCCCACATTTCCATGGCTAATTTGTAGGCGGAATTTCTGTTGAACTCTTTCTTACTAAGAGCACAACACAGTATGCTCTTTGCTTTTCTGTTTAGGGATATCTTCTTCTTATCTTCATCTGTCCATTTGTCATTTTCATTGGTTACCAAGAGATCTCCTTCTTTAATAATTGACCATAGTTGGAAATCGAGACCTTGAAGGAAGAACTCCATCTGAGTCTTCTAATAGTTATAGTCTTTACCATCAAATAGAGGAGATCTGTTGATAGACTGACCTTCTGCATACCCTTGAGCTACTATTTATCTTTGCTCTAAGATCGTGAGATCTTCTTTCTTGAAGAGACTTGGCTCTGATACCACTTGTTTCCCAGATAGCAGCTCAGAGGGGGGGGGGTGAATGGATTGCTAAAATCTTTTAGACAAATACCTGTAAATAAAATGCTTGACAGAAAATGCTAAGTTGAATAGTTAGTGAGGAATAAGGACAAGTAAGCAAACACACAAAAACACAGGAAAATTTTTCCTGGTTCGGACCTCCTATACCAAGGAGTCCTACGTCCAGTCCCCAAGTAACAACTTGGGTTTCTACTAAACAAGGGTACTGTCTCCCTCATGGACACTTACACATCCAGCAACAGCTGGCCTTCTCTTCTCTACCAGAAGAGGAATTACACCACCTGATTCCACAGGTCTTCTCTTCACACCCGAAGAGGAAAGCCCACAACAATCTTGTTGAAAGAGATGGGCCCCAAGATCAACCTTCTATACAATGCTTGATTGAGGCGAAGTCTGAGAGACACCAATAATCTTGAATGAACTCTCTCTCTCAGACCTACGCTAGCTCTCAAAAGAAAAATGGAATGAACTCTGAGAGCTAAGAGCTATGGAATATTGGAGTGGACTAGCTTGCACTTGTTTCTTTTCAGGAGACTATGGCTCCAAGCTTTTTAAAGACTCAAGAATTCAAAATGATCTAACTGTCTTGCATGGAGTCATCGGTCTTCTATTTATCTTTTGTGTATTATTTTGACCGTTGTAGTAGTCGTTCAGATGCCCGTTGTCTCACAGCTTCATGCACGTTAGAGAGACTGGACCGAAGCATGGAGTAGGTGATCCTATAGCCATTAATGCTTGGATTGATCTTTATGCCTTCAGGAAAAGATTTTCTAAATCTTTTATCCTTCTGACAAGTTGACAGATCTATCTTTGACGTGCTTTACTACAAGAAGCCCTGCATGCGAAAAGTACTGATACCTAGACAACTTCATTTTGTCTAAATTTTCAGTCAACGTTGGTAGTCGTGCAATATGAAGATATGCCAAGCAGGAAAGGTCATTCTAACATCACACAAATCAAGACTCTATGTGACACATGAAGTAATCAAGAATATTTCGTGTGGAAATATTATACTATCACAATAAATGATCAAGTACACCATGATGCGCGGGAAGAATTTTGAAATCCACAAAGTCTTGAGCATATGCATGACAACAAGAAGATAGAGCAATACTTTACAAGAGCTATACATAAAGAGCATTCTGTATGATATTGGTATAATCATGTAAGAATGTAATCCAAGTTGAAACCAAGTCAATGTGAATATAGTCCATGTATAAATATAATGAAATCGATGTTCTGTACAAAGTTATTACTTGAACAGAAATTGATGAGCAGATGAAATCGTTGTTTTACTGAAATCAATCATTAAATTGTTATTTGAACGAAATCAATCATGAAATCGTTGTTTCAGTACTGAAATCGTTGTGAGGCTGAAATCATTGTTCAAGTGAAGACAAATCGTTGTTTGCGACCAAATCATTGTTTGTGATCAAATCGTTGTTTAAATGAAGGTAAATCATTGTTTTCAATCAATTCATTGTTTAAGTATAAGCAAATCGTTATTTTCGATCAAATCATTATTTAAGTATAAGCGAATCATTTTTTTCGATCAAATCATTGTTTAAGTACAAGCGAATCATTGTTTTCGATCAAATCATTGTTTAAGTATAAGCGAATCATTGTTTTCGATCAATTGTTGTTTTACTTATGAAATCGTTGTAGCGATGGAAATCGTTGTTTCACTTATGAAATCGTTGTAGCGATGAAAATCGTTGTTTCACTTATGAAATCGTTGTAGCGATGGAAATCATTGTTTTACTTATGAAATCGTTATAGCGATGGAAATCGATGTTTCATTTATGAAATCGTTGATGGAAATCGTTGTTTTACTTATGAAATCGTTATAGCGATGGAAATCGATGTTTCACTTATGAAATCGTTGTAGCGATGGAAATCGTTGTTTCACTTATGAAATCGTTATGGCGATGAAAATCGATGTTTCACTTATGAAATCATTGTTTTATAAAGGAAGTCGATGTGTACTTAGAAGAAATGCATGCTCTGAACTTTGAATGACAGTGTGTGAGAGTAACTTACAGATTTTGCTTGAACTATTTCCTATGGATAAACTTGAAAAGAATTTGTTAGGAAATATTTGTTGAGATTTTTTTAATCACTAAAAATTGCATATAATAAATAAAATTATATGGAGATGGACTGATCATCAGGTTTTCGGTTGCGTGCTCCTTGTCTTTTTGGGGCTTGTTGCGTGAGCTGTGGTTTTTTCGACTTCGTGTGCACCGTGCACATTTGGCGGTGCGGTTGTTGCTACGAGGAGGTCATGATGAGACTTAGTGGCTCTTCGTACTTGCGCTTTGTGTGCTCTGTGCACGTTTGACGGTGTGGTTGTTGCCACAAGGAGGTTGTGATGAGACTTAGTGGCTCTTTGCACCACATTTTGTGTGCTTCATGCGTGTGTGGCGGTGCAGTTGTTGCTACGAGTAGGTCATGGTGAGACGCAATGGCTTCTCCGCCCCTTCACTCGCGTTGGCTCGCGTGTTCCGTTTCGTCCCCCAGAATCTCTTGGGCTTGCCCGAATTTTGAGGATGAAATTATTTTAAGGGGGATATAATGTAATACCCAGATTCCCAGCTTTCCGTCTGGTGTCTTGGATGACTTGACACTAACGCGTCCCGGCTGGGCAACGTCTTAGTGTCAGTTTGTGGATGTTCAACATGACAGTCATCCTTGTCGCGACTAGCTTGTGTGTCATTCTTGTCACTCATGGCTTTCCCATCGTGTCTTTGTGTTGCGCCCGGTCATCGGGTCACAACAGTGCTCCATCGCTTCGGTCGTCTAACGCCTGTCAAGGTGGCAGGCGTGTCAGTACGACTTGTCGGGTTGTCGCGGCATCCCAAGGGGATGCGTTCTTATCGTGGTGCGTTGACCCATCGCATTCAGGTCCTTAATGCAATGCGTCGCCCCGTCGCGACTTGGGTGCCGAAGGATTAAGGCCTTGGCTGGCGACCCTTCTCCCCTTTTCCTCCCCCTCTCTTCTCCTCCCCCTCTGGTAGTGCTCTACTTCCCTCTCTTCCCTTTATGTGTTTTAGGCAAGGAGGAGGGCCGTGCTCATGTCCCTGGCATTGTGGAGCTTGCGTGGAGCGAGGAGGAGGTGGCCAATCAGACGTGAAGGGCCCTTATGGGGTTGTTTCTTCGTTTAAGGTAGGAATTGCTTGTATCCTTCTCAATCCGGGTGGATTGGGAGCCCCTCATGGTTTGTAGATATCATTAATTACTTTTCCATGCTCCCCTCTCCCGTGTGGTGTGTTTGTAGTGTGTGGGTGACCCCGGGATGGAGCATCCTCTGGGTCTGCCTCTCTGCTGGTGTCGCGACCGCAGTGCGCGTCGCAACACCAGAAGAGGCGTCTGCCCAGTCAAACGCGACCTTGTCACAAGCCTTGCCTCGTCGCGGCATGGTTTTCTATCGCAATGCTCTGCCCCGTCACGACAGGGTTGCTGCCACGGTACCCCTCCTAGTTGCGATGGTATCATGATGGCCAAGGGGGGCGCAACAGTACCTATGTTGCCTCGGGTGGTTTCCGTGACCCTGAATAGGATGTCAGCATGTGCCCCAGGGCAGCTTGCCCTTAGGACCTTCTGGTGGGGAATGCGGCAGGTTACCTCGTTGCGTTCAGTTACTGAAGGTGACACCTTCATGGCTGTGTCCTGGCAGCGGTGCCAAGTGTTGGGTTCACATTCTAAATGATAAATACAACATGTTTTTTATGATAACAATGATGAACAATGTGAATTGAGTTTAAAGCATAAATTTTACATACAAATGACTTGTCACAATAACTTGGCACAATGCTTGATTATATATGTTCCTAATATCTCACTAACTATGTTCACTAATGTAGGAGATACACTATGCAAGACATGTGCCAAAAACAAGTAGAAAAGATCATGAAAAGTCAGAAGACAGAGTACCTGTCGATAGCCATCAAGCCCCTGTCGACAGATGTCAACAGTCAGCAACACACCTGTTCTGGAAAACAAGACCTGTCGACAGCAACAAAGCTCCCTGTCGACAGAAGCACACAGTCAGAAAACCAGTGTTCTGGAAAAACATGTACCTGTCGACAGCAACAAGGCACCTGTCGACAGATGCACATAGTGAAAGCTTTGACAGAACTTCCAGACTTCTGGAACTTGGGACACTGTTGATCCCTGTCGACAGCAGGTGTATGACCTGTCGACAGACATACAGAAGCTTCAAATACGTGAAGTTTGAAAGTTACCAAACTTGGTGTTTCCTTCTACCACGACTCTCCATATGTAAACACCACTATATAAGCAACCTTTTGAAGCAAATCACGTACACAAGCAGCTTCCAAGCAAAAACCCTAAAGAGTTCTCACAAGAAGTCTTGTTCTGCTGCTCTGCTTCAACCTACCGCCCAGAATCAAGAAGAGAAGTCTCTCCAGCGGAAGGTGAAGTCTGAACGTCGTGGATTCAAGCATCTCCATCAAGTTGTGACCTTCAAGACGAAGCTTGAAGCCCAGTCAGACGTTCACAAGAAGAGTTCACAACTGGATTTGTTCTTCAACTCTTAAACTCTTCTATGTTTCTATTTTTCCATATTCGTGTGTGTGTATTGTGTTTTAGGCAGCCCTTGTGCTTGATACACGTGTGTGGGGGTTATTCTGATTGTGGTTTCACATCAGATAATACGTGTGTGTGAGTTGTAGTTTGTGAACTAGCTCATAAGCAGATTGCTCTGCTTGTGTGTGTGGCCCGTGGATGTAGGATACACAAGTTGTGTACTCCGAACCTCGTAAATCGTCGTGTCTTGTGGTTTGCACGAATTTACGCTAGATGTTTGATAGGCACGGCATCTCCACGCACGTTTGATAATCTGTTATCCATCTGTTATCAAGTCACACACATCCACACATAGTTCAAAGTTTAATATTGTTTTGATAATCTGTGTTTCGAAGAAAAGAAGGTGATAAACGTTTTAATCGGAAGTAATCTATTCAACCCCCCTTCTAGATTACCATACAGGGAATTCCGCAACCCTTCAATTGGTATCAGAGCCAAGTTTCTCTGATTTACTACTTTATCTGTTTGATCTTACGATCAGGAGATTCACGGTCTAATGGAATCTAACAAGGGGTATATGGCCGAGGGACACTCTGTGACCAGGCCACCCTTCTTTGATGGGACTGACTATCCGTATTGGAAAAATCGAATGCAGGTGTTTCTACGAGCACAAAATTTCGAACTATGAAAAATGGTCAGAAAAGGAGCATACGAACTGCCTCAGGACGAGGACACCTGGACAAAGGACCAGATCACCAAGGGGACACTCAACTGGAGCGCCCTCAACATGATACAGTGCGCAGTCCACCCAAAGGAGTACTCAAGAGTCTCCACGTGCACCTCAGCAAAGGAGATGTGGGACAAGCTTAAGCTGATCTATGAAGGTACGTCTGAGGTAAGAGAATCAAAGGTAAGCATGTTGGTTTCAGAATATGAAATGTTCAAAATGAATAATGATGAAACCATCTCTGACATGTTTGCTAGATTCATGATAATTATAAATGGATTGAAAGGTCTTAAAAGGGAATACTCAGAGAGTGACTTGGTGAGGAAGATACTTCGGTCTCTTCCATCCTCTTGGAACACCAAAGCCACTATCATTGAGGATTCCAAAGACCTCTCAAAAATGAAAATAGATGAATTGATTGGATCTCTGATGATTTATGAACTGAATGTCAAAAGAAAGGAAACTGGAGAGAATCCTAGGAAGTCACTTTCCTTGAAGGCTTCCAGGAAGAGCTCTTCAGCTTCCAAAAAGGAGATAATTCAGGAAAGTGATGCGTCTGAATCGTCTAGTGAGAGTGAGAATGATGAAATGGCTATGCTTTCTAGACAAATCAAAAAATTCCTGAAATACAAAAGGAGAGGCACAGGTAACTCTAAACCTTTCCAAAAGAAAGATTTTGCTAATAAATTCGATACTAACAAAAAGTCTGAGATTGTTTGTTATGAGTGCAAGAAGCAAGGGCACATGAGAGGAGAGTGCCCCGAGCTCAAAAAGAAGCTGAAGAAGGACAAATTCACCTTCAAGAAGGCCAAGGCAATGTTGGCCACTTGGAGTGATGAAGATGAAGACGAGGACAATCAAGCTACCTCAGGAGATGATGAGATTCTGTGTCTCATGGCAAGGAGTGATGACTCCAACGAGGTAAGCTCTTCCTTTGAAACATACTCTATTACTGAATGGGAAGAAGCTTATACTGTTCTATTTGAAAAATTCTGTGAATTCAAGTCTGAAAATAAAGCACTCAAGAAGATAGTCAATTCCCTTGTTCATGAATCAAACAAAAGGAAGAAATTGAATCCTTGAATAAGGTAATTGAAATGATGAAGATTGATGAACAAACACACAGTGATGAATTGGATAGCATGAAACTTAAGTTTCAAGAAGTTCAAAAGGAAAGAGATGATCTAATGAACTCTCTTGAAACCCTTAAAGTGAGCATGCTAATCTAAAGAAAAATTGGAACAAGCTGAAAAAGAAATAAAAGGTAAGTCCAAAGATTTATCTAGCTTTGTCAAAAGTAAACAGAATCTGGATGCAATTCTAGGTTCAAATGTGTTTGTTGCAAAACATGGGATTGAGTTTCAAAATGCAAAGCCAAAGGAAATTGGCAAAAATCTGCTAACATATTTCATTGACTCCAGCCCAAGTTCAAGTAAACAAACCCCTTCAAAGAATAAGAAAAATCCTTCAAAGGGTAAGAAACAAGAACCTAAGTTGATCAAGTTTGTTCCTAGTCAATCTAAGGAATTAGTAACAAGCCCAAGACAGAACAAAAAGCATGCTCCCAAGCCCAAATTAACAAGACAACAAATGGGTAAGATGCCAATGCATGCTCCCAAGAATATCATGCCCACTGTTGTTCACAAACCTTCATCATGCAAAATCTACAAAAAGGTCGGGCATACTGAAAAACAATGCTGGAACAGTCCAAATAAATTGAAACTCAAACAGATTTGGATCCCTAAGCATTTACTGTTTGGCATGAATGAAACAATGGCACCCAAAGTAATTTGGGTACCAAAACCTCTTGACTGATCCACATATGCAGGAATGCCTAGCAGCCCACAATCAAAACAAATGGTACCTAGATAGTGGCTGCTCGAGGCACATGACGGGCGATAAAGAAAAATTCAGTTTGCTCGTGGAAAGAGATGGAGGTCAAGTGATTTTTGGAGGTAACAACAAAGGCCAGATCATCGGTTCAGGTAAGGTTGGTAAGTTTGCCTCTAACTCCATAGACAATGTTTTACTTGTAGATGGCCTTCATCACAACTTGCTTAGTATAAGTCAATTGTGTGACAAGGGTCATAAAATTGTCTTTGAATCAAATTCGTGTCAAATTCTTGATAAGGAAACAGGAAGTCTGAAATTTTCTGGAAAAAGAATAAACAGCATCTACATGGTTGACTTCGATGATCCAGAAAATAATGATTTGTGTCTTGTAGCAAACAAATAGGACGAGCTTACATTGTGGCATCGTAGGCTTGGTCATGCTAGCTATAATGTGTTACACAAGATCATGAGGCTCAAACTGGTAAGTAGACTTCCTGAAATCCCATTTAACATAAATGAAAATTTTTGTGATGCATGTGCACAGGGAAAACAAACCCGAAAATCCTTCAAATCAAAAGCACCGGTGAGTACTTCTAAAGCTTATGAACTGTTACACATGGACCTATTTGGACCTACGAGAACACTCAGTCTCAATGGCAAACGATATGGTTTTGTCATTGTAGACGATTTCTCAAGGTTCACTTAGGTAAAATTTCTGGCTTACAAGAATGAAGCATTGAATGTCTTTGAAGAATTTTTCAATAAAGTTGAGCATGGAAATGTCAACAAAATATGCTACATCCGCACTGATCACGGGGGAGAATTTGACAATACCTCCTTCTCTGATTTTTGCAGGAACCAAGGAATAGAACACATGTTCTCCTCCCCAAGAACTCCAGAACAAAATGGAGTTGTGGAGAGGAAAAATAGAACCTTGGTAGAGATGGCTCGCACTCTTCTGGTCGAGAATCAACTACCAAGAACCTTTTGGGCAGAAGCGGTAAACACGTCATGCTACATCCTTAACAGAGTCATGGTAAGACCGGTATTCGAGAAAACTTCCTATGAACTACTGAAAGGTAAGAAACCCACCATTGGGTATTTCAGAGTTTTTGGTTCAAGAGTGTTCATACATAACAATGATAAAAATGATTTGGACAAGTTTGAAGCCAAAAGCGATGAAGGTATTTTTCTTGGATACTCAGAACACTCTAGAGCATATAGGGTGTTCAATCTGAAAACTAGAAAAGTGGAAAAAACTCCACATGTTGTATTTGATGAATCTCAAACCAAGCCTAACAATAATAATCTTTACAGGTTTGCAGATGAATCTGAAGATACAACAATCGGAGAACTACAAAGAAAATCAAATGCAGTCTCCAAAACGACTGTCAAGACTAAATGTGGATATCTTCGCAGGTACAATGATGAAGAAGACATACATCTGTTCAGAAATGAAGATGATGTACCTGCACAAGATTCACAACAACAAGATCAACCACATGCTGAAAGTCCTCCAGCCACCCCTCCTCCAGAACAACCTCCTCAAATGCAAGATCAACCTGGACCTTCCACTGTTACTAATGTGAGGTATTCTAAAGCTCATCCACTTGAAAATGTTATAGGTGACATAAATGACTCAGTTCAAACTAGGTCTCAAGTCAATCAAATAGTTGAACAGGATCATTTAGCTTTTGTATCTCAAGTGGAACCTAAAAATGTTGAAGATGCATTAAAAGAAAATTCGTGGATTGATGCTATGCATGAGGAGCTTAGGCAATTTCAAAGAAATAATGTCTGGAGTTTAGTTCCTAGAACCCCTGAAATTTCTGTCATAGGGACAAGATGGGTATTTAGGAATAAACTAAATGAAGAGGGTAAAGTGGTGAGAAACAAGGCTAGACTGGTTGCCAAAGGATACAATCAGGAATTTGGTGTGGACTTTGAAGAATCCTTTGCACCGGTAGCTAGACTAGAAGCAGTAAGGATCTTGTTAGCATATACATGTTCAAACAAGTTCAAACTATTTCAAATGGATGTTAAAACTGCTTTCTTGAATGGCTACATAAAAGAGGAAGTCTATGTTTCTCAACCACCTGGCTTTGAGGATCATCATAAACCAAACCATGTATTTAAATTGCACAAAGCTCTTTATGGTTTGAAACAGGCACCCCGAGCTTGGTACGACAGGCTGAGCACCTATCTGGTAAGCAAAAACTACTCACGAGGTAAGGTAGACCAAACTCTCTTTACAAAGAAAGTTCTCAATCATATAATTGTTGTTCAAGTATATGTGGACGACATTATCTTTGGTTCTACTAATCCTTTACTGTGTGAAGAATTCTCTAAACATATGCACAATGAATTTGAGATGAGTCTTATGGGGGAGCTCCAATTTTTTCTTGGTTTGCAGGTCAAACAATTAGAAGACGGATTCTTCATCAACCAAGAAAAATATGTTAAAGAGCTACTGAAAAAATTTCAGTTTCAACAGGCTAAACATGCCTCAACACCAATGAGCACAAGCATTAAGCTGGAAAGTGATGAGAAAGGTAAATCGGTAGATGCCAAACAATTTTGAGGTATGATTGGCTCACTCCTTTATCTTACTGCAAGTAGATCGGACATAAAATTCAATGTTTGTCTTTGTGCTAGATATCAATCTAGTCCAAAGGAAAGCCATTTAATTGCAGTCAAGAGAATTTTCAGATATCTCTCAGGTACGCATGACTTGGGTCTTTGGTATCCAGCAGGTAGCAGCTTTGACTTGGTTTCATATTCTGATGCTGACTATGCTGGATGTAAAATTGACAGGAAAAGCACTAGTGGCTATTGCCAAATGCTTGGTGGTTGCATGGTTTCGTGGGCATCCAAGAAGCAACACTCGGTTGCACTCTCCACTGCAGAGGTAGAATATGTTACTGCAGGGAGTTGTGCGGCTCAAATGTTGTGGATAAAAAGTCAGTTGTGTGACTACAACATTGACATTGGATGCACACCTATCCTATGTGACAACACTAGTGCAATCAATCTATCAAAGAATCCCATTCAACATTCTAGGACAAAACATATAGAAATTCGTCATCATTTCTTGAGAGATGAAGTAGCCAATAAAACATTGGAAATAAGTTTCATACCCACTGAAAGGCAACTGGCAGACATCTTTACCAAATCTCTGGCAGAAGATAGATTCACCACATTGAGAAGAGAATTGGGCTTGTGCAAATTGCAATGAAACTTAACACATATGTTAAGCATATGTCCCTCGTGTGCCATAACTATGAGGTATATCAAATGGTGATGTGTGGAAGAACAGGTTATGCTTGTTTGGAAACTCTCATTATGCGTGAGAAAATATTCTCCGCTAAGTATCCATAGTTATATGGCATGAAAGGGGCATGTACTCTACATATGGAATTAGTTTCTTTACAATTATGCCCATTCAAAACTCTCTTTGAAAAATCTGAACACATTTGATGGTCTATCTTACTACATGCTTTGGTGTTTCTAAGTTGCTTGGTCAAATTGTGCAAATGAGTCCTGTTGTACTTGAATGCATGTGTACACAATAGCACACACTATGGGGGAGCAAATTGAGGTTATATGGATGTCATTGTGAAAGAAATCACTCAGCTTTTGTGCTTCTACAATTCCCTCACATGCTTTGCCCATTCCATACTTCATTCTGACTTTATACTGGCTCTAAACAGGTCTCTGTCGACAGCCAACAAGCATCCTGTCGACAGAGCAGGCCATACAGAACACTCATTCTGCACACTGTCTACATCTATCGACAGGTCCATTTTCCTCTGTCGACAGATATGTACAGTCTTTGCCTTCCAGAACCCTACATCTTCTATCTGTGTAATCCTGTCGACAGGCCAATTCTCCCTGTCGACAGACACACTAAATGTTGGAACTTCAAGCCACTTTCTCTACACATTCTGTGAGCAGATTCATGGTTGAAAACTAAGGTGTTTATAAGGTGTTAATACATGTTTGACCACACCATGTAGAAATGTAATTTAAAGTTATTCTATATACCACTATGATTTTCACATACTACTCATGTCTGGGTTTAGGTTCTATCATTTTGGAAATATTTTACAACTCTCAACGATATACACCTCACTCCTCTGAATAATTTCTTTGTAGGTAACAATAATTCTCAATTTACTTGATCAGTCATTTGTTCATAGACCTGTATGTCTACTATTGATAGTTAATCATACAATCTACCTGATCTTGAGCTTTTATAGCAATACTTGGAGAACAACTACCTATTTCTGACAAATAACATTCAATTAAGAAACAAAAAAAAAACTACACATTGGGATAAATATAGAGCAATGTTGTGTTTTGCTAAGTAACCGGGGTGATGGGCATCACAAATGTCCGCCCTCGCGTCAAAAGGCACACTCATCAACTCTGTACAACGGTATGCTAGACACTTCCATTGAGTAACTGGGGGTATGGGCACTTCTAATGTCTATTCTCACGTCAAAAGGTGTGAAGTCCTCTTAAGTACCACTTTTTCCCATTGCATCTGTGAATTGCAAATGACAGTCAAATGAAATAGTGTGAAGCCTCCATTGAGTAATAAATCCCAGGGTCCTTAGTTTTATGATTGTCTTGACATATAGATATTCGGTTCATAGATCATCTGTCTATCAAAACAATTGAAGATTATGTTGTCTTACACTGTATTTATACAACGAAGGGTGAGAGTGCATGTTCTTCATTTTAGTAGGTGTTTTTCTTAATGCTCTAACTTAAAATCCCTTGGGTATTATGTTAAAACCATTAAGGAAAATGAATTGGCTTTTCATATCTTTCTATATGGTCGACAAAATATGTGTTCACCTATTATACATCTTCAATAGAGAATTGTGGATCATTGCTCTCATGTTCCAACTCTCAAACCCACCAAAACATCAAACTGGGGATTTTCTGTCTGCCCTTGTCGACAGGCACCAGGGCCCTGTCGACAGCTGGCGGCCAGACCGATTTTGGAAGTCCAACGGGCAAGGTTCTAATTCCAGATTTTGTGGGACCTAACCTTTAAAATTCTCACCAACTTTCCATAAAAGGTCCCCACGCCCCTTCCATCCTTTTCAACTTCCAAAAACTCTCCTTTCCCTCCTCTCCAAAAACCCCCTCTTTCTCCAGGGCACCGGAAGAACTTCTCCTCTCCCTTTCATCTTCCCTCTTCCTGTGTCTCCTTCTTCTCTATCCTCACCATCCACATCAAGCTTCCACTCCTGATGGCTTCGAAGGCCAAGAAGTTGGCATCCCGTCGTCGTCCACGGTGTCCAGAACCCGGCCAGGGCTCCAGGGCAACCACCGAGCATCGGACGAAGCACCGGGAGGATCGTTTGTCGGAGCTCATCATTCCGCCCTCTCTGAGTCTTCTCGGTGTCCATGGTACCTTCACCAAGGTTGTGCAGCCCCGCTATATTGATTTCCTTTCCTTGGAGGATATGTTTCCAGAACTACATCCTCTCTTTGATATCCAGGGTTGGGCACCCTTTTGCTACGATCACCTGCGGTATTCCACAATCGCCATGACCGATTTCTACACCAACCTCCGACTATCAAGCACTGGAAAGTTGTATACCAAGGTGAAGGATACTCCATTTTTTATCACTTCTAATCTCCTATCCACCGCCTTGCAAATCCCAAACACTGGAGTGGACATCATGACCCATCATCCAACTCCAGAGGAGTGTCACACGCTCATTACTTTGCATCCTTATGATCCTACTGATCGTCGGCAACTAAATGCCAACTCCTTCCCTCCTCTTCATCGTCTCATCCATCACATCTTCACCACTCTCATAGTTCCCAAGGATGGTAGCCGAGAACTTGTGACCTCCCTTCCCAAGTCTCTGCTTCACCAATTCCTCAATGCTAAACCTATCAACTTACCTGCTCTTATGGTCTCTATCTTTCGCATTTGTGTTCAAAGTGCCAAGAGATCTATGCCATATGCATGCCAACTCACTTCTCTCTTCCTATTCCTTGGCATTCAAATTCCAAAGGAGGAGATGATAGTTCTCAAATCCCGTAGCTCCTATGATCTCACAGCTGTACATAGGATGGGCTACAAAATGGTAGATGGCATTGTAAAAAGAGATCTCAAAGGTAAAGGGGCACTTAGTGATGATGATGAAGATGAAGAAGATCAAGATGCAGAAGTTCAATATGAAGAAGATGCTCAAAATGAAGACTATCAAGATGAGCCACTAGTTGCTCCAAGAGGTGATGCTGCTGATGATGCTGAGCCCTCAATTAGGGACTTACTTGCTCAGCTCCAGATTCAAATGGCAATAGGATTTGAACGACTTAATACCAGAATGGACACACTTGACACCCACTTGGACAGCATTGCTACTGCGCATCGGGCTCCTACACCTCCAGCTGATGATGATGCGTAGTTAGCTTAGATGTCTAGGATAGCGTCAAGTCCTGTTATCTTGTTCAATCAATGTCTTTTCTTTTTTTTTTGGCATATCATGTACTATGTAAGACTCATGAACTCTCAATGCAAATCCTTGCTCTTTGTCTAATACATGTGTATATGGAGTATGCTTGCTTTTCGATGTTGTCAAAAGAGGGAGAAAACTCAATTGTGCACTTACTGAATTGATTAATTTTGTCATCATCAAAAAGGGGGAGAATGTTGGGTTCACATTCTAAATGATAAATACAACATGTTTTTGATGATAACAATGATGAACAATGTGAATTGAGTTTAAAGCATGAATTTTACATACAAATGACTTGTCACAATAACTTGGCACAATGCTTGATTATATATGTTCCTAATATCTCACTAACTATGTTCACTAATGTAGGAGATACACTATGCAAGACATGTGCCAAAAACAAGTAGAAAAGATCGAGAAAAGTCAGAAGACAGAGTACCTGTCGACAGCCATCAAGCCCCTGTCGACAGATGTCAACAGTCAGCAACACACATGTTCTGGAAAACAAGACCTGTCGACAGCAACAAAGCTCCCTGTCGACAGAAGCACACAGTCAGAAAACCAGTGTTATGGAAAAACATGTACCTGTCGATAGCAACAAGGCACCTGTCGACAGATGCACACAGTGAAAGCTTTGACAGAACTTCCAGACTTCTGGAACTTGGGACACTGTTGATCCCTGTCGACAGCAGGTGTATGACCTGTCGACGGACGTACAGAAGCTTCAAATACGTGAAGTTTGAAAGTTACCAAACTTGGTGTTTCCTTCTACCACGACTCTCCATATGTAAACACCATTATATAAGCAACCTTTTGAAGCAAATCACGTACACAAGCAGCCTCCAAGCAAAAACCCTAAAGAGTTCTCACAAAAAGTCTTGTTCTGCTGCTCTGCTTCAACCTACCGCCTAGAATCAAGAAGAGAAGTCTCTCCAGCGGAAGGTGAAGTCTGAACGTCGTGGATTCAAGCATCTCCATCAAGTTGTGACCTTCAAGACGAAGCTTGAAGCCCAGTCAGACGTTCAAAAGAAGAGTTTACAACTGGATTTGTTCTTTAACTCTTAAACTCTTCTCTATTTCTATTTTTTCATATTCGTGTGTGTGTATTGTGTTTCAGGCAGCCCTTGTGCTTGATACATGTGTGTGGGTGTTATTCTGATTGTGGTTTCACATCAGATAATACGTGTGTGTGAGTTGTAGTTTGTGAACTAGCTCATAAGCAGATTGCTTTGCGTGTGTGTGTGGCCCGTGGATGTAGGATACACAAGTTGTGTACTCCAAACCACGTAAATCGTCGTGTCTTGTGGTTTGCACGAATTTACGCTAGATGTTTGATAGGCACGGCATCTCCACGCACGTTTGATAATCTGTTATCCATTTGTTATCAAGTCACACACATCCACACATAGTTCAAAGTTTAATATTGTTTTGATAATCTGTGTTTCGAAGAAAAGAAGGTGATAAACGTTTTAATCGGCAGTAATCTATTCAACCCCTCTTCTAGATTACCATACAGGGAATTCCGCAACCCTTCACCAAGAGGGTCGCATCTGTCTAATAATTGATTGACTGGTAGTTTATCGATTATTAGCAGAGCGATGCTTTCTGTACCGACTGATGGTGTTTCGAGGTTCTGGCCTGCTTGTGCATGCCTTGGTTGGTCGAAGGCCCTCTCGAGGGTCTGTGCATGCCTCGTGCTCGTTAGGGTTGTCGTGGGTTACAAGCCAGTAGTTTGGCGTGGTTTTTGTGGTGCTTGCCCTGCCTGTTCGCCCAGTGCTTGGCACTTGAGGGCTTGTCCCATTCTGATGTTGTCTCCATTGCTTGGGACCCCCATCCTCGGAAGCCTGTTGAGAGAGTGCTCTGGGCTATGAGCGTGCTCGAGTTGGCAGCCGAGTTGGCAGACTCTAGAGCGGAGGGGAAAACGAGGTTTGGACAGTAGCGCCGAGTCTTTAGAGCTCTCTTGTGTGGGGCAGGATGCCGAGGTCATCGAGGTGTTTTCTTTTCGGCATGGCCCAGATAGTCCTTTGTCTTATTGCCTCTCTCTATGTTGGTTCCGGAGCCACGTAGTAGTGATAGGGATGGGGCCGCAGCTTGGCCAGGCAACGGTGGTGCTTGTGTTCTTTAGGTGTTCTGTGGAAGCTCTATCTCACTCTTCAAGAGAGGTTTGAGGCAGGAGCCAGCTGGCGAGTAGATGGGAGTGGACAGTGTGTCCTCCTCTGTTGGGTCTAGGATGCAGTGAAATGGCAAATATAGAAGGGGGGGTTGAATAGATTTGCAGTGGAAACTTTAAACAATTAAAAAATTACTTCACATTAAAGATCTAAACATACTCACAATTTTACTGAACTGATGTGAATGAGTGAATTGATGTGTGAGAAAATTAGATAAACAATGTGAATGCAGAAACCTATGCAAGCATCTAGTTGAAAATAGATCAAACCATTGCACAGGAGATTTTTTAGGTGGTTCGGCTCCCAGACGGAGACCTATGTCCACCCCTCATCTAAACCAAGTGAGGCTTAACTAAACCGCAAATTCACATCTCCAAACACCTGCTAACTCATAGCTTGAACGCTGACTCACAGCTTGCCAATCGCTGATTACATAGCTTATCTTCTAATTCACAGCTTCAAGGTTTGATAAACCTTCTCAATCCACACACACATAGTATGGGATCAACACTCCTATCACCAGTAGGAGCACTCAATGAGTTCAGAAAAAAGTTTAAAAGGAAACAATCAAATACACAAGAAGATCAGAGTTAAGGGAAACAAATCCTCAAACACCAGTCCTTCAGTTTTGCCCAATTCCCTTTGGACTGTGTAATCTGAACCCTGAATCTTCAGATCTTGAGAGTTGAAGTTGTGCTTCAGATCATCTTGTGCATATGCATCATTTGGTTGTGCTTCTCAACCAATTTGATCTGAACTCCTTCAAATCAGCCTCAATTCGTGATACCCTGTTTCAGATCTGATTTACATAGTTTCAGATCTGAACTTATGCTCTTGAGTTTCTCCACGGATGCTGAACTTTGTGCTTCTGCTCTTGCACTGGCTTCCTCTTCCACCTGCCTTCAGATCTTCCTCTTCTTTTTAGCTTTGCTACTTCTTCTGTGCAAGATCCACAATGCTCTGTTTTCAGATCTGTTGCTTGCATGATTCCTTCTTCTTCCTCTACTGCTTTTCTTCTTGATATGCTTCTGTTTCAGCACTCCAGAGCTTTCTCTCACTGCTTGGCCTTGATCCCCATGTCCTCTTTGATGGAATCAATGAATGGCTCAAAGGATGCCTGCTTCAGATGAGATGGAGGCTTATATAGCCACTGTGCAGTCCCATGAACGTGAGAAAGGTGTGCACAAAAACCTAGAGTGCACCCAAGGCTGCCACGTGTCCAAAAAGCCTTTACCTCATTGCCACTTAGATAAAAGGGCAATTTGGTAATTATGAAATCTCCCAAAAAATTCTCAGAAAGAGATCACAGCCATTGGATTGTATGCTCTACGCAATTCTGGGTTTACAGAAAAAGAGTGTCGACCTACATTTCCATAGTGTCGACACTACTGATCAAATAAATAGTTTCAGCTTACTGGTAGAACATTAGAGTCAACCTGATCAACAGACAGAGTCGACCTCCTGAGAATATCTCCAAAACTAGTTCACTAGATGACAACTAGTGTCGACCTTACTCTCAGCTAGTGTCGACCTTACTGGCAGCTTGTTCTTCAGGAACTTGCTGAGCAGATTGGTAGAGTTGACCTTACCGTCAAGTAGTGTCGACCTGACTGTGACTTTTTCTTTAGAAGCTTGCTGGGCAGTCTGGTAGTGTCGACCTATCTGATAAGTAGTGTCGACCTGACTGTGACTTTTTCTTCATAAGCTTGCTGGGCAGTCTGGTAGTGTCGACCTATCTGTCAAGTAGTGTCGACCTACTTTTTGTAAGAACTTTGCAAACCTATACAAATGAAGAGTAGACCATCAAACCATGTCATTAACAATAAGATATGAAATATTAAGAACCAAAAATCTATTTTTAGTCATTATTGTAATATATGCAATATGTCATCATCAAAATCAAAGTATGAGTGTTTGGACAACATTCGCAACCAAATGTTTTAGTCATCATTAAAATCAAAGTATGAGAGTGTAGACATCATCAATATGTCATCATCAAAACACACAACTCAACATCCTCTTAGCTTCCAGTGGTGGTCGCTTGGTTGTTGTTGTTGTGAAGACGTGTCCTCATGACGTTTCCTTGCGCGATTCGTTGCCCTAGCCTGCACGGTGGTTGTAGCCTAGCCGTGTCTAGCTTCCATCGGCATTGTTGGTTTGGCTTTGGTGGTCCGTGCTTCTGGTGGTTTCTACTTCGGTGTCCTCTCGGGTCCGTAGTCCCGTTCTTTGGTGCCAGTCCATGGTGGCACCGACGGGTGTGATTTCCCGACCTCGCAGTGTGTCCGGGTCCGGAGTGGTTCTGCTTGTGGGCCCTCGACCTTGTGGAGGTCTGAGGTGGCCATGCTTGTGGTGAGATGTTCTTCTCACATGGATGCTCTGTGGTCTCCACGAGACTCCTATCTCGACAGGCTTGTTGAGGCTTTTTTTTGTGTTGTGCCCGACTCCATTGGTTTCTGCGGGAGTCGTGTGTGTGTCACGACCTTGGTTGGTGGTCGTGGCATTGCATTGTTTTGTTCCGCTGCTTAATAGTACCCTACTGTAGGTGTTCCTCGCTTTACAGCTTTCTAGTATAGTTTCCTATTTTCGGAGTTCCAACTACTCTAGCAAGTGAGGGACTGGTAATCTCTATTGGGCCTTGTTCGTGAGGCTCACCCACCCCCCTACTCTCTTCAGCTAGGGGATCGTCGTCATGGGAGCTCGGTGTCGAATGAGTTGTGAAGGCGGCTGTGGCGCCGTGTGCTGTCAACAGCAGTGAGAGCGAGTGTTGTGAACTTTTATATCTGAGTGAGTTGAGAGCTGTGCTTTGCAAGTTCTCGGGGTATACCCTTTAAGGTCTGCACCTTTCTTCTTGTATCTGTGCTTTTACTTGGGACACGTTGTACAACTATATATCTTGTTATAGTTATTTGAATTGAATACATATCTCACTAGACTATTCTTCTAACCCTTCCAGGTCTTCGGACCCGTGGGTGGCAGCGCGACTTCGGGATCCCTGGTGAGGGGTTCGGGAGGTCAGGTCATTACAATCAGTGCCAACCTCAGGAACCCAATGCATGCACCAGGGGATGGTCTGGGTATGGTCAGCCCACGTCAATAGCACTCTATGCATGTTTCAAGATAAAGGGCCCACGTACAGCCAGTGTGGACTAGTGGCACCCCGTGTCGGTTCTAGATGATGGCCTATGAACATCCCATCTACAGCGAGTAGGCCGCCTTTTGCTTCCCTCACCCTATAAAAGTAATATGATAGTCATAGGTATCTGGGGGAGAAACAAAAAAGTATAACTATGTGTAAGAGTTTTATTGATGTAATATATAAGCCCATGAGAAGAGTTCCATTTCTATCAACAAAAAAATAAGACTGGTGTCACCTACTTCAATATCAGTTCATTAATTTCCATTTTTCTGTCAATAGTTATTATATGGAAATTTCATAAGTTATGTGGTATTAAAAAGTCAAGAAATGCATGACTCTTTATAATCACACTAACTAAACACTTCAATTTGCAAGCATCGGATGCATGACGAATATTTGTTTTAGGAATAGCGAATTTTAAACCAGCATGTAGTTTACTAGTAGTAACGAAGATTTTAGTGGTGCAAGTAGATTGAAACTTGGAAATTGAATCACGTGGTTCAAAACTAGATGGCATTTTCTCTTGTAAAAACAGTATAAAGTACTGGTTCAATATGGGATGTTTAGGTTGATTTTTTTATTACTTCGACTTTAATTTTTATTATTAAAATTTAATCATAAATTGAATCAGACTAGATCAAACCGGTGTGTTATACTGTAACTGGAGCTCTCGGATCCGGTCTGCTTCAATCCGACCTCCCCTCTTACGAAGAAAGGACATGGAGAAAGAGGGAGATATGCCGCGTGATCGCTGTGGCCACTGCCGAGGCCTCGGCAGTCCAAAAGTCCATGGTGACCTGTCACTTGTCTTTGCAGTGGTGGCGTGGCGGTAACAGTGGCAATAGGACTCGCTGCTCATGTCATTTAATCTGCTGGGCACATTCCACATTGCGGCGGGACTGCATAGCATTAGCATCTCTCACCTCCGTACCAGGGTGTGCCGACACACTGCCAGCTGCTATGGACGCAGTCACGGGCACAGTGATATGGATGCTACGCCATTGTCAAAAAAAGATACGGATGCTACGCTGCACAAATACACCAGACCTATCTGTCTGCACCGTCTGCTGCCCCGGCCCTTCGCAGCTTGATAAATGCGTTTTTTATTTTATTTTAAAGAATGTAATATATGTTCATAACAATGTAACTTGCGATTACGACAGTTTTAGAAGATTGAAAGAAAAATTATACAACCTAATTAAGTGCATCTTGTCCGTTATGTTTTTCTAAATTTGTTTCAACCGCTCAATCCTAGATTGGTCCATGCAAATGCACTGCACAATTCAATGGAATCCCATAATTCCCCCTGTAGATATTGAGTGGGGTGGGAAGAGAGGGTTAGAGGTTCAAGTCCAGACGAAGGTGTTTGTGCGTAGTTTGAGTCAATTTTTTTTTTAAAAAAATCTCATATAAAAATCATTTTTAAAAATAGAAAAAAATAGTAGAACTCTAATTTCAAGAGTACAATATTGTTGGCACATGGTTTGCTGGCTTTAGTTCATAGTCTGAAAAGACTAGTGAAGCACAGTGTACCGTTTCTTGTTTTTTGGACGATGGAGTTCTATTATTGATACGTTGTTGCAAGAATTGATAATTATATTGGATAGTAACATTCCGCTAGTGAATTTTGGCATAAATGCCGAAATAATATTCCTAGATATGGCACGTCCTAATATTTATAATCTTTTATATAGTATCGATCTATATACATTATCGTTACGGCAGGAATATTTTTGTTATACACATATTAGTTTTTTAGAGAAATTTATATTTATACTCCTACAATATATGATAATTGGGATTATATTCTCCAAATCTTTATATTATATTCTATATCTCTAAAACTTAAAAAATTTATCAATTATGTCCCTATAATTTGTTGTTCGTCATAATCTCGTCAGAATCTGAGAATTAAATATTTTAATATTGCTTAACGGAACTATTAAATAAGGGATCAATTCATTAAAATATTTTTTAAATAGAGAGATAGAGAGTTAGATAAATAAATGAGAGAATGAAGAGAGATAAAGAGAGAGATTGTAACGGCGCGATCCTTCGAATCCGGTTTAACGGGTTGTGAGTATGGTGCTCATGACCAATGTGGGTCATAGAGCCTTGTTCGTGGCCTTTGTGCCTTGCGTGGGCATTGTGGGCTTTAGCTCTCAGCCCATTTAGCCCGCAGGTTTTCTAGTGAAGAAGGCGATGGGGTGTGTCGTCACGTTTTGAACGCGACGGCTTCCTACGTCGCGATTCACCAACCACCTTTCCGGTGTGCGGCGCGATTGGCGACAGTTAGGTCTGTCGCATTTAAGGTGTTTTAAACGTGACGTCTGCCTCCGTCTCGATTTTGACTAAGTGTTTAATTGCTCTGTTTTGGACAGACAGAGCAAAGGAGCTCTGTTCAGCGTGAGGGGGAGGTTGTTGTGCGGCGTTTTGGCAATTTTGACTTCCAGGTGATTCGTGCGGCACAGCTTCCATGCGAGGAGGGTGCTCGGAGCGTGGGTGCGCCGGTGGTGTGGTGTTCTTTGCATTTTGCGGGCTCTCCGAGTTGGTAGGGAGACTTCCACTTTTATTTTGTGTTATTTAATTGGCTTATAGCTTTTAAAGCATGATAGAATGGCATGTGGTAGTTTAGCTTCCATTTTATTAGCTTATGTATGAATGGTATGGTGTGTGGAATGGGTTTCTGGAGGAGGAAGGAGGGTTCAACCGCCTGCCTGAGAAGATGACGAACTGAACCGTCGCGTTTTGGTTTGGAACACGACTCCTTGGACCGTCACGTTCATGTGTTCCGATTGGGTTGGACCGACTGATCGGGACGCGACCACTTGACCTGCCGCGTTCTTGTTGAACGCATCGGTGTGGTCCATCGCGATTTTGTGTATGGTTTAGTGTGATCTTTATCTCGACGTATCGTTGTGTCGTGATTTTCTCTTTGACTATCAGTGTTGACCGTTTTGCCTAAAGGTGATTTATCGGGCCGTCACAATATGGTCGCGGCACTGGGCCCTATCGCGTTAGGCCTTGAATCAAGCAAGGGTAGGTCGTCGCGTTCTTAACGACGATGTCTGTATCCGTCGCGATTTGGCTTCCGAGGTGTGTTTGTAGTGGTTGGGCTATGATGGTCCTATGTAGACCTAGCCTTGGATATTTAAGGTTGTTTTAAGTTAATCTAAGATGGTTTATGTTAGTAAAACATGTTATAGGCTTAATGGTTTGGATCATGATTAGTTGGTGAAGTTAGTTAATTGTGTTATTATGGTAATTATGTGGTTAATGTGTATTGTGGTTTAGTGTTGTTATTGTTGCCCAGTTGACGAGCCTAGAGGGGGGTGAATGTGACTTTAAAATTTCGGTCAATTAAAACCTGTTCACAAAAATGATTGCACAAACACACTTCGCAGATTGTCAGAGTTAGTAAAAGAAGGATAGAAGAAGCAAGGCAATCACACAAAGGACACAGCGATATATCCTGGTTCGGACCTCCTTTCCACAGGAGTCCTATGTCCAGTCCCCAAGCAATCTCTTAAGATTTCACTATCTAGGGTACAGTCCCCCTATGGACACTACAACACTCTGGATGCCCCACCAGGTCTTCTTCTCTTTCCCAGGCAAGAAGGCAGCCCACTTCTTTTACAGGCTCAGAAGCAAACCTACTTCTTTTACAGGCTTAGAAGCTAACCTACTGGTACCCACCCTAGTGCGGTGCAACACCCAGCCACATCTGGTCTTCCTTCTCTCAGAAGGGAATAACACCCTGGTACCCACCAGGTCTTCCTTCACACATGAAGGGAAACAACACAGAAAATGTGTTCAAGGAACAACGCCCCTAGATCAAGCTTACACAGAGCAAGATCTGAAGCTAGGACTGAGAGGATAAAGATCTACAGAATAAGGACTCCCTCAGTACTAAAGGCGCTCTCTCAAAGCTAGACAATGGACGCAGAGAGCTAAGAGCTAGATGAAATGGAAGTGAGGCTTTGCTCTTCTTGGATGCTCGCAGAAAACTAGTTCAGAATAGATGAGAACTTTTTCTTCTTCTTTTTATTCACTTTTCTTCTGGAGCTTTTGTCTTGTATATATATTTTCCATTTGAAATATGGACGTTGAAGTATCCGTTGTCTCCAAGCTTGGTATACGTTAGACTTCAAAGAGCTTGGAACTTGTGTTCAACGGTCTTCTTGGCCTCTCATGCACGTAGGAGAAGATCTTCTGAGATTACTTGTGTTTCCAACGTTGTAGTGGATTGCTGTCAGATGCCTGCACACATTATAAGCTTAAACAGTGGACAATTAGACTGTCTTTTGTTGTTAGTCAACGTTAGAAGGAATGTTCATCAGAATAGTAACGCCATTTGCTGTTCTAAAAAAGATGTTTAAAAGAGTAAGCATGATTGTGGAAAGATATTATTTACATGCATGCAGAGATACGTTCAGTCTTAATTAAATGCACAGCAGTCATGGAGATATGTGCGAATTCTTTGACTATTCAACGCTTTCAAAGATAAGTCATATATCAAGTCGATATAGACAAGAAATCGATGCATTTATGACTTATGAAATCGTTGAGCATTAACAAGCAAATCGTTGTAACTTAATATCAAATTGTTATGAGACAGTTATAAGCGAATCGATGTTCTTACTGAAGAAATCGATGTGAGAGCAAATCGTTGTTCACACAAAGAAATCGATGTGAACAAATCATTCTGGTCTCTTCACAAATCGTTATGAGAGACTTAACGAATCGTTCTGAGAGCGAATCATTATGGCTATAAAAGGAATCGTTCTTAGATCGATTTCTTAACAAATCATTATGGCCACTTAAGAAATCGTTATAGGGACAAATCGTTATGACTTCTAAAGAAGTCGATGTGCGACTTACCAAATCGATATGCGTCCAAACCGATAAAGACTAAACGAATCCTTATGAGTATGAATCGTTGTAGATATAAGGAAATCGTTATAGCATAGTAGCGAATCGTTTACAGAAGCAAATCCTTATGGCACTTTGTGAACTAAAATCGATGTATATTGAATGAACATCGATTTATCTTTCTAGTGCAAAACATATGACGATAATTCCATAAATTTATATTTATTAGGAAAACATGATATTAATTATTTTCAACAATAATTAATTAATCATAAATTTTGTTATCATCAAAACACAAGGGTAAAATATAGAAGTGGTTCAACAATCTCCCCCTTTTTGGTGATGACAAAATTTATGAGAATGATTTGACAAAAATACTTAAAGCATAGCAAACACAGAAAATTCACAAATCATGCATACCATGCATACATACCATGCATACTCTCCCCCTTTTTGTCACTAACCAAAAAGGAAGGTTCTTACCTTGCATTTTCTCCCCCTTTGAGAGAATTTCTTACCATTTGAGGGGTTCAACAATGATTAACATGAATGACTCCCCCTTTGTCTGTGCTCCCCCTGAGTGTGAGACTCCCCCTTAATGTGAGGCAAGTCAGATCTTATTGGTCTTGACTTATCACAGTTATTTGTTAAGTCTTCAGAATTATCATCTGCATACATCTTAAGAACAACTTGCAATCACTGTTAGTAGCATGGTAATTTCCTGAAACTAAAATAGAAACAGAAATGTAAAACAGAAATGTAAATAAAAATTAAAACTGAAGATTTGAGCATCTTCTAACCATATCCACTTGAATGCCTTTTTGTTGTTTTACTCATCAAGAGCAGATTGACATTCTCTTCATCTTCTTCTATGCTTGAACTATCTGAGGAGTTATCCTTAGTAACCGTGAAGTGTTTCCTTTTGCGTTTCTTGTGTTTCTCCTCCTTTCTTTTCTTAGTTTTCTTCTTACTCTTGGCTAATATTTTTCAGATGATTTCTTCTTCTTCACTATCACTATCACTGCTCTTATAGTCATTAGCAGTGTCTTCATCCGTAGTGCTTTCCCCAGCCTTGAGTGCAATAATTGGCCTTCTTCTGAAAGAGCTTTCTCCTAATCTCTCCATGTTGATCTCATGAGCCATAAGAGATCCAATAAGCTTTTCTAATGACATTGTGGAGAGGTCATTTGCTTCTTCTATAGCTGTGACCTTAGGAGTCCACTCCTTTGGAAGAGATCTTAGAATCTTTCTGACCATATCTCCCTAGCTGTATTTCTTTTCTAATCCTGTGAGTTCATTGATAATCTTAGTAAAGTCAGTGTACATTTGGGATATGGAGTCACCTTGGTCCATTTGGAACTTCTAATATTTTGTCACCAAGATATCAATCCGGGTTTCTTTTACTTTGTTAGTTCCTTCATATGTAAGCTTCAGTGTTTACCATATATCCTTTGCCATTTTGCATGCAGAAACTCTGTTGAACTCTTTCTTGCTAAGAGCACAACAAAGGATACTCTTAGCTTTGCAGTTAAGGGAAATCTTCGTTCTATCATCGTCTGTCCACTTCTGCCTTGAGTTTAGGATAACAAGATCTCCTCCTTCTATGATTGACTAGATCTAAAAATAGAATCTTTGCAAGAAGTACTCCATTCTGATCTTCCAGTAGGTGTAGTCTTCACCGTCGAAGAGAGGGGGTCGGCTGATGGACTGACCTTCGGAATAGCTTTGGGATGCCATTAGATCTTTGCTCTTCAGATCGTTGGATCTTCTTTCTTTGAAGAAACTGCCTCTGATACCACTTGTTGCCCAATTGATGAGCCCAGAGAGGGGGTGAATGGGACTTTAAAAATTCGGTCAATTAAAACCTATGCACAAAAATGATTGCACAAACACACTTCGCAGATTGTTAGAGTTAGTAAAAGAAGGATAGAAGAAGCAAGGCAATCACACAAAGGACACAACGATATATCCTGGTTCGGACCTCCTTTCCACAGGAGTCCTACGTCCAGTCTCCAAGCAATCTCTTGGGATTTCACTATCTAGGGTACAGTCCCCCTATGGACACTATAACACCCTGGATGCCCCACCAGGTCTTCTTCTCTTTCTCGGGCAAGAAGGCAACCCACGTCTTTTACAGGCTCAGAAGCAAACCTACTTCTTTTATAGGCTTAGAAGCTAACCTACTGGTACCCACCCCAGTGCGGTGCAACACCTAGCCGCAGCTGGTCTTCCTTCTCTCAGAAGGGAATAACACCCTGGTACCCACCAGGTCTTCCTTCACACACAAAGGGAAACAACACAGAAAATGTGTTCAAGGAACAACGCCCCTAGATCAAGCTTACACAGAGCAAGATCTGAAGCTAGGACTGAGAGGATAAAGATCTACATTATAAGGACTCTCTCAGTACTAAAGGCTCTCTCTCAAAGCTAGATAATAGACGCAGAGAGCTAAGAGCTAGATGAAATGGAAGTGAGGCTTTGCTCTTCTTGGATGCTCGCAGAAAACTAGATCAGAATAGATGAGAGCTTTTTCTTCTTCTTTTTGTTCACTTTTCTTCTGGAGCTTTTGTCTTGTATATATATTATCCATTTGAAATATGGACGTTGAAGTATCTGTTGTCTCCAAGCTTGGTATACGTTAGACTTCAAAGAGCTTGGAACTTGTGTTCAACGGTCTTCTTTGCCTCTCATGCACGTAGGAGAAGATCTTCTGAGATTACTTGCGTTTCCAACGTTGTAGTGGATTGCTGTCAGATGCCTTCACACATTACAGGCTTAAACAGTGGACAGCTTTACTGTCTTTTGTTGTTAGTCAACGTTAGAAGGAATGTTCATCAGAATAGTAATGCCATTTGCTGCTCTAAAAAAGATGTTTAAAAGAGTAAGCATGATAGTGGAATGATATTATTTGCATGCATGCAGAGATATGTTCAGTCTTCATTAAATGCACAGCAGTCATGGAGATATGTGCGAAGACTTTGACTATTCAACGCTTTCAAAGATAAGTCATATATCAAGTCGATATAAACAAGAAATTGATGCATTTATGACTTATGAAATCGTTGAGCATTAACAAGCAAATCGTTATGAGACAGTTATAAGCGAATCGATGTTCTTACCGAAGAAATCGATGTGAGAGCAAATCATTGTTCTCACAAAGAAATCGATGTGAACAAATCGTTCTGGTCTCTTCACAAATTGTTATGAGAGACTTAACGAATCGTTCTGAGAGCAAATCGTTATGGCTATAAAAGGAATCGTTCTGAGATCGATTTCTTAACAAATCGTTATGGCCACTTGAGAAATCTTTATAGGGACAAATCGTTATGACTTTTAAAGAAGTTGATGTGCGACTTACCAAATCGATATGCGTCCAAACCGATAAAGACTAAACGAATCCTTATGAGTATGAATCGTTGTAGATATAAGGAAATCGTTATAGCATAATAGTGAATCGTTTACAGAAGCAAACCCTTGTGGCACTTTGTGAACTGAAATCGATGTATATTGAATGAACATTGATTTATCTTTCTAGTGCAAAACATATGACGATAATTCCATAAATTTATATTTATTAGGAAAACATGACATTAATTATTTTCAACAATAATTAATTAATCATAAATTTTGTTATCATCAAAACACAAGGGTAAAATATAGAAGTGGTTCAACAGTTATGGAGGTCATGAGATGACCAATGACAGGCAAGATTACTATGTGTTTATGTGGTTCATGTGTATATAAGTGTATGGTTGTTTGGAGGTCACATGGTGACCCGTGATAAGCTAATTAAGGTATAGGTACCGTAGTATAAGTTTTACAGTTATGTCAAATGACCGATATGATTTGTGTGTTAGCCGAGTTTGGTGGTCCAGCGCCTGTTCCTGAATGCCTCATCAGTCAGGTACCCCAGGTTCTATGTGAGCCAGGCACATTGTGCTCAGGGCGTGTCCTGGTACTATGTGTACCATTGAGGTCTGTGTCGTCTTCTTGGACACCCTTAGTCCTCTGTTTGAGTTATACGTCCGGCTGAGGGAAAGACGACAGAGGGGCTGGGACTTGTGGGAGTTTGTGTTAAGTCTCTTGTAGCGCGCTCGTGGTTTGGGGTATGGACACCAGTAGACGTACTGGGCCTCAGCTAGTCCTATTTTTTAGTGCCTCACTTTAGGGAGCTCAGGCCAGAGTCCCTAAAGGTGCTAGGCATGGGCCTGCAGCAGTGTGGTCTGTAGGTGTGGGGTTGGGTGGTCTCCACTATTGGTTGGCTTACTCTGTGTGTTTGTGGAACGGTAGCTGGACTGGAGTGTCCGTGGCTACGAGACTAAGAGGTGGTTCTCATGTTGTGTGTTCGAGTTGGATACCGGCATCATGAACTAGTAGTTCATTCCCGTGTGGTGGCGTCGTTCCTTTCCGACTTGTGCTTTGCCACTAGATGTGGCTTGTGTGTAGTGACTCGTTGGTTGAGGTTTTACCATTGTGGTTGTGGCTCCGTGGTGGTACCTCATAGTGGTAGGTACCCTTACCCTTTGTGGATAGCTTTGTGTTGTGGTACATCGTGTACTAGCCTCTTCAGGTGTTGAGGTGAACTTGTGTTCCGTGGAGTTCATGTGGTGTGACTTTCCACTCGCTGTGTTTTACCCTTCTTTGGGTAAGCTTCAGAGTGTGGTTTAATGTTTCATGGATTGGCTTGCTGATGCCAATCCTATTACTCTACATGGGTAGGTTGCCTGTGAGGCTTGTAGCCTAGGCAGTGGTTTGCCTATGAGGCTTGTGGCTTAGGCGTTCAGTTGCTGTGGTGGTCTACCTATAAGGCTTATGGCCTAGGCATTGCTGTTGTTGTTGTGGTCTGGTGTTTTTGTACCAGCCCTCCCAGTTTCTGCAGATTGTGCTAGACAGTGAGTTTTATGTAATTGCAGTTCAATTATGTCTAATGCGATTATGTTGTGGTTTGGCCATCGGTGTTGCCAGTGACACCCTTTGTGGTCGAGGTCTCTTTCTTTCTAGGTGTTGTTTTTGGGAGGTCCCTACTAAGCCAGTGGCTTGTTGAGGCTCACTCCTTTCCATTTCTTTTCAGGTGTTAGTCGTGTGTTGGCTCGCAGTGACTATGTGGCAGACTTGTACCACCAGCAGTTGAGTCGTAGTTAGTGTTGTGTGAGCTTTGCTCCCTCGAGGTATGCCCCAGGTAGTTGTACTTTTCTCTTGGATATGTAATAATGTATTGGGATAGTGTAATATGTTGTGAATGAATATGAGAACATGTACTTTCTTGTGTCTTATATTCTTATGATTGTCTTTTATATTCCTATTGGACACTTGTGTGAGATATCCCTTGCGAGACTTTGGTCGGATCGCAGGAGACGGACTTGGATATGGAGCCTTATTGGGCATAAATATCCAAGGCCGTCACAGAGATGGATGGGAAGGGAGGGAGAGAACAATAGAGAGAGAGAGAGAGAGTACATAGAGCGTGAGAGAGAAAGTGAATTATAAAGAGAGAGAGAGAGAGTGGTAGAGAGAGAGTACATAGAGTGTGAGAGAGAGTGCAATGGGGAGAGAGAGTGAGCGGTGGAAAAGAAAGAGAATAGATAGAGTGAGAGTGTGCAACAGAGAAAGAGCGATGGAGTGAGAGAGAGGACAACGAAGTGAGAGAGTCCGGCCTGCATGCATGGGTTGTCTATGTTGGGGGAGCACACACACACACACACAGAGAGAGAGAGAGATGATGGGTCTGGGCTAGGGGGATGTTGAGTGAGTGCGCACGCACACATACATAGATAGATAGATAGATAGAGATAGAGATAGAGAGAGAAGGAGGTGCCGGAGTGTGTGTGTGTGTGTGTGTGTGTGTGAGAGACGAGTGGGAGCGGGCGCCAAAAGAGAGAGTTGGGTGGGATGCGGTGCTGAAGAGATAGAGAGAGATAGGTGAGAAAAAATTATTAGAATATCATTTTTTATATTTATAGAGGGCAAATTAATTTTTCATTTTTTATTTAATTAAATAGATAAAATCAAATCATAAAGATACATGATGAAATACATGAAATATAAAAATATATAATATAATATAAAGATTTTAATAATATAACTTCAAATATGATATATTCTGGAGGTATATATATCTAAGAGTATATATATAATTTTTCCTAGCTTTTATAATGTCACTCTATAAAGATGTGTAAAGTACGTTTCCTGTGACGCACCATCAGCTATTCTCAAATTTAAAAAGAATAAATCTATTGCATTATAAAGAGATGCAATAAAAGAAGAGCATGCAACAAATACGCACCAACCTTATGAGTGTAAATGGGTCGGAGTCAGAAACAGTTTCCGAATCTAACTCCAATACAAGTTATCGGAAATAATCAGATTCAAAATTAGATAGGGAAGTTTTCATATCTGAATGTGTTTCATCAAATTATCAGATAATCAGATTTGAAAATTGGATAGTGTTGAATATAAACATATTGGATAAATTGGATTTAAAAATTAGATAATCAGATATTTAAATAATATGTAGCGACCTTGGATATTTATGCACAATAAGACTACATATCCAGACCCGCCTCCCGTGAACAGACTGAAGTCTCATTAGGGATAACTCGCACAAGCGTCCAGTAAGAATATAAAAGACAACCACAAGAATATAAGACACAAAAAAGTACATGTTCTCATATTCATTCACAACACATTACACTATCTCAATACATTATTACATGTCCAAGAGAAAAAGTACAACTATCTGGGGCATACCTCGAGGAGCAAAACTCACACTAAACACAATTACGACTCAACTGCTAGTGGTACAAGTCTGCCACAAATACCACACTGAGCCAACACACGGCTAACACCTAAAAAGAATTGTAAAGGAGTGAGCCTCAACAAGTCACTGGCTCAACAGGGACCTCCAAAAAACAACAACTGAAAACTGAAGAGACCTTAACCGCAAAGAGTCTCACTGGCAACATCAATAGCCAAACCACAACATAATTGTATTAAATATAATTAAACTACAATTAAAGAAAACTCATCAGCTAACACAATCTGCAAGAACTAAAGAAACCAATAGGACTAGTACAAAAACACTAGTCCACAATGACAACAGAAACGCCTAGGCCACAAGCCTCACAGGCGAACCACAAACACAAGGGTAATAGGACTACTAACAAGGAGCTAGTCCACCACACCCAAAACCAACGAACACACTATAAGAGTACCCTCAAAAGGGTACAACAAAACAAGTGGAAGGTCCTACAACACAACCTCCACGGAGCACAACTCCATCTCAACACCTGAAAAGGCTAGTACTCAACGTACGACAAAACGATTATCCACGAATGGTGCAGGTACCTACCACCACGAGGTACCGCCACAAAATCACAATGATCACAGTGCCACAACAGAGCACACCATAATGAGTCGGAACCATAACTGATGAGTAACCACTTACAAGCCGCAACCACTGACAAAGCACAAATCGGAAAGAAACGACACCACCACACGAGAACAGACTACTGGTTCATGATGTCAGTATCCAACCCAGACAACACAGCACAAGAACTACCTCTCAGTCTCGCAATCCAGGATGAAAGGTCCAACTACCGCTCCACAACCACACAGTAAAGCCAAAGAACAATGGAGACCAACCAACACCACACCTACAGACACACAGCTGCAGGCCCATACCTGACATCTTTAGAGACTCTGGTCTGAGCTCTCTAAAGTGAGGCATTGGAAACACAGGACTAGCTGGCGACTAGTATGTCTACTAGTGTCCATCCCCCAACCACGAGCGCGCTACAAGCGACCGCACACCCACAAACATGAGTCGCTGCCCACTGTCGTCTTTCCCTCCGCCGGACGTACAACTCAAACATAGGAGTGAGGGTATCCAGGAAGATGACACAGACCTCAACGGTACACAAAGTACCGGGACAAACCCCGAGCACAATAAACACAACATGCCTGGCTCACAAAGAACCTGGGATACCCATCTAGAGAGGCATTCCGGAATAGGCGCCGGACCACCACACTCGGCCCATACACAAACCACACTGATCACTTAGCATACCAGTAAAACTTATACCACGATACATTAATTGACTCATCAATGGTCACCATGTTGCCTCTAAGCAACCATACACTTATACACACATAAATCACATACACACTTAATAATCTTGCCTATCATTGGTCATCTCATGACCTCCATAGCAACGCACTTCTAAGCACCTAACCACATATAAAAGCCACATAGCCTTTATAATATGCATAATATAATTAATCACCTTAACATCACTAATTAACCACAAACTAATTAACTAACTTAAGCTTGCTTTATTATCATAAACCTTCTTAGAATAACTTAAAACAACCTTAAATAGCCAAGGCTAGGTCCACATAGGACCATCATAGCCCAGCCACCACAACCACACCTCAGAAGCTGAAACATGACGAACACAGACATCGCCTTCCAAAACGCGACAACCTCAATGTCGCGATTCCAAACTGAATGCGACAGGGCCCAGCATCGTGACCAGAACGCGATGGCCTGATACGTCGCCTTTAGGCCAAACAGTCAAACCCGACAATGAAAGCTCAAATCGCGATGGGACGATACGTCGCGATAAGCACAAACCAATCTGTACACCAAATCGCGACTGACCACACCGACACATTCAACAAGAACGCGACGGGTCAGGTGGTCGCGTTCACACCAATCAGAACCGTCAAAGAGAAACGTGATGGACTACCCCGTTGTGTTCTCACTAAAACGCAACGGTTCATACCATCGCCTTCTCAAGTAGACAGCTGAACCCCCTTCCCTTCTCCAGAAAACCATTCCACACACCATGCAAACCACACAGAAGCTCATAAAACAAAAGCTAAGCTACCACATGTTATCCCACCATGCCTTTAAAGTTGTAAAACATCTAATTAGCACAAAATAAAATAGGAAGTCTCCCTACCAACTTGAAGCACTCGCCAAATGCAAAGAACCCCACACCATCGGCACACCCTCACTCCGGACACCCTCCTCACGCGGAAACCGCGCCGCACGAACCATTGGGAAGCCAGGATCGCCCAGGGGATGCCGCAACCTCCCCCACCACCAGACAGAGCTCCTCTGATCTGTCTGGCTAAAACAGAGCCATAAATGCACAATCAAAATGGTGATGGAGGCAGACGTCGCGTTTAAAACACCTTTAACGCGACAGACCTAGCCGTCGCCAAACGCGCCACGCCACGAAAAGGTGGTTGGTGAATCGCGACGTAGGAAGCCGTCACATTAAAAACGCAACGACATACCCCATCGCCTTCTTCACCAGAAAACCTATGGGCTAAATGGGCTGAGAGCTAAGGCCCACAATGCCCACGCAAGGCACAAAGGCAACGAACAAGGCTCTATGACCCCACATTGGTCATGAGCACCAGACACACAACCCGTCAAAATGGATCCGAACAATCACGCTGTTACATTACTATCACCTAAAAAGGAATGTCATCCTCGACATTCAGAACAAAACCACAACAAGCCAGACTATCACCTAAAAAGAAATAAAACCATATATAGAACAAGTAGGATACAATTTCTCTGCGCTTGCCTTTTTGACCATTATGTGCAAACTGACTCAGTCTGTTCATTTTTGCACTGGTTCTGCTTCCGTTTCTCTTTAATTCATTTCACAACTACTCTACCTAATTTCCAATCTAACATGCTTTGCCTTTCAACTGTAGGCGATTCTACCTTGCTGTTGGAGCTTTATCTCTTTGGACTCAATTTGCTTTCACATTTTCCTGGCTGTGTTTGCAACATTCCTTTCTGTGTCACTTTATTTACTTAAAATTATTTACCATACACTGCTATCCTTAAGTGCTCTGCCATAATAAACCATCCTCAAATTCCTAATTCCTTGGTGTTATTCCATTATCAGCCTATCACTGCCAACTGTTACTCTATCTTACATTTGCTCGCATTCTCAGTTGTCAGTCCCTTGAAGAAAAATCAAAATACCATTTTTAAATTTGCTGCCTCTGTATTTCAATCTAATTATACCACTTTAAATTCATATTTTGCTAAGAACCACTGTCTCTTTAATTAGCTCTGCAAAAACCTCAAATTCCTTTTCCAATCAATTAAGCTTTTAATGACCTGGGAGTCTTGAATCTTTTATGCTTCTGCTGTGCCACTCTGATTACATCAAATATTTTCCAAAATGTTACATAAATTTTTCCTTCATTATTACCTTTAATTCTCTTTATTTCCATTACTACTCTGACTCTAACTAAGCTGACTTTACTTACTTATCAAACCATCTTACCCAATTATTTGCCACAGACAGAAAATACCTGAATTCCTGAACTGCTTTCTTTAATGCTTCAATTCTATCTATGCCGCACTGAATTCTGAATCTTGACATATTGCTACTGACATGCTTTACTCTTTATATATTTTCCTTACTTCAAATAATATTCTCTGAGTGGCTTAACAAATTAAATCCATAATTCTTCAAAATATCTATTTTCATTGTTGTGACACTATACTCTTTTATTGGGAAATAAAACTCTGCACATATTCTGCCTTCAACGTTACCAAACTCTTTCTCAGTTAGGTGCCATCAGACTCAAAATTCTTCACTGCTTAACTGTTCACACTTTTCCTTTCTATATTCTACAATCTATTGACTTCATAAACTCCACACTCTATATCTCCTTTACTCTTCCTATTCCATTCTACCATAATCTTTTCCGTTCACTATTTCTTAACTGGTCTGCCTTTGCTCTTACATTAAACTCTGGACATATCTTTACAAAAGAATGTCTCTGCTCAATTAAATGATTTACTGTATACTGCCATATAAACTCTTTCTGAACATTTCCTGAACCATCTGACTATCATCATTATATAATCTGCTGCATTCTTTCTTCATTTAATCAATAATGCTAAACATTAACTTTACTAGCAGCTGCATTAAACCTAATACCATCTTTACAAAATACTTCCTTTAAATATTCTATTAACTAGCTGATCTTACTGTACCACTTATACTGTAACTCTTCTTAATACACAGTTACCTTTCACTGAAACACTGCCAGAGTCAAAATCTGAATATTCCTTTCCTTAAACGCAATAACTTGCTCTGCCTAATTCCTTTGTTTCACATTGCTACTTTACAATTTCAGCATCTATTTTCCAATTACCTTACAATAACTGCCTTATTCTTAAGTACTAAAAACATCATTGTTACATCATACCCTTTAACATCCCTTTCATTCAAATTCTTACTTTAATTCTTTCATAATCGTTCTGCTCAACCTAACGTTCATTCATTAGCTTCTCAACTAACTCACCTCTCCTTTTCATCATACTATCCACAACTGTTAAATATTACTGAGCTGGTCTTTAACAAATACTTCTGTTGAATTTTTACAAACTGTCACTTACCAATTGTATATCTTTTCTTCGAAATTCTCAGAAAACTTAACTGAATATTGATCTTCCTCTACTCACTCTATTTCTAACTACTCACCTCTGCACACTCTTACCTTAAGATTTATACTAAACTTCCTATTACCATCATCACTTATAGCAGCATTATTCTCAGACTTTCCAGTACAATTATTTCTGATTACAAAACACATTTAACTCTGCTGTTGCAAATCACTGCTCCTCTGTTCACTAATACCTTATCTAAAGCTGATCTGTCTTACTTAATCATTCCAAATCCTCCATATCACTAGCCACATTATCATCCAAACTACTGCTTAATACTTACTTACACAAATTTCAAACATATCAATTATCTTTGCTGAATTTCTCAATCGCAATCCTTACATCTAATAATCTTTAACACACACTGTTCCATATTGTAACATTGTTCCCTCCGTAACTCTATTATGTAATTACCTCTACAATAATTGTCTCTTACACATATTCACAACCGTTACCTTATACCTCTCTCCACTGATTCTCTACCATGCTAAACCACCTTCATCATTCTAAATCATATCCTTCTCAGAACATAACTCTTTCTTTATTGAATATCACAACTGAACTTACCAATTCCCTTAATTGTCCACAACTGAAAACCTCTACACAATCATACCTCTCTGCAACAATCCAACTTATTAACATAACCACACCATTTCTCTGTCATAACTAACAATCACCGAGCTAACAAACATATACACACAATACACATGCTAAAAACTCACATGAAAATCCCACTAAAAATCACATAAAACCACATACTTACTACCAACAGTGAACTTTAAACCATATCATAGGACATTGTAACCTTAATGTCTTTTCATATTCTAATTGGACCATGCTCTGATACCAACTGTAGTGACTCTGGATATTTATGCCTAATAAGACTCCATATCAAAACCCGCCTCCCGCGAACAGACCAAAGTCTCACCAGAGATTACTCGCATAAGTGTCCAGTAAGAATATAAAAGACAACCACAAGAATATAAGATACAAGAAAGTACATGTTCACATATTCATTCACAACACATTACACTGTCCTAATACATTATTACATGTCCAAGAGAAATGTAACGACCCAAACTCCCAGACCCCCTCCAGGGACCCCGAAGTTTGAGCCGCCACCCAGGGATCCGAAGACTCGGAAGGGTTAGAAGAATAGTCTAGTGAGATATATACTGAATTTAAATAACTATAACAATATAACAATTGTACAATGTGTCCCAAGTAAAAGCACAGGTACAATAAGAAAGATGCAATTCTTAAGGGGCATACCCCGAGAACTTGCAAAGCACAACTCTCAACTCACTCAGGTACAAGAGCTCACCACACTCGCTCACACTGCTGCTGACAACACATGGCGCCACAGCCGCCTCCGCAACCCGCCTGACACTGAGCTCCCGCGACGACGAGCCCCTAGCTGAAGGAAGTAGGGGGAGTGAGCCTTGCGAACAAGGCCCAGTAGGGATTACTAGTCCCTCACTGGCCAGAGCAGCAGGAACTCCAAAAAAATAGGAAACTACACTAGAAAGATGTAAAGTGAAGAACACTTATAGTAGGGTACTACAAAGTAGCGGAATAGAAAAATGCAATGTCACGACCACCAACCAAGGTCGTGACACACACACGACTCCCGCAGAAACTAACGGAGTCGAGCACAAAGCAAAAGCAACCCACGACACACCTGCCGAGACCAAGCAACAACTAGGTGAGAACGACTTCTCACCACAAGCACGGCCACCTCAGACCTCCACAAGGTCGAGGGCTCACAAGCAGAACCACCCTAAACCTCGGGCACACCACGACGTCGGAAAACCACACATGCTGGTGCCACCATGGACTGGCACCAAGGAACAGGACCACGGAACCGAGAGAACACTGAAGTAGAAACCACCAGAAGCATGGGTCCATACAAGGCCAGACCAACAACGCCCATGAAAACTAGACACGACCAGGCTACAACCACCGTGCAGGCAAGGGCAACGGATAACACTTGGAAATGTCGTAAGGAAACGCCGTCACAACAACAACAACTAAGCCACCGCCACTGGCAGCCAAGAGGAGGACACACCGGCCACTCCCTCTGCTTGCCAGCCTAGCTCCTACCTCTAACCTCCCCGGAAGAGTGAGACAGAGCCGCCACAGAACACCACAGAAACGTACACACCACTGCAGCCTGGCCAAGCTGCGGCCTCATGCTTGACCTCCCAACGTGGCTCCGAAACCAATGCAGAGTGAGGCAGTGAGAAGAAGGACTAACTGGCCTACGCTGGAAAAGAACTCCAGCCGACCTCGGCATCCCAGACCAACGAAGAGAGCTCTACAAACGACTCAGCGCCACTGTCCAAACCTCGTTTTCCCCTCAGCTCCAGAGTCCGCCAACTCAGCCGCCAACTCAAGCACGCTCATAGCCCCGAACACTCCCTCAAATGCTTCGGATGATGGGGGTCCCAAGCAATGGAGACAAACTCTAAACGGGACAAGCCCTTAAGTGCCATGCACCGGGGGAACAGGCGGGGCAAGCACAACAAGAACCACGCCGAAGTGCTGACTTGTAATCCACAACAAGCTCAGCAAGCACGAGACACGCACGGACCCTCAAGAGGGTCGTCGGCTAACCAAGGCATGCATGAGCAAGACAGAACCTCAGAACACTACCAGAAGTACAGAAAGCCCATTGCCTTACTAATAATCGATTGACCGCTGGTCAATCGATTTTTAGACAGACGCGATCCTCCTGGCACCGCCGCCACGACACGGCCATGAAGGTGTCACCTTCGGTCACTGAACGCAGTAAGGTAACCCACCGCATTCCCCACCAGAAGGTCCTAAGGGCAAGCCAGCCTTGGGGCACACGCCGACACCCCAACCAGAACCACGGAAACACCCGAAGCAACAAAGGTATTGTCACATCCCCCTAGGCCGTCGCGATACCATCGCGATGGGGAAGGGCACTGTGACAGTAACCCTATCGTGATGGACTGCCAGACCGTGACGCCATTGCATTGGGTCGCCGTGTCGTGACACGATCACGCCCTCTGGTGTCATGATGCGCACTACGGTCGTGACACCAGAAAGAAGGCAGTCCCACAAGATGCTTCATCCCGGGGACACCAACACACCACATGGGGGAGGGGAGCATGGAGAAGTAGGAAATGCTATCTACAAACCACGAAAGGCTCCCAATCCACCCGGATCGAGAAGGGTACAAGCAATTCCTACCTTTCAAGAAGAAACGAACCCATAAGGGCCCTTCACGTCGGATTGGCCACCTCCTCCTTGCTCCACGACGCTGGGAATAGGAGCACGACCCTCCTCCTCACCTGAAACACACAAAGGGGAGAGAGGGAGGTGGTGCACCACCGGAGGGGGAGGAGAAAAGAGGGGAAGGAGAAAAAGGGAGAAGGGGTCGCCGGCCAAGGCCTTA
This sequence comes from Colocasia esculenta, assembly GCA_014218235.1. Taxonomy (NCBI): domain Eukaryota; kingdom Viridiplantae; phylum Streptophyta; class Magnoliopsida; order Alismatales; family Araceae; genus Colocasia; species Colocasia esculenta. The sequence continues at coordinate 116,555,435 of CM024754.1, forward strand.
AGCCTTCGGCACCCAAGACACGACGGGGCGACGTGTCGCATTAAGGACCTTAACGTTGTAGACACGCCATTTTGGCAACATATCATGTAAATTTCATGTTACACCGTAATGCCTAGAAGTGGCTCTCTTCAATTAACCTCTTGAGTGATTTTCCTATTTTTCTAGATTTTTCTAGAATTTTTAGAAATTTTTAAAAGGGGTCAAAAGGGTTTGTTGAACTTAAAATATTTGCATATGGTACAGTGGACGCCCTTTAAAGGGGTGTGATCCACATCGGGTAAAATCGACGCAAATCACACTTGCTATTTGGCACATGTCTATTCAGATTTGCGTCTGCAATACCCGCCGTGATTTAAAGTTAAAGCCTAAGCCATGCCCCTAAAGCCGCGGCATTTAAGAGGGGTCACGTTTCAAATCATGAAAAATCAAGTAACGCGTCCGGCTAGGCCGACGCGATTAAAAGTCAAAACCTAAACGTACCCCCCTAAAGCCGCGGCATTTAAGAGCCCCCATGCTTCGAATCATGGCAAATTTTGAATCACGTCCGCACGTGTCGCCGTGTTTTAAAAACCATTAATCAAATCAAGATCGATTCTGTTAGGAGATCGATCCATAGATAAACGCGGCGACATTACCTGACGCAATTCTAAACGTGGCCACAGGCTACGATCATCATGCGGTTGTCAAATCAAGCGGGAATCAAGGGATATTTTAAAATACGGCGACTAAGGCGGACGCGTTTTATTGAGATAGGCGTTCACTATACTAGATGTGATTTAGGCATCTTTTGCCTATAAATATAGACCCGAGGGTAACCATTTAAAGAACTTTTCCCCACTACGGTGAAGCCCTGCCAAACTGGCGCCTCGACCTCCAAGCCCAAGCTTCCCAACCCCATGAGGCGAAGCACTGCCAGGCCAGAAGCATGTTCTGAAGCTAAGGAGGAGCCATCCCACCCCGGGCCATGTCGCAGAGTATGGAATCATCGTCCTCTCCATCCGAACAGCGCAAGGCGGGAGGAGCCCCGTTCTCCACGCCGTCCATCCGGGCAGTGGGCTACATAGCCGTCTTCCCTTCCTTCCGTTCCTTTTCATTTTTTTTACCATTATTAGCATACTGCATTCATCACACTCGACACACACCCATACATCATTCCTCCCTGCCTACTCTTTTAGGGGTTTAACACCACCCCACGAGGTGTGTTAATACCCATTCTAATGTCTTTTTATTGCATTTCATTGGACTTTCTACTACACTTCACAGTCTAATCCACCCTTCACCTTTTCTTTGCAAGGTAATCAGAGCTAAATCTTCTTCGCCGGTGGAAGGAGGAAGGAGGACCAACGCACACAACTCCCGCTCATCATGGGTGAAGGTAAGTAAACACCTCTTCCTCTTGCCCGTTTCATTCGGTGCCCACGAGCACCTGGCGATCACATCACACTCCATCGTACACACACGCACTTTTCCTCTTTCCTTTCCATCCCTTTTTTTTCTGCTTTTCCACCTTTATATCAAAGATCCTCTCTTTTCTTCCTTCTCTTTAAAAAAAAAAACCACCCACATTTCTTTGTCAGACGGTGTTTTCGGGAAAAGAAAAATATGTCTACAAATGCGATGGGTCAACACACTACGACAAGAACGTGTCCCCCAAGGATGCCACGACAACCCGACAGGTCGTACTGACACACCTGCCACCCTGACAGGCATCAGATGACCAAAGCAACGGAACACTGTCGCAACCCGTTCACCGGGTGCGACAAGAAAGCGACGCACAAGCCGGTCGCGACAAGGATGGTTGTCGCATCGGACACCCATAACGCGACACTAATGCGTCACCCAGCCTGGACGCATTAGTGGAAAGTCATCCAAGACACCGGACGGAAAGCCGGGAAGTTGGGTCTTACATTCTACCCCCCTTAAAGCAATTTCGTCTTCGAAATTTAGGGCACGCCTAAAAGATATCGAGGCAAGAAACAAAGCACAGGGAGAAAACATAAGACCAGTGCGAATAAGCCACTAAGTCTCAACAAGACTTCCTCGACACAACAACTGCATCACCAAACGTGTACGGAACACACGAAACGCGGGTGCGAAGAGCCACTAAGCCTCATCACGACCTCCTCGTGGCAACAACCACACCGCCAAATGTGCACATGAAGCCGGAAAACCAACGGCTCACACAATGGGCTCCAAACACATGGGGAGCATACAACCGAAAACCCAACGGCATACAACACGCTCCAAACGCATCTAGAGTATAAAATCGAAAACCAATGGCTCACTCCAGCCACACGTGGGGCGTCCAAATGGAACGACAACCTCACAGGTGCCGAGCAACGCCAAAACCGACTTGAACAACATAAAACGCCAGCCGAAAACTGCACAACTGTAGCCACTAACAGACCCCACTGTTGGGACCAACCGACTAGTAACCCACTCTATCGCTAGCAAAACCCGACAGAGGAAGCAGTTGTCGATAGCAACACGAGAATTGCCGGTCAGCAACTCACTCTATCGCCAGCGAAACATAACAGAGTACATAGTTGCCAACAACCATACGAGAAACAACTGAGAATCAGCCACAAGTTTCAGGGGAACGGCCTCACGCTACTAGCAGCAACTAGCATCGGTCACCAGCCCAATCGAGAAGCCACACGATGGACAAGAACCAGAGCGAGAACATGCTCACGAAGAATCCTCAACGCATGAAACAACGTCTACTGCCACAACTAGGTCTCACCCAGACCTTTCTCGCGGTCCGACAAGGACACCAAACGCATGCGGAGAAACCTCAACACGGGAAAATGACATCCACTGTCACCACTAGGCCTCACCCAGACCTTCCTCGTGGTTCGACAAGGACACCAAACGCACGTGGAGCCACAAGACTGGGAAACTACACGCTCCATAGTGCAACACATCGCAACAGAAGCACGGAAGACGTCTGAAGTCAAGCCAGAACTTGGCACCTCACAACATCGACAAACCACGTGGTTGAGTACTAGCAAGCCAATAAGACTCACTATCACCAGACAAATCGGCAGGAGACTCCGCCATCGGCTTCCAGACTCACCAACACCATGCACAACCTGAGAACCAACGAGAGTTGGCAGCACACCCGCCACGCGCACACAGCGCTCAGCGTAGGTACCAACATGCCACCCACTAGAAAGGAGCACAACTGCATTGGAACAGAAACAACCGCAGCCTCAGAGGGACCCAGACCGAAGTAGGGTACCACAACCGAACACACTCACTCCCAAAGCGAGAGGGAAAACCTGGACACATGCCACAACCAAAGCCTGGCGTACCATCGATATGGCTACCTAGGCAAAGCAAAGCAGCCACCCCACAGTGATAACGGCACAACCGCAAGGCATAGGCCTGCCCCAAGTGTCCCAGAGGTAGAAAACTCAACACCTCTGACACCGAGCAAACTCGTGAAATGACGTACGAAGCTCACGATCAAGGCACACGGCACAACACATGGTGCTATCACAAGAACCAGGAGCCACCCAAGGCACAACACAATGCACCAAGGCTCCCAACGGCACAAAACCGAAACACTCGAGTACAAGCACACAATGCTACCACAAGCTCCCAAAACTATGCAAAGTGCAAGACAAGTGCACCAGTAGCCGAAACAACACGAGCTAATAGGAAGGACTCTTCGCCAGAGACCCGCCAAAAAGCCAGAAGCAAAGAACTGCAAGCTTGAAAGAGCACAACAGGCCAAACCAGCCCCAACCCTTGAGGCACAAAAATACGAAGCATCGAAGAAAATGCTCAAGGTGCAATACACACAACCGCACCAATAGCCCAAGATGACATAGGGCCCACCGACGGGGACTCTGTTAGTTATGGGTGTCCTCAAGCCAATCATAACTTGTACAATCTTGTTCTTTGATAATAATAATAAGGCTTTTATATTCATTATGTGTAATTCATTTACCGTTTCATTATGAAGTCCATGAATATACGCAATGGATATTAATTATGATGAGATCATAACAATGAGATTAATATCCTTTAAACGTATATTCTTAATTGTTCCTAGTCGGAGGATATTCGAGAAGGACATCAGATATCCGGTTAGACTAGTACAGGTTGCACCTGCTCATATGATGAGGGTGACTGATCTCATAGTCACTTGTGTGGAGACACTAAGGTGAATCTGTAGGTGCTCATTGGGGAATGAGTTCACTGAACTGATCCGTTATGAATCGCTGGATGGTAATGTTACCTAACTGTCAACCAGCTAGATTCATTGTCACAGTGGCGTGATTGGTCCTTAGACCTGAGACACCAAGGACACCTTGTTGGTGGACTTCTAGGTTTTGACCTTGACTTATAGATCTCTAACCATGAGGTCTTAATCAGTTAAGTGTTCGGATCTAGCGGAATACCTTCGAAGGTGATTGTGTGGTCAACATGGGATCGCTCGCTCTCGGTAATAAGAGAGTGAATGCTCTAAGGAAAGATGCCTGATAGTCCCTGGCCAGGGCATGACTACTTATCAGAAAAGGAGTTTTATGATATTGTTATGCGGCATCTAAACCAGGTGAGTGCACATATTAGGGTTTGACAGTTGACCATACCCTAAGTGCACTCGGGAGCATTGTGCGAGCGAAGGATTATAGTCACGTGGTAACTGAAAGGTTCCTTGATTGGGTTGCTGAACCCCAATGCTTTCCAGGATCAAGTGGTGTTGCTTGGCACCCAACTTGATTGGAAGCCCGATCAATTATCGTGAGACGATAATTGATTGTGTAATTAATTAATATGAGATATTAATTAATTGCAATAAGTCAATAAAGAGTTATTGGGCTTAATGGGCAGAAAACTGGACTAGCACTTGGGCCTAGAGGGTCACACGCAATAGAGTTTCGAGCAGACTGGGTAGGATGGTTGTTATAGACAATAACTGGGTTTTTATGAAAAATCGCAGTGTCTATAAGTATTAGTAGAGAGTCAAACCCTAGGCCAAGCTCCAGGCTCTCTCCCTGGCGGCCCCACTCCTCTCTCTCTCCAGGGCGCCCCCACCTCTTCTCTCTTCTCTCTCTGGCACATGGTGGAGTTGAGATCCGGGAGACGCGTGGAGACCGAGGAGATCCCGTCTGCGTCCGGAGCTCGCGTGGATACGTCTAGAGGCCGGACACTTGAACGGCTTGAAGCACCAGCGCCACTTCCTCCCCGGATTCGGGAGTTTCGCAACCCCGCAATGGTAAAAATCGAATCTTCCTGTGCACGGGTTCACGATTTTTCTTCGATTCGACCACCGGCAACGATATCTAATGGAGGGAATCACATTTCCGCTGCGCTCTGATCGATTCCTTACAGTGGTATCAGAGCTAGGTTGCTGGCCCGGTCGGTATCGGCGTCGTATGATCGTCATTTCATGCATTTTTCGTCGGTTCGCGTTATGCATGAATCTCCAATTTTACTTCGCTCTTGGGTCGCACATGAGATGTGCACTTTGTGTTTGGTACATGGAAATCGTTCCTGGTACCAAGGGCTTCCCGAAGAACCTCTTGTGGCGTTGTTTGGCCCTCTGTAGAGGCCACACGACCCCTTGCAATAAGCCGCCGCCATGCATCTTGGACAGTCCAAGATAAGGGGGTTTTTTATTTTGGGGTTTTCTGGGTTGGTAGGGGCGGAGGGCGGCGGCTTCCGGCACCGCCGGCGCCGTCCGCGGCCGCCGAAGGCGGCGCGGAGGGCGGCAGGGCCGCGCCCCACCGGCGCTGCGCCGGTGGGGGGCGGCGGCTAGGGTTTCCCCAGCCGCCGCGGGCCCTGTCGGGCGGCGGGGGTGACCCCGCGCGGGTCCCCCGCGGGCCGCACGCGGGTCCGCCCGCGGGTAAGTCGCGGGCGGACCCCCGCGGGTCCCGGGCGGCGGATCCGGCCCGCGCCGGATCCGGATCCGGTCCGCCCCCTTCCCCCCCACCTTTTCCCATTTTTAATGTTTTTAATTTTGTTTAAAATCATTTAAATGGTTTTAAAATCCCAGAAAATTATGAAAATTGTTTTTAAGAGTTTTAAAAATGTTTTAACTCTCTGTAAATTATTTTTCATATGTATGACCCATTGCTTAATTAGTTTAAGGAAAATCTAAAATTGTTTTAGTTATTTCCTACCATCTAATTAAAGCATGTTAATTAATTAAGAATGTGATTCTTGTGAAATTAATTAACTGTAATTTTGGCAGATTCATGCAGTTACGGTGAATGACGTTTATCTAATGTTGATTAGATGTTATCCATGTTAGCTAAATTGTTTAGTTAAATGGTTTTCAAAATATAGTTATTATATTTTTGAAATAAAAGTTATTTCAGAAGTAATTATGTGATGATTGCTTATTGATGCATGTGATGTGTTGATGTGTGGATGGATGATCATGGACTTAGATGTCATGTGATGATGTTTATGGTTAATGGCATGTGATGTAATTTATGAGGACTGCGTGCCTCCCTCTCTCCCTCTATTAAATCCGGGTTGTACATTCTATCTCCCTCCTGTTATGTACTCCCCTTGACTTGTTCAAGGTTTCTTATTATTATCTGATGTACATTTATGGGCCTGCGAGCCCAATTTAAATATTACTTGTAATTATAAGAAGCGGATTGGCGGAGATGGAGGAGAGTACCATGCAGGACCTTCATGGAGATAGAGTTACATCAAGCAAATGCATTCGATGCGGGGCTGCCATTTATTCACCGTGTTTGTGGATTACCAACTGGCTCTGGTAATGCCACTCTAGGTTAAAGTCCATGATCATCCATCGTTTTTCTTCATATATATGATATATGTGGAATGTGCTATGATATATATAATTAAATATATGATATTCCAAATTCTATATATCAATAGCACGCAGATATAGAGACCAAGATAAAATATATCAAAATCCCTCCTTGTTTAAATTTTAAGCCGTAGCGTAATCATTAAGAATGAATTACGTGGCCCTCCATCATTATAGTTTTAGGATTGCCATTAGATCGGGCAAGTTTGTTGTGCTATCCACAAGGCTTGCCAAATCTGATGACAGACTAAAACTATGGCATAGTGATGCCTTAAACGGGATAGAGGACCGGTGTAGCTTTGTTGTGCTATCCACAAGGGCTACATCCAAATCTATGCTCGTTACGTAATGATGGTACTGCTTAGACTGGGTTTAATGACTTGTTGTGCTATCCACAAGGTCATTAAAATTCAGGGGCCAAAATAAGATCGGATATTGCAAGAGTTGCAAGTGTCAAGAGTTGACCGCTTTCAGATCATAGTATGGTTTGTTGTGCTATCCACAAGATCATGCTATGAGTCTGTAAGATTCCGATCCCCACTAGGAGACCGTCGGAGTCTCCCATTCTGTATATCTGAGGGTTATACAGTCTGTCGGAAAATAGTGGGAGCTAATCTTGATTAAAGTCCTAATCTAGATTTAATTATTATTATGAACATCTGCTAATTGTGTTTACATTTCCTTTATAGGCAAAAATGTCGTCAGGTAACCCACTCCGTGGCATACTGGATGCCAACAGATTGACAGGCCCGAACTACTCGGATTGGCTCAGAAACCTGAAGATTGTCCTCAGGTCTGAGCGCATTGCCTATGTCCTGGAGGGTGAGATCCCAGCTGAACCACCCCTTGATGCACCTGAAGGGGAAACGCTTGAGTTTGCGAAGTGGAAGGAGGATTCCACTCTGGCCCAATGCTACATGCTTGCCTCAATGAGCAATGAGTTGCAAAGGCAGCATGAGAACATGGATGCTAGATCCATCATGCAGCACTTGCAGGAGCTCTTTGAAGAGCAGAGCAGGGTGGAGAGATATGAGATATCCAAGGCCCTGTTCAGAGCTCGCATGGCAGAGGGGTCTTCAGTACAATCTCATGTGCTGAAGATGATAGAGTGGATTGAGAGGCTCGAAGGGCTTGGTTTTCCTCTTGACAAGGAACTAAGCACGGACCTCATTCTCCAGTCACTTCCAGATTCATATTCCCAGTTCATTGTGAACTTCACAATGAACAAGATTGAGGTGAGTTTAGCTGAGATGCTCAACATGCTGAAGACTGCTGAGGGCAACCTTAAGAAGGAAAAGCCCACTGTTCTCATGGTTGGAAAGTCCAACAAGAAGAGGAGAGCAGGGCAAGCCTTTAAGAAAGGCAATGCAAAGAAGCAGTCTAGGCAGAAACAAAAGAAGGACATAAGCAAAGGAGAAGAAAAGGGCGAGTGCTTCCACTGCAAGAAAAAGGGGCACTGGAAAAGAAATTGCAAGGACTATCTTGCAATGAAGGCTCAGGAGAAGCAGAAGCTTGGCGAAGCTTCAGGTATCTATATGATAGATCTTCACTTGTCTATTAGAGATTCTACATCTTGGGTTTTAGACACTGGATGTGCTTCTCATATCTGCAATGATGTGCAGGTGCTGACAAGTAGAAGGAAGCTGAGCAAGGGCGAGGTGAACTTGAGGCTTGGAAACGGCACAAGTGTTGGTGCACACACTGTGGGGACAGTGAAGCTCAAGTTACCTTCTGGAGATTTGCTTTTATTAGATGATTGCTACTATGTGCCTAGTATCATTAAGAACATTATTTTGTTTCTTGTTTAGACAGAATTGGATACATGTTTACCATTGAGAACAATAGTTGTTCAGTTTATTTAAGAAATAAACTAGTTGCTTTAGCAAGTTTGGTGAATGGTTTGTATCTGCTTGATGTCTCTTATGAAAATCTCCATGTTGATGTTTCTCCTAAGAGAAGTAAGAATAGTGTGAACACTGCCTACTTATGGCATTGTAGGCTTGGTCACATTGGCGAGAATAGGCTTCAAAAGTTGCATAAGAATGGATACTTAGATCCATTTGATTATGAATCATATGCAACTTGTGAATCCTGTTTAATGGGTAAGTTGACCAAATCTCCATTTAGTGGACATGGAGATAGGGCCAAGGACATATTGGAACTAATACATTCGGATGTATGTGGTCCAATGTCTACCCAAGCCAAGGGTGGCTACTCATACTTCATTACATTCACGGATGACTACTCAAGGTTCGGATTTGTTTACTTAATGAAGTACAAATCTGAAGCCTTTGGGAAATTCCAAGAATTTAAGAATGAAGTTGAGAAACAAACTGGAAAGAGTATTAAAATCCTACGGTCAGACCGAGGAGGTGAATACTTAAGTACAGAGTTCACACAATTCTTAAAGGACAATGGTATCCTTTCTCAATGGACTCCTCCCTATACACCACAGATGAATGGTGTATCGGAAAGGAGAAATCGTACCTTGTTGGACATGGTGCGATCCATGATGAGCCGTTCACAGTTACCAGTTTCCTTATGGGGATATGCGCTAGAGTCAGCGGCATATCTGCTGAACAGGGTTCCCAGTAAATCTGTGTCTTCCACTCCATATGAGATATGGAAGGGTAGAAAGCCTGATTTTAAACATGTTAAAATCTGGGGCTGTCCTGCCCATGTAAAGAAACACGACCCAGATAAACTGGACTCCAGAACTGATAAGTGCAGGTTTGTTGGATACCCAAAAGAAACATTTGGGTACTACTTTTACCATCCTGGTGAACAAAGAGTGTTTGTTGCCAGGAGAGCTGTCTTCTTGGAAGAGGAGTACCTTACCCAAGAGGACAGTGGGAGTAAGGTAGATCTAGAAGAGGTTCTAGATCCACAGACTGTGCAAAGTCCACCAGTTGAAACATCAGTTCCGGAACCTGTTCAGGAATATACACACATTCAGCGTAGGTCTGGTAGAGTACCTAGACAGCCTGAAAGATATGTTGGACATATTAGTGAAGGCATGTCTTATAATGAGGATGATGATCCAAAGACCTACCAAGAGGCTGTTGATTGTCCTCAGTCAGGGAAATGGCGAGATGCCATGAATTCTGAGATGCAGTCCATGTACACCAACCAAGTTTGGAACTTGGTAGACTTGCCTGAAGGTATTGTACCTATTGGGTGTAAGTGGATCTTTAAGAGAAAGATCGGTGCAGATGGACAGATCGACAATTATAAGGCAAGGTTGGTGGCAAAGGGGTATCGTCAAAGGCAAGGAATTGACTATGACGAAACTTTCTCACCAGTTGCTATGATAAAGTCGATCAGAATTCTTCTTGCCATTGCTGCATACTTTGATTACGAGATCTGGCAGATGGATGTAAAAACCGCTTTCCTCAATGGAAACATTGAGGAAGAAGTGTATATGATACAGCCTGAGGGTTTTACATCCAAAGAGTGTCCAGATAAAGTATGCAGGCTTCAAAGGTCCATCTATGGATTGAAGCAAGCTTCTCGTAGTTGGAACATAAGGTTTGATGAGGCTATCAAATCTTATGACTTCATTAAGAATGAAGATGAACCATGTGTGTATAAGAAAATCAGTGGGAGTGCTATCACTTTTCTCATACTTTACGTTGATGACATCTTACTCATTGGGAATGATGTAGGGATGTTATCATCAGTAAAGGTTTGGTTGTCAAAGAACTTCTCCATGAAGGATTTGGGAGAAGCATCCTACGTATTGGGAATACGTATCTATAGAGATAGATCCAAGAGGATGCTTGGCTTAACCCAATCAATGTACATAGATACCATTGTCAAAAGGTTTGGCATGGAAAATTCCAAGAGAGGTCTCATACCTATGAGACATGGGATTAATCTCTCTAAGGAGCAGTCTCCTAAGACTCCTGAAGAGAGGGCAGTCATGGATAGAGTCCCCTATGCTTCGGCTATAGGGTCTATCATGTATGCCATGCTATGTACAAGGCCTGATGTGGCATTTGCTCTAAGTGTTACGAGCAGATATCAGGCAAATCCAGGTGAAACACACTGGATGGCAGTGAAATGTATCCTTAAGTACTTGAGAAGGACTAAGGATATATTTCTGGTTTATGGAGGAGGGGACTTAAAACTTCGGGCATACACTGACTCGAGTTTCCAGTCAGATCCAGATGATAGCAAGTCTACATCTGGGTTTGTGTTCACCTTAAACGGAGGTGCAGTGAGCTGGAAGAGTTCCAAGCAAGAAACCACTGCAGACTCGACGACAGAGGCTGAGTACATTGCTGCAGCTGAAGCCGCCAAGGAGGCAGTGTGGATGAAGAAGTTCATCACCGACCTTGGTGTGGTGCCGGGTGACTCTGATCCGATCCCATTGCTGTGTGACAACAATGGGGCCATTGCACAAGCGAAAGAGCCGCAGTCTCATCAGAAGTCAAAGCACATTCTGAGGCGATTTCACCTAATCAGGGAGATTATCACTAGAGGAGATGTACTGGTGGAAAGAGTTCTTTCAGTTGACAACATTGTAGATCCACTGACGAAGCCTTTGACTCAAATCGTGTTTGAACGCCACCTAGAGTCTATGGGTTTAAGACATAAAGGTGATTGGCTTTAGTCCAAGTGGGAGATTGTTAGTTATGGGTGTCCTCAAGCCAATCATAACTTGTACAATCTTGTTCTTTGATAATAATAATAAGGCTTTTATATTCTAATTCGTTTACCGTTTCATTATGAAGTCCATGAATATACGCAATGGATATTAATTATGATGAGATCATAACAATGAGATTAATATCCTTTAAACGTATATTCCTAATTGTTCCTAGTCGGAGGATATTCGAGAAGGACATCGGATATCCGGTTAGACTAGTACAGGTTGCACCTGCTCATATGATGAGGGTGACTGATCTCATAGTCACTTGTGTGGAGACACTAAGGTGAATCTGTAGGTGCTCATTGGGGAATGAGTTCACTGAACTGATCCGTTATGAATCGCTGGATGGTAATGTTACCTAACTGTCAACCAGCTAGATTCATTGTCACAGTGGCGTGATTGGTCCTTAGACCTGAGACACCAAGGACACCTTGTTGGTGGACTTCTAGGTTTTGACCTTGACTTATAGATCTCTAACCATGAGGTCTTAATCAGTTAAGTGTTCGGATCTAGCGGAATACCTTCGAAGGTGATTGTGTGGTCAACATGGGATCGCTCGCTCTCGGTAATAAGAGAGTGAATGCTCTAAGGAAAGATGCCTGATAGTCCCTGGCCAGGGCATGACTACTTATCAGAAAAGGAGTTTTCTGATATTGTTATGCGGCATCTAAACCAGGTGAGTGCACATATTAGGGTTTGACAGTTGACCATACCCTAAGTGCACTCGGGAGCATTGTGCGAGCGAAGGATTATAGTCACGTGGTAACTGATGACGGAAAAAGGTTCCTTGATTGGGTTGCTGAACCCCAATGCTTTCCAGGATCAAGTGGTGTTGCTTGGCACCCAACTTGATTGGAAGCCCGATCAATTATCGTGAGACGATAATTGATTGTGTAATTAATTAATATGAGATATTAATTAATTGCAATAAGTCAATAAAGAGTTATTGGGCTTAATGGGTAGAAAACTGGACTAGCACTTGGGCCTAGAGGGTCACACGCAATAGAGTTTCGAGCAGACTGGGCAGGATGGTTGTTATAGACAATAACTGGGTTTTTGTTAAAACCTGCAGTGTCTATAAGTATTAGCAGAGAGTCAAACCCTGGGGCAAGCTCCAGGCTCTCTCCCTGGCCACCCCACTCCTCTCTCTCTCCAGAGTGCCCCCACCTCTTCTCTCTTCTCTCTTTGGCACATGGTGGAGTTGAGATCCGGGAGACACGTGGAGACCAAGGAGATCCCGTCTGCGTCTGGAGCTCGCGTGGATACGTCTAGAGGCCGGACACTTGAACGGCTTGAAGCACCAGCGCCTCCAGCGCCACTTCCTCCCCGGATTCGGGAGTTTCGCAACCCCGCAAAGGTAAAGATCAGATCTTCCTGTGCGCGGGTTCACGGTTTTTGTTCGATTCGACCACCGGCAACGATATCTAATGGAGGGAATCACGTTTCCGCTGCGCTCTGATCGATTCCTTACAGACTCTCCATCAGAGACCCACAAGAGAAGCTTACGGAAAGCCAACACCAAAAAGAATGATAAGAAAAGCCTCCAAGGCTCAAGCGGAGGCACACACCGAAATAACACTTGCACGAGCTAGCCAAGCAAGAAAAACCAATGCACAGCAAAACAATGGTCACTCAAGCAACCCAACAAGAAAGTAATACTACCTCGCACCAAACCAACAGGGACCCAATGCCCCAAATTGTCCAGGCAAGTAGCAAGAAACCATCACGACGATAAACGGCACAAACAGGTCCACCCACCCAAGGTGCCACACGGAAACGACAGCACGAGGGGAGCAACAGACTCAACCCAAAAACAACTTAAGGGAAGATGACTTGTCATGCCCCGCCAATTTAGCAGTGGAATAAATCGGGGAGGCATGAACAACGTGTATGGTAACGACAATTACACGTACAGTCACAAATATCAGAGCAAGAAATGAACAATAATTGCAATAAACTCATTATTTTATTGATAACTCTCCTAAACTATTACAACCACTAATTCTGAGCTGAAACATAGGGCTCAATAACATCATTACATTTGGAAATGATAATTAAGCAAATATCTAACTAAATTCTAAGATACAAAGGTTATTCCATCGCTATGACTCCAGGTCGCTCATTACTCCAATCCATTCTCGTTGTTGTACGTAGGGTCATCATCTGACTTACCTGAAACACATACAACAATAGCGCAGGGTGTGCGATAATGCTCAGTAGGACTTAATATCTCGTATATACAAGCATGTTTTAAGCGATTAATGTCTTGTAAAGTAGGATAACTAAGAGAACAATCAAGTATAGTCAATAGAGTAATAGCACACAATAGCAAGAGATCGATAATACATTCAAGAAGAATATTGCAAAACTAGCATGATAAGGATTGGCCATATAACGAGATAGCGTGTATGGTTGCACAACAGTGCACTAGTCGCGATAGCAAGTAACGTGTGTTTGGTCGATCATTTTATCAACCGAGAAAATCTAGTATTGTGATTGATTGAATGATTGTCATAGATTAAATCTTGATAGTCCTGCGTTTGGTGTATGCCATCACTTGATCATTAGACCTCCGCGAGTTATAGCCTTCCGGGTGCTCCTCCCAAGGACCAGATCGGGCATTTATATTGTTGCCTAGCATAGTCATGTTTGTTATCTTAGACAATCAATTTGATGGCCAAATAGAGTACCAAGAATAGATGAGAGTAGTATATGAACTAGATGAGAGTGTAGAGTGAAAGTGAACCGAGAAGAGTAACGAGATAGTAGATGAGATAGGGTACAATTGTAAAACAACGTAAAACATCGATAGTAATAGTTGCACAACACTCGGTCGGGTACTGGCATTCTGGTAGAAGTCACAACCGCCCACTAGCCATGCTACGAACACAGGCTAGATGGTCCGGTGTGATCACAAGGTAAGAGAGACACACTAAGGCAGTTTGGATCATGCTGATCCCTAAGGGTGTAACGGGTTTTAAGGTACAACCAGCTCATGGCTAAGGACGTGCGCCAAAGCCAAGAAGACTTATGGAGGTCTTGACAAGGAGTCTCTAGCCCAGTCGGGAGTATTCCCGATGGAGAGGTGGTCCATGTCAAGAGAGTGTATAGAAAACTAGGGTCCGTTGTGCCTTGAGTGCTCGAAGGCCGAGGGAAGCGGTAACGGTGTATGAAACACACGAATAAAATGAAGACAATTATATTTATTTAAATAGGGAATTTAGTAATTTATTTCACTAAATTACCAGATACATTATTGCATAATTTAATAGGGTTTCGTGACAAACATGATTGTTAAGTGTGTGCAAGTGTAAGAAATCGAGAGAACATGTATAGTTGTGCATATTGCATTTAAATTAATTAAATCCATGTAATAATGCTTACTAATAATTAACAGTTATAAATTATTCGTGATAGTACTTAATTTGGGCTTAATAAGGTTTAATAGACATATATGGCAGGGTTAAAAGGAAAAATCAGGATTCTGGTCGCTCTAGTGCTGACGCGACGCAGGGTGCTGTCGCGATTAGGTTGCGACAAGGCGGACCGACGCATTCAGGGAGTCAGGTCACGACGGGGTTAACGGTCGCAAACAGGTCGTGCCACTATCTCTAGTCGTATTATGCTAAACCGAGCGCTGGGGTGAACCGGGGGCAGGTCGCGACATGTCGACCCGTCACGTTCAGAACACGACAGTTCTTCCTATCGTGACCCCTTCTGAGATCGCGGCGGATCGGGCCGTCGCGACACCAGAAGGCTGCCCGAGCACAGAAAAGGGGTTTTGCCCTTTTTCAAGGTGGGTGTACATGATACCGGCACATAAAAAATTCGATATAAAATCAGACAGAGATCCAAAAATTATGAAGCTAATTTTAAACGACAATAGACATGGAGATCTATCACTGGACACGATTAATTAGAAAACAGACTTGTCGAAGGCATGCTTTGATTAGGTTATATTTCACTAACCTAGAACATGCACAGGGATAGGAAACAATTAAATTTGACTAACATGCTCAATAGAATTTGGGCAAACTAGGCTCGTTAGAACCCTAACGATAGGCAGTATTTATGGTAATTATCTCAAGTCATGAGCCCGAGTGGATTCAGAGATACAAGGCAAACATGAAGATTCGGGCAAAACATGCTAACAGAAGTTTGGGCATTTAATTCGCCCTCATGCATGAACGAGAAAGGATGAGATCATGGGGCTTTTAAAGAGGGGTGCATGGTCTGTCTAGGGTTTTAATTTCACGATTTCGGCTTGAGAGATTGCCTACCTTTTTGCGCTGTAAAGTTTCTAGGGTTTGGGGTGACGAATTTTCCAAGTCTTCCTTGCTTTAAGCCTCCTTCTTCCTTGCTCTCCTCGTCTAAAGCCTCCTCCTTCATTCTCCAGAGCTCCAGCAACAAAAATGGGGCTTGGTAGACACAAATTAGAGGTCTATTAGGTTGTTTAAGAGTCCAACTTTCTTAAAACTCTTCTTTCCCTTCAAACTCTAACTTTCTATATTTATCCCCATATTTCTTGTCTTTATCTACCTAATAGGCTTGGGGAGAAGTCTAAACTCGTGGGCAAAGGGTTAAGATAGGATTAGGACTCTTTTTAGGGTATTTATAACCCTTTTTAGTATTTATCTTACCCTTATTTAATTTATTTATTAA
Source organism: Colocasia esculenta (assembly GCA_014218235.1). Taxonomy (NCBI): domain Eukaryota; kingdom Viridiplantae; phylum Streptophyta; class Magnoliopsida; order Alismatales; family Araceae; genus Colocasia; species Colocasia esculenta. The sequence goes on from CM024754.1 coordinate 116,571,550, forward strand.
TTAACTCCGAATTTCCACATTTATTTCCCCATATTTTAGCATTTATCCTCTAATTGGTTTTGGGAGAGATCTAATTTCGTGATTAATGGGTTAGGATGGGATGAGGACTCCTTTTTAGGATAATTATGGGTTAATTAATGATTATCTTAACCCTTTTTCATTTATTATTAATTTAAATACGAATTTAGCTTAATTAATTCCCATTCCAAGATGGGCACTTGACAATTGGGCCCAATCTTTTATGCTTGGTCCATTAATACAACCCATTCCTAATTTAGCTTAATGAGTTTTAGTTTAATCCTACTTATTCACCCTTTATTCTAATTTAAATCTATTTATCACCCTTATTCAATTAATTTCTTATTTTAATTTAATTTATCATTATTTATTCCAATATTTCAAACCTTCATCATTTGGGCTCTTACTCTCGGCCCAATAACTTATGTGAGCTTAATTGTACAACCCATATTCTTAATGGGTTTTAATTATCTTTTTATTAAAGAATTTATTCATGGGCCAAGATTACCTATTGGTCCAATTATCATAATGGGATATCAACCCATATTGTTTAAAGTCTACCTATATGTTTATTTTGATTGTTAATCCACTTTGACTCATATAAGAATGGGTACTCCGACTTAGTCCTTAATTACGATAATAAGTCGCATAAATTCTTAGACTTGATCCAATTGATTTTTCTATGCTCAAATTTCTTGATGGGTCATTAGAGAATATTATTTAAAGTATAACTACTATATTTATGAAATTTTTATATGGTTTTATACGCATGCAATAATGATGCGTATCTTTTAACTAGTTTGTATTTATTAATTGATAAATTTTCAATTTATCTATAATTTTTAAATTACTGGATTTTCCGGGGTACTACATCCTCCCCCACATAAAAAGAATTTGGTCCCCAAATTCATATGATATGATACGACTACCAATTTATCCTGAATATTTCATTCCATCTTCTCCCCCACATAGGTCTTTGCTATCGAGAAATTAATATGAACTTTAAACTAAGGGTTTAGTGATAGTACCTTGTCTACCTTCATTGGCATGATTTATATCCACAAGGGCTTGTAACCGTCTTTGGCATGGAGTTTGGTTCTTCTTTGTAGGGCAATCGATGACTCGATGTTGTTGACTTCCATAACGCAAGCATCTGCCCAATTTCTTCCAATAGTTATCAACCTGATGCCCTGACTTTTCACAAAATTCATAGACTTCTTTCTGCTCCACTTCCCCTCTCATTCTCTTATCATCGTTTGGTTGATTCTCTATTGTCATAGAGTTGAGATCCTTGGTGTTAGTGGATGGTTCTTTTAGAAGAGGGCAGTCTTGTATCTGATGCTCCAAACTGCCACAACATAAACATGCACTGACTCTTCGCCAACACTCCTTTGCCTTATGTCCTGGCTTACTACAATGACGGCAGATGGGCTTGTAAATGTTCTTGCTACGTTCCTTGTAAGGCCTTTGATTTTTATCTTGAGTGTTTGCTTATGTATATATGTGTATACGAGTATATACTATTGATGTATGGACTATTATGCATAGTATTTATTTGTGTGAATTGCATGAATTAGTGCTGATGTAATGTATGCATGGTATATATGTATATATCTATATGTGTGTGGTGTATATAGTTTCTGCAGTCTTAAGTCTGTTCTGTCAACCAGTAGGCGTCAACATGAGTTGACGTTTATTGGGAGTCAGCGGCCACATCGATGGACGCCAACTCTGTATTGGCGGCCAGAGATGTTGACGTTTACTTTCCAGATCTGTTGCGATCTCAGATCTGGAAATGCCCCCGAAAATGTCGCCCTCTGATTTGGAAACCGTTCCCCAACGGTAACCTAGCCTAACCCTTATGCGTATCTGACCCCCAACCCTTTATATTGTCCAGTTTTCGGCCAAGTCTATCCTTTTGACTCTTTGGTCAAAAACCTAGACTTTCTGTGCGAAAACTTGTTTTGGAACTCTTCGATCTGGCTACTTGAGGCTTCATCCGGTGATCTGCATCGACTGGAGAGGACTCTGAACATCCAAGAACGACTTCCCCACGCTGGTGTGTTGTGAAGATCAACAGGGAACCCGGATAAAGAAGGATTTGAAGGCTTTTTGGCTCAAGCCGAGGAAAGCTTCTTCAACTCAAAACATCGATTGGGGATTTTATCCAAGGTAAGTAACCCATCCACATCATCCCTACATGTGTCTAGTATATCCCAGAAAATTTAGGATTTTAATTCGAGTCCTAGAACCCCCCATTCAGTCGATCTTTTGCGTTAATTGTGTGTTCTGCACAGACAGGAACTTAACGGCAAGATCTATTGCCGTTAAGATCTGAACTTGGCGGCGGTCTTTGTTGCCGTTAACTTTGTAGGCGGCCACCCCTTGCCGTTTAGTTCTTCAGGCAGAAACAATGTGTCTGCTGCCCTATAAAAACTATTTTCTCGAAATTTTTTGCGCATGAGGATATATGATAAACTTTATATAATATGTAAATATCTGTGTGGAAGCATGTTGTGGATTGTTATGAATATATGTGGATTTCCCACATTATTAGAATTATCAGAAATGTCTAGTTGACAGGTTTTAATCTTGTAAAATCTCGATTATGCAAATCTGTGTGGAATTTAAAAGTCATGAAATTTTTGTATATCAGTTAAGGGTTTCAGATCATGCTATATAAAATTTGGAAATTTATGATATCTGAGTAAATTATTAAAATTTCTGAATGGTAAAATAAGGAGCATGCTGATTTAGTATAGAAATTCCAATAAATGGTATGAAAGTAGACAAATTCCTGAAAATTAGCATATGCTCAGTACTGTCAGTATGCATGTGTAGCATGAACTATAGGTTTGAATGATTACAACTATGTAAACTGGGCTATTTTAACCTGAGATAATATCACTGTTTGAATTTTATTAAATAGTGAATATTTCATAAAATTATGAACCTTCGTATATGTGATATGTGAACAGTAAACGACCTGTGGTTAAATTTTCACATTGATTGGATAACAGTAGGTACTAATTACAATATTTTCATCATGAAAAGGGTATGGTTTAGTGTAATTAAAAATGATTAATGTAATTACAGCATGATATGAATCAATTAGTAGTTGTGACTGATTTAGTTCTATTAACAGTAGCACCATGATAGGGAACCTGAACCATGTGCATGAATGTGAAAATGAGAATAACGGGTTAAAATGGTGTGAAATTGTGTGTGTGTTTAAATGGAAAATGTGCCAATGGGTGACACTGCTACCTTAGAGGGCTGTGGAACTGTACTGTGGTAAAAGTCCCCACAGGAAGGTTCATAATGTGTGATGTCCCACGGGCATTGGGATTAAATCCTGGAGACGAACAAGTATCGCTGGTTAGGGTGGAGAGTGCTTCTCCCGGTTCTGCGCAGTAACTAAGATTTATCACTGGAATGCCCAGGTGATAGATATGTGTGTGATTAGTGTGTGTCCTTCTAATGGTGGTTTGGGCTATGTGTCACGGCATTTAAATAATGTGAAATTGTGTTTAAGGGAATATGCATGTGAAAACTGTGAAATTGTGTAAATGATTATATGTTAATATGAACTCTTGTGATAGCATGTGAAATGATAACTTCTTAAATGAATATGTTATGTACATAGCAAAACAGCAAGCTTTTCATGTGTATAAATGTGTTATTCATGTGAATATGATTATAGAATCCATGCTAGAATTGTCCCTTTCTTTATGTGTACAAACTTCATGTTTAAGATGACAAATGTTAACATGTGAATATATAAATGTAGTTAAATGAAACTTAGTTTAACATATTGATAAATGTGTAGAGAGCACGTGATAGGCTTCAAGTTATTGAACACTTTGTACTAAACAATTTCCATGTGTAACATGTGTAGAAATCATGTTTAGGTTCTACTTGCATAAATAGCTAAATCCATGCTTATATGTGATTGTGTGGTATGAGAATGTGAATGTTAGGTGATGCATGTAAGTTTAATGTGTTTAGAGTTATTTGTTGAGTTCTTTTGAACTCATCCTTGCTTCGGCGTACAGGTGTAGACATTTCTACTTCTTCCGAGGAGATCGTTAGGAGCGACTCGGAGCGGGAGTAGGAGACCTCGTTTAGATTCAGCGTTGTACTTTCATTTTCATAAGTATGTAATAAAAGACTCTGCGTAGTCTTATGTGGACAATGTATTTAATTCATTTCTTAGTTATGAAATGTTTAGTTCTCTTTTCCTCTATATGGACTGTGAATAGAATGTGGATGATGGATCAAGAGTTACTTTCCAGTCATTTCATTTCCGCTGTCATGTGTTATATATATATATATATATTTGTGTATGTTTCAGCCTAATTGTAAAATTGTTGGGTAAATGTCCCACTGTAGCGGCGTTCATTATACCGATGTGGGTTGGTGTAACCATACCGGTATAAGGAGGGTCGTTACAGAGATTGGTATCAGAGCTACAAGCTGAAATTGTACATAAATATGTACGTACCATCATCTTCATTGTATGCTAAGTCTGTGTAGATTGTCCACATAGATAAGTAAATAGTTAGAAATTACATAGTCTAGTTCTAAATTGTGATTAAATCATTTTGCAGGATATGGCTTCGCGTGGTAGGCGTGGTGTTCCTGTTCGTGAAGGTGAGCAGAGGAGAGATGAGCCTCGGCGTAAGGATCAGGGTGAGCAGCAGGCCCCAGCACCCCAGGGTCCTGTGCTTCCCCCACCGCCACCAGTAGACTATGGAGTGTTCATGCAGGGTTTAGTGCAGGCCATGCAGACGCAGGCCCACACTCAGGCTGCACTCCAGGCTCAGCTGGAGGCTCAGGCTCAAGTGCCAGTTCCCCAGGCCTAGGACCATGGTGGACCCTCCATCATGGAACGGTTCAAGAGGATGTCGCCACCCTCTTTTAAGGGGGAGAGCGACCCGTTACTCGCTGAGAGCTGTATGAGGGAGATCGAAAAGATCTTCCGGGCTATTAGGTGCGCTGAGGATGACAAGGTCACTTTAGCCACCTATATGCTACATGTATGTGTAATTTAATTCGGTGGTTATTTCTTTAATTATAGATTATGTTGGTTAGTCCTTATGGGTGGTTTTGGCAGGAGCCAGCCGACGTGTGGTGGTCCTCGTTGTTACGTACTCGGTTCGAGGATGGTGCTGTGGAGGTTGGTTGGGATGAGTTCACGAGGCTCTTCCGAGCCAAGTTTGTTCCGGAGCACATCCAGGAGAAGATGGAGCAGGAATTCCTCTCGTTGACTCAGGGCTCCATGACCGTACTGGAGTACAAGGCCAGGTTTGCCGAGCGATCAAAGTATGCCCCTCATATTGTAGCTGATGAACGCAGGAAGGCGAAGAAATTTGTGATGGGTCTGAGGCCATCACTGAGGACGAGGTTGGTGGCTTTCGACCATCGTACCCTCGAGCAGATGCTCAGCACGGCGTGTCAGAAGGAGGGAGAGATGGAGGAATACCTGGAGGAGAAGAAGGCTTCTCAGAAGAGGCCCGCGGCTCCTTTCCAGAGGCAGGATAGGAAGAAGGTGACTTTTCAGTCACCGCAGCGTCTTGTTGCATTGGGCAGTAGTCAGGTACCTTCTCAACGTTCCCCTAATGGTAAGAAGGAGTGTCCTCATTGCGGGAGGGCACATGGTGGTACAGAATGTTGGAAGTTGGTGGGGAAGTGCTTGAAGTGCGGGAGCAGTGAGCATAGGATTAAGGAATGCCCCAGACTACAGCAAGGAGGTCAGCGTGGAGCGGCACCAGCCCCAGCAGTAGCAGTAGCAGCGCAAGTGACAGGACGACTAGGGAGACCTCGAGCCCCAGCTCGAGTGTTTGCGTTAGCTCGTGAGGATGCCGAGCAGGCGGATCATGTCACCGAAGGTACGGTTTTGTTCTTAGGTGTGCATGCTCGAGTTTTGTTCGATACGGGTGCTACCCACTCGTTCATTTCCGAGCATTTTGCTAGGCAGTTAGCCTTAGAATCAGGAATAGAGTCTGAGGAGTTAGAAGTCCCCTTGTCTGTGCACACACCTGCTGGTACGGTATCGATTAGGAAGTGTATTCCGTCTTTACCGGTGTGCATTGAGGATAGAGTCCTAGAAGGGTGCTTCTTCTTGCTAAAGATGAAGGACTACGATGCTATTCTTGGTCTGGATTGGCTAGAGGAGCACTATTCGTTAGTAGATTGTCGTGGGCAGAAGATCATTTTCCGCATTCCTGGTGAAGATGAATTTTCTCATCCTTTGCCAAGGAACTTGGCAAGGAAGTTTGTCATCTCTGCCGTGAGGGCGATGAGAATGGTGAACAAGGGTTGTGACTCTTTTCTTGCCAGCGTGGTATTAGTACCCAAGGCTGATGAGTCACTTACTCTTGTGGAGATCGATGTAGTGCGGGAATTTCCAGATGTCTTTCCTGATGATTTATCTAGATTGCCACCGGCTAGAGAGATAGAGTTCACCCTAGAGTTGCTTCTAGGCACCTCTCCTATCTCGAAGGCACCTTATCGGATGGCACCTGCGGAATTAGCTGAGCTAAGGAAGCAGTTGCAGGATTTGTTAGATAAGGGATTTATTCATCCTAGCGTTTCCCCTTGGGGTGCACCTATCTTATTCGTGAAGAAGAAGGATGGATCACTTAGGTTATGCATTGATTATAGAAAGCTAAACCAAGTGACGGTGAAGAACAGGTACCCTTACCTCGGATTGATGATCTGTTTGACCAGCTGCAAGATGCATCAGTCTTTTCTAAGATTGATTTACGGTCTGGTTATCATCAGTTGAGGATTAGGAGTGAGGATGTGTCCAAGACGGATTTTAGAACCCGTTATGGACAATATGAGTTTTTGGTCCTTCCTTTTGGTCTGACCAACGCCTCTGTAGCATTCATGGATCTCATGAACAGGGTGTTTAGACCATACCTAGATAGTTTCATCGTAGTTTTATTGATGACGTGTTGGTCTACTCTCCAGATGAGGCCACACATCGTCAGCATTTGAGGGTAGTGTTAGAGGTTCTCCGTGAGCACAAGCTGTATGTAAAATTCAGAAAGCAAATTTTGGTTGTGCGAGGTTCATTTCCTTCGGCATGTTATCTCCGGTGCTGGTGTAGCAGTGGATCCAGCGAAAGTTCAGGCTGTTATGGATTGGGAGATTCCCAAGACTCCTTCGGAGATTCGGAATTTTCTTGGTTTTGCGAGTTATTATCGGCGATTTATTGAGGAATTTTCATCCATCGCCGCCCCATTGACTCAGCTGACCAGTAAGGGAGTGAAGTTTGTTTGGTCTGAGGAGTGTGAGAGTAGTTTTCAGTTATTGAAAACTAAGCTCACTTCGGCTCCTGTGTTAGTTTTGTCGAGCGGTGTAGAGGGTTTTGCTATCTACACGGATGCATCTCGAATTGGCCTTGGCTATGTATTGATCCAGCAAGGAAGGGTAGTAGCGTATGCTCCTCGTCAATTGAAGAAGCATGAGCGAAATTATCCAACTCATGATCTTGAGCTTGCGGCAGTGGTTCATGCACTGAAGATCTGGAGGCACTATCTTTATGGTGTCAGATTTGAGGTGTTCACTGACCACAAGAGCCTAAAGTATCTTTTCTCCCAAAAGGAATTAAACCTTAGGCAGAGAAGATGGATTGAGTTCCTCAAGGACTATGACTTCGACCTCCAGTATCATCCTGGAAAGGCGAATGTCGTAGCAGATGCCCTTAGCAGAAAGAGGTCATCTCTCCAGTAGGATTGGAAGATGTTGGAGGATGCGGCGTGTGCGATGACTGAGTTAGAGCCATCATTGTGCCAAGCTTTTGTAGCTCAGTTGTCCATTAGGTCTTCGGTGTTAGATGAAGTGATCGAGCAATAGAAAGCCGACCCTAAACTCCAAGAGTTAGTGGATAAGGCAGGCATTGCTCGTGATGAAGATGGCATGATTAGATTCCATCACCGTGTTTGTGTTTCAGACATCGTGGATGTCCGTGAGCATGTTTTAGCAGAAGCTCATAGGTCTAGATTTTCTATTCATCTGGGAAACACTAAGATGTACCAGGATTTGAAAAGATCTTTTTGGTGGTCTGGCATGAAGAGAGATGTAGTAGAATTTGTGTCTAGATGTCTAGTTTGCCAGCAAGTGAAGGCCGAGCGGCAGCGACCATCTGGTCTTATGCAGAAGATGGAGATCCCAGTATGGAAGTGGGAGGCTGTCACTATGGATTTTTTTACGGGTTTGCCTCGATCCAGACGGGGTAACGACTCGATTTGGGTAGTGGTAGATAGATTCTCGAAGACTGCGCATTTCTTGCCCATGAAGAAGAAGCAGTCAGTAGAGAGTTTAGCTAGATTGTATATTAGTAGCATTATTAGATTGCATGGTGACCCGAAGTCGATCATTTCGGATCGAGATCCACGATTTACTTCGAGATTATGGATGGGTCTTCAGGATGCGTTAGGTTCGGAGTTGAAGCTTAGTTCGGCTTTTCATCCCCAGATAGATGGACAGTCCGAGAGGACTATCCGGACGCTCGAGGATATGTTGAGGGCGTGTGTGCTGGGTTGAAAGGATGATTGGGAGCGCCATTTACCTCTTGTGGAGTTCGCATATAACAACAGTTTTCATGCGAGTATTGGTATGTCTCCATTTGAAGCGTTGTATTGTAGACCTTGCATATCTCCTTTATGTTGGGAGGAGACTAGTGATAGGCAGCTGATTGGTCCGGAGTTAGTTTAGGAGACTTTGGATAAGGTCCAGCTGACTAGGAAGAGGCTTGTTGCGGCACATGATAGGCAGAAGAGTTATGCCGACAACAGGAGGAAGGATTTGGAGTTCGAGGTAGGTGAGCATGTCTTTTTAAAGATTTCTCCTACTCGTGGTGTAGTTAGATTTGGCAGGCATGGTAAGTTAAGTCCTAGATTCATTGGCCCGTATGAGATTCTCAGACGATTGGGCAACGTGGCATATGAGCTAGCTTTACCGCCAACGTTAGCTAGTGTTCATCCTGTTTGCCATGTATCAATGCTCAGGAGGTATGTTAGAGATCCATCTCATATTATTAGTCACGAGCCAGTAGAGATCCAACCAGATCTTTCTTATGTGGAGCAACCAATAGCTATTCTTGACCGGAAGGTTCAACATCTTCGGAACAAGAGCATTGCATCGGTGAAAGTTTTATGGTGCAATTTCTCGCGAGAGGAGGCTACTTGGGAGCTTGAGGATGCAATGAAGAAGAAGTATCCTCAGTTGTTTGAGTAGTGTCAGTCTAACTTTGGGGACGAAGTTTTCTTTAAGGGGGAGAGGGTGTAAGGCCCTTGATTTTTATCTTGAGTGTTTGCTTATGTATATATGTGTATACGTGTATATACTATTGATGTATGGACTATTATGCATAGTATTTATTTGGGTGAATTGCATGAATTAGTGCTGATGTAATGTATGCATGGTATATATGTATATATCTATATGTGTGTGGTGTATATAGTTTCTGCAGTCTTAAGTCTGTTTTGTCAACCAGTAGGCGTCAACATGAGTTGACGTTTATTGGGAGTCAGCGGCCACATCGATGGACGCCAACTCTATATTGGCGGCCAGAGATGTTGACGTTTACTTTCCAGATCTGTTGCGATCTCATATCCGAAAATGCCCCCGAAAATGTCGCCTTCTGATTTGGAAACCGTTCCCCAACGGTAACCTAGCCTAACCCTTATGCGTATCTGACCCCCAACCCTTTATATTGTCCAGTTTTTGGCCAAGTCTATCCTTTTGACTCTTGGGTCAAAAACCTAGACTTTCTGTGCGAAAACCTATTTTGGAACTCTTCGATCTGGCTACTGGAGGCTTCATCCGGCGATCTGCATCGACTGGAGAGGACTCTGAACATCCGGGAACGACTTCCCCATGCTGGTGTGCAGTGAAGATCAACAGGGAACCCGGATAAAGAAGGATTTGAAGGCTCTTTGGCTCAGGCCGAGGAGAGCTTCTTCAACTCAAAACATCCATTGGGGATTTTATCCAAGGCAAGTAACCCATCCACATCATCCCTACATGTGTCTAGTATGTCCCAGAAAATTTAGGATTTTAATTCGAGTCCTGGAACCCCCTATTCAGTCGATCTTTTGCGTTCAGTCTGTGTTCTGCACAGATAGGAACTTAACGGCAGGATCTATTGCCGTTAAGATCTGAACTTGGCGGCGGTCTTTGTTTCCATTAACTTTGTAGGTGGCCACCCCTTGCTGTTTAGTTCTTCAGGTAGAAACTTTGTGTCTGCTGCCCTATAAAAACTATTTTCTCGAAATTTTTTCCGCATGAGGATATAAGATAAACTTTATATGATATGTAAATATCTGTGTGGAAGCATGTTGGGGATTGTTATGAATTTCTGTGGATTTCCCACATTATTAGAATTATCAGAAATGTCTAGTTGACAGGTTTTAATCTTGTAAAATCTCGATTATGCAAATCTGTGTGGAATTTAAAAGTCATGAAATTTTTGTATATCAGTTAAGGGTTTCAGTTCATGCTATATAAAATTTGGAATTTTATGATATCTGAGTAAATTATTAAAATTTCTGAATGGTAAAACAAGGAGCATGCTGATTTAGTATAGAAATTCCAATAAATGGTATGAAAGTAGATAAATTCTTGAAAATTAGCATATGTTCAGTACTGTCAGTATGCATGTGTAGCATGAACTATAGGTCTGAATGATAACAACTATGTAAATTGGGCTATTTTAACCTGAGATAATATCACTGTTTGAATTTTATTAAATAGTGGATATTTCAAAAAATTATGAACCTTCATATATGTGATATGTGAAAAGTAAACGACCTGTGGTTAAATTTTCACGTTCATTGGATAACAATAGGTACTGATTACAATATTTTCATCATGAAAAGGGTATGGTTTAGTGTTATTAAAAATGATTAATGTAATTACAGCATGATATGAATCAATTAGTAGTTGTGACTGATTTAGTTCTATTAACAGTAGCACCATGATAGGGAACCTGAACCATGTGCATGAATGTGAAAATGAGAATAACGGGTTAAAATGTTGTGAAATTGTGTGTGTGTTTAAATGGAAAATGTGTAAATGTGTCAATGCGTGACACTGCTACCTTAGAGGGCTGTGGAACTGTACTGTGATAAAGTCCCCACGGGAAGGTTCATAATGTGTGATGTCCCACGGGCATTGGGATTAAATCCTGGAGGCGAACAAGTATCGTTGGTTAGGGTGGAGAGTGCTTCTCCCGGTTCTGCGCAGTAACTAAGATTTATCACTGGAATGCCCAGGTGATAGATATGTGTGTGATTAGTGTGTGTCCTTCTAATGGTGGTTTGGGCTATGTGTCACGACATTTAAATAATGTGAAATTGTGTTCAAGGGAATATGCATGTGAAAACTGTGAAATTGTGTAAATGATTATATGTTAATATGAACTCTTGTGATAGCATGTGAAATGATAACTTCTTAAATGAATATGTTATGTAGATAGCAAAACAGCAAGCTTTTCATGTGTATAAATGTGTTATTCATGTGAATATGATTATAGAATCCATGCTAGAATTGTCTCTTTCTTTATGTGTACAAACTCCATGTTTAAGATGACAAATGTTAACATGTGAATATATAAATGTAGTTAAATGAAACTTAGTTTAACATATTGATAAATATGTAGAGAGCACGTGATAGGCTTCATGTTATTAAACACTTTGTACTAAACAATTTCCATGTTCCATGTGTAACATGTGTAGAAATCATGTTTAGGTTCTATTTGCATAAATAGCTAAATCCATGCTTATATGTGATTGTGTGGTATGAGAATGTGAATGTTAGGTGATGCATGTAAGTGTAATGTGTTTAGAGTTATTTGTTGAGTTCTTTTGAACTCATCCTTGCTTCGGCGTAGAGGTGTAGACGTTTCTACTTCTTCCGAGGAGATCCTTAGGAGCGACTCAGAGCGGGAGTAGGAGACCTCGTTTAGATTCAGCGTTGTACTTTCATTTTCATAAGTATGTAATAAAAGACTCTGCGTAGTCTTATGTGGACAATGTATTTAATTCATTTCTTAGTTATGAAATGTTTAGTTCTCTTTTCCTCTATATGGACTGTGAATAGAATGTGGATGATGGAATAAGAGTTACTTTCCAATCATTTCATTTCCGCTGTCATGTGTTATATATATATATATTTGTGTATGTTTCAGCCTAATTGTAAAATTATTGGGTAAATGTCCCACTGTAGCGGCGTTCATTATACCGATGTGGGTTGGTGTAACCATACCGATATAAGGAGGGTCGTTACATTCCTTCTGTGTGTTTGCCTCCCTGCCAGGGTTGTGTCTTCTCTTCCCATTCTTTTTGGTTGCTTTTCTGATCTTTTTGGTCGTCCTCAAGGCTCCTTCTAGTAGTTGGGCGGCTTGCCGACACGCCCTAGCTAGCTTTTGAGTTGACCTCATTTCATCTTCCAGAGACGTATGTCCGGCGTCCATTTAAGAGTTCCTTCAAGAATAAGGCCGACATTAGAATGCTAAAGTTGTATTAAGTTGATACACACATATATATAGATAAATGTATTCATATCTTAATCATGATTCTACCCAATCCTCACATAGGTATGGTGGTTGCCTTAGACACGTGTCAGGGCAGTTCACCTAGAACATCCTTGACTTAAATATCCTAATAAGGACATCCTAGGCTCTGATACCAACTGTCATGCCCCGCCAATTTAGCAGCGGAATAAATCGGGGAGGCATGAACAACGTGTATTGTAACGACAATTACACATACAGTCGCAAATATCAGAGCAAGAAATCAACAATAATTGCAATAAACTCCTTATTTTATTGATAACTCTCCTAAACTGTTACAACCACTAATTCTGAGCCGAAACATAGGGCTCAATAACATCATTACATTTGGAAAAGATAATTAAGTAAATATCTGACTAAATTTTAAGATACTAAGGTTATTCCATCACTATGACTCCAGGTCGCTCATCACTCCAGTCCATTCCCGTTGGTGTATGTAGGGTCATCATCTGACTTACCTGAAACACATACAACAATAGCGCAGGGTGAGCGATAACGCTCAGTAGGACTTAATATCTCATATAAACAAGCATGTTTTAAGTGATTAATGTCTTGTAAAGCAGGATAACTAGAGAGAAGGATCAAGTATAGTCAAGAGAGTAATAGCACACAATAGCAAGAGATTGATAATACATTCAAAAAGAATATTGCAAAACTAGCATGATAAGGATTGGCCATATAACGAGATAGCGTGTATGGTTGCACAATAGTGCACTAGTCGCGATAGCAAGTAACGTGTGTTTGGTCGATCATTTTATCAACCGAGAAAATCTAGTATTGTGATTGATTGATTGATTGTCATAGATTAAATATTGATAGTCCTGCGTTTGGTGTATGCCATCACCTGATCATTAGACCCCCGCGAGTTATAGCCTTCCGGGTGCTCCTCCCAAGGACCAGATCGGGCCTTTATAATGTTGCATAGCATAGTCATGTTTGTTATGTTAAACAATCAATTTGATGGCCAAATAGAGTACCAAGAATAGATGAGAGTAGTAGATGAACTAGATGAGAGTGTAGAGTGAAAGTGAACAGAGAAGAGTAACGAGATAGTAGATGAGATAGGGTACAATTGTAAAACAACGTGAAACATCGATAGTAATAGTTGCACAACACTCGGTCAGGTGCCGACATTCTCGTAGAAGTCACAACCGCCCACTAGCCATGCTACGAACACAGGCTAGATGGTCCGGTGTGATCACAAGGTAAGAGAGACACACTAAGGCCGTTTGGATCATGCTGATCCCTAAGGGTGTAACGGGTTTTAAGGTACAACCAGCTCGTCGGCTAAGGACATGCGCCAAAGCCAAGAAGACTTATGGAGGTCTTGACCAGGAGTCCCTGGCCCAGTCGGGAGTATTCCCGGTGGAGAGGTGGTCCATGTCAAGAGAGTGTGTAGAAAACTAGGGTCGTCATGCCTCGAGTGCTCGAAGACCGAGGGAAGCGGTAACGGTGTATGAAACGCGCGAATAAAATGAAGACAATTATAATTATTTAAATAGGGAATTTAGTAATTTATTTCACTAAATTACCAGATACATTATTGCATAATTTAATAGGGTTTCGTGGCAAACATGATTGTTAAGTGTGTGCAAGTGTAAGAAATTGAGAGAACATGTATAGTTGTGCATATAGCATTTAAATTAATTAAATCCATGTAATAATGCTTATTATTACTTAATAGTTCAAAATTATTCATGACAGTACTTAATTTGGGATTAACAAGGTTTAATAGACTTATATGGCTGGGTTAAAAGGAAAAATCAGGATTTTGGTCGCTCTGGTGCTGTCGTGACGCAGGGTGCTATCGCGATCAGGTCGCGACAAGGCAGACTGGCGCGTTCAGGGAGTCAGGTCGCGATGGGGTTAACGGTCGCAATCAGGTCGCGCCACTATCTCTGGTCACGTTATGCTAAACCGAGCGCTGGGGTGAACCGAGGGCAGGTCGCAACATGTCGACCCGTCGCGTTCAGAACATGACGGTTCTTCCTGTCGCGACCCCTTCTGTGATCTCGACGGTTCGGGCCGTCGTGACACCAGAAGGCTGCCCGAGCCCATAAAAGGGGTTTTGCCCTTTTCCAGGTGGGTATACATGATACAAGCACATCAAACATTGGATATAAAATCGGACAGAGATCCAAAAATCATGAAACTAATTTTAAACAACAATAGACATGGAGATCTATCATTGGACACGATTAATTAGAAAATAGACATGTCGAAGGCATGCTTTGATCAGGTTATATTTTGATAACCTAGAACATGCATAGGCATAGGAAACGATTTAATTTGAATGACATGCTCAATAGAATTTGGGAAAACTGGGCTCGTTAGAACCCTAACGACAGGCAGTATTTATGGTAATTATCTTAAGTCATGAGCACGAGTGGATTCAGAGATACAAGGCAAACATGAAGAATCGAGCAAAACATGTTAACAGAAGTTTGGGCATTTAATTCGCCCTCATGCATGAACGAGAAAGGATGAGATCATGGGGATTTTAAAGAGGGGTGCATGATCACGAATTAGAGGTCTATTAGGTTGTTTAAGAGTCCAACTTTCTTAAAACTCCTCTTTCCCTTCAAACTCTTACTTTCTATATTTATCCCCCTATTTCTTGCATTTATCTACCTAATAGGCTTGGGGAGAAGTCTAAATTCATGGGCAAAGGGTTAAGATAGGATTAGGACTCTTTTTAAGATATTTATAACCCTTTTTAGTATTTATCTTACCCTTATTTAATTTATTTATTAATTAACTCCGAATTTCCACATTTATTTCCCCATATTTTAGCATTTATCCTCTAATTGGCTTGGGGAGAGATCGAATTTCGTGACTAATGTGTTAGGATGGGATGATGACTCTTTTTAGGATAATTATGGGTTAATTAATGATTATCTTAACCCTTTTCTATTTATTATTAATTTAAATGCAAATTTAGCTTAATTAATTCCCATCCCAAGATGGGCACTTGACAATTGGGCCCAATTTTTTATGCGTGGTCCATTAATACAACCCATTCCTAATTTAGCTTAATGGATTTTAGTTTAATCCTACTTATTCACCCTTTATTCTAATTTAAATCTATTTATCACACTTATTCAAGTAATTTCTTATTTTAATTCAATTTATCATTATTTATGCCCATATTTCTAACCTTCATCATTTGGGCTCTTACTCTCGGCCAATAACTTATGTAAGCTTAATTGTACAACCCATATTCTTAATGAGTTTTAATTATCTTTTTATTAAAGAATTTATTCATGGGCCAACATTGCCTATTGGTCCAATTATCATAATGGGCTATCAACCCATATTGTTTAAAGTCTACCTATATGTTTATTTTGATTGTTAATCCACTTTGACTCATAAAAGAATGGGTACTCCGACTTAGTCCTTAATTACGATAATAAGTCGCATAAATTCTTAAACTTGATCCAATTGATTTTTCTATGCTCAAATTTCTTGATGGGTCATTACAGAATATTATTTAAAATATAACTACTATATTTACGAAATTTTAATATGGTTTTATACGCATGCAATAATGATGCGTATCATTTTAACTAGTTTGTATTTATTAATTGATAAAATTTCAATTTATCTATAATTTTTAAATTACTGGATTTTTCGGGGTACTACATGACTCCACTAGAAGGTCGTAACGATGCGCACCCTGGCAACACAACAGTGGAGCATCACCACCCCGAGCAACCCACGAAAAGCAGAGAAAGGAGACACACAACGAGTGTTTTCCACACATGAGAGAGATAAAACCACAACGCAAGACTGACACTTACATAAAATGCACAACCAGCTAGACACCGACTGCACTCACCAGGAGCGAGAAACGACGCAAACCACCCGCACCACGGGGACACACAAAGTCTCACCAGCACAACCGAGAACTTGCAAACGAACAACGAGACAACCTGGCTAGTGCAATGGCTAGACACATGGTCAAAGGCACCACACCTTGACCGACAACACCCAAGCAGACTGTAACACAGACAGTCCAACCGACAACAACGACAACTCATCTCTACAGAGAGAGAGAGAGCAGCGACAACCAAAACAACATTAAGCAGCCCTGGGAAGGACCTCCACTAGGAACGATAGAAAGTCGTCTTAGGAGAACTTCACCAGAACAAACAACCAAACCAAACGACACACTTCAAGCCACAGGGGCAACATAACAGTGGCCCGAAATGAACACAGAGCACTCCTGGGAAGAATCTTCGCCAGAAACGACTAAGGGCGATCTTGGGAAGAACCTTTACCAGAACGCACGAACCAAATGATCAAACAACACGGACCATCAGAGAGAACATCACAGCAAGCAGAAGCAACGCAAGCCGGTCCTGGGAGAACCTCCACCAGAATCACCAAGGCACCGTTCTAGGAAAACCCGCCAGAACACACCAGCGAAAACAATAGCATACCTCAGACCCTGAGGTAGCGCAGCAACAGCAGAAACGAGCACGGAACAATCCTGGGAGAAACCTCACTAAGACAACAACAAACAGTTCTGGAAAATCTCACCAGAACACAAGGCAACCAAGCGATGCACCTCAACCCAGAGGGCAATGCAACAGCAACCAAAAATGAGCACAACACAGTTCTGGAGAAACCTCACTTCTGCCAGAACCAACAGAGAAGGACTTCGGAAGCACCTCACCAGAGCTCACAACAAGCCAACACTAAGCTGACCACAACCACAGACAAGTGTCACAGTGCTCAACCAGCGATGCAACACGGCACATGGAACATCTGCTTAGCTCGAGCAACGACGCCGACTGAGCAGAGCACAGCGCACAACAGCGCTCAGATAGGAGACCACACACACAACCAACGCAGCACACCCCAACAATAGGGGAATAACCAACAAGGTAGGGACACTTTGACCGGTTCCACAAAAAACAACTCTGCACCAGTGAAGGCCGCACCACACGCAGGATCTCTCAGCCTTCGCGACACACACGCACCCAAATGTGATGAAGACGACTAGGAGCACCACACCTGGACTTGCTTGCAACTGTCCTCCACATAGGGAAGACCACTTCCAGCGAGTCCACCGCGAACCGTGCCACCACGACACTAACACATCGAGCGACCACACTAGCCACGCAAGGGACATAGCAACAGCTGCAACCCTCCTGCAGCACGCACACGAACTCTGCTGGGAAGCCGCACACCTGCAAAACAATTGAAAGCACAAAACTAACACTAGACGGACGGTGTCAGTAGTGTACTAGTACATTTCTTTCGGATAGCTATAGTTATTAACTCATTACAAATCACAATAGACCCACGCTCTGATACCAATTATAACAACCCGACCTCCCAGACCCCCACCAGGGACCCCAAAGTTCGCACCGCCACCCACGGGTCCGAAGACCAGGAAGGGTTTGAAGAATAGTCTAGTGAGCTATGTACTGAATTTAAATAACTATAACAATATAACAATCGTACAACATGTCCCAAGTAAAAGTATAGGTACAAGAAGAAAGGTGCAGTCCTTAAGGGACATACCCCGCGAACTTGCAAAGCACAACTCTCAACTCACTCAAGTACAAGAGCTCACAACACTCGTTCACACTGCTGCAGACAACACACGACACCACAGCCGCCTCCGCAACCCATCCGACATCGAGCTCCTGTGACGATGACCCCCTATCTGAAGGAAGTAGGGGGAGTGAGCCTCGCGAACAAGGCTCAGTAGGGATTACCAGTCCCTCACTGGCTAGAGCAGTAGGAACTCCAAAAAATAGGAAACTACACTAGAAAGTTGTAAAGCGAAAAACACCTATAGCAGGGTATACAAAGCAGCATAACGAAACAATACAATGCCACGACCACCAACCAAGGTCGTGACATACACACGACTCCCGTAGAAACCAACGGAGTCGAGCACAAAGTGAAAGCAACCCTCGGCACACCCACCGAGACCACTCAACAACTAGGTGAGAACGACATCTCAACATAAGCACGACCACCTCAGACCTCCAAAAGGTTGAGGGATCACAAGCAGAACCACCCCAGACCCCGGACACACAACGAGGTCAGGAAACCACACATGCCGGTGCCGCCACAGACTGGCACCAAGGAACAGGACTACAGAACTGAGAGAACACCAAAGCAGAAACCACCAGAAGCACGGGTGTGCACAAGGCCAAACTAACAACGCCCACAGAAACTAGACACAATGAGGCTACAACCATTGTGCAGGCAAGGGCAATGGATAACACTTGGAAACGTCATGAGGAAACGTCGTCACAATAACAACATCCAAACCACCACCACTGGCAGCCAAGAGGAGGACACACCGGCCACTCCCTCTGCTCGCCAGCCTGGCTCCTGCCTCTAACCTCCCCAGAAGAGGAAGACACAGCCGCCACAGAACGCCACAGAAACGCATGCACCACCGCAGCCTAGCCAAGCTGCGGCCTCACGCCAGACCTCCCTACGCGGATCCGGAACCAACGCAGAGCGAGGCAGTGAGAAGAAGGACTGACTGGCCTGTGCCAGGAAGAACTCCAGCTGACCTCAATGTCCCAGACCAACCAAGAGAGCTCTACAAACGACTCAGCACCTCTGTCCAAACCTCACTTTCCCCTCAGCTCCAGAGTCCACCAACTCGGCCGCCAACTCGAGCACGCTCGTAGCCCCGAACGCTCCCTCAAAGGCTCCCGAGGATGAGGGTCCCAAGCAATGGAGACAACCTCTGAACGGGACAAGCCCTCAATTGCCAAGCACCGGGCAAACAGATGGGGCAAGCACAACAAGAACCACGCTGAACCGCTGGCTTGTGGCCCATGACAAGCCCAAAAAGCATAAGGCATGCACAGACCCTCAAGAGGGCCGTTGGTCAACCAAGGCATGCACGAGCAAGCTAGAACCTCGGAACATCGCCAGAAGTATGGAAAGCCCGTCGCTCTGCTAATAAATGATTGATCGCCGGTCAATCGATTATTAGATAGATGCGACCCTCCTGGCACTACCACCAGGACACGACCACGAAGGTGTCACCTTTGGTCACTGAACGCAGCGACGTAACCTGCGGCGTTACCCACTAGAAGGTCCTAAGGGCAAGCTAGCCCTGGGGCATACGCTGACACCCCAGCTGAAACCACAAAAACACCCAGGGTCCATAGGTATTGTTGCATCCCCCTAGACTGTCACGATACCATTGCGATGGGGAAGGGCACCGCGACAACAAGTTTGTCGTGATGGGGAAACACATCGTGACAAGATCATGTTGGACCGCTAGACCACGACGCCATTGCGTCAGGTCGGTGCGTCACGACACAATCGCGCCCCCCTAGTTTCACGACACTCACCGAGGTCGTGACACCAGAAAGAAGGCAGACCCGCGGGATTCTCCTTCCCGAGGCCACCCACACATCATAAACACACCACACGGGGGAGGGGAGCATAGATAAGCAAGAAATGCTATCCACAAACCATGAAGGGCTCCCAATCCACCCAGATCGAGAAGGGTACAAGCAATCCCTACCTTTCAAGAAGAAACGAACCCATAAGGTCCCTTCACGTCGGATTGGCCACATCCTCCTCGCTCCATGATGCTGGGAACATGAGCATGACCCACCTCCTCGCCTGAAACACACAAAGGGGAGAGAGGGAGGCGGAGCACCATGGAGGGGGAGGAGAAAAGAGGGGAAGGAGAAAAGGGGAGAAGGGGTCTCCGACCAAGGCCTTAAGCCTTTGACACCCAAGACGCAACGGGGCGACGCGTTGCGTTAAGGACCTTAATGCGACGGGTCAACGCACCGTGACAAGAATGTGTCCCCCAGGGACGCCACGACAACCCGAAAGGTCATACTGACACACCTACCACCCTGACAGGCGTCAGACGACCGAAGCGACGGAACACTATCGTGACCCGTTCACTGGGCGCTACATGAAGACGTGACGGAAAGCCAGGCACGACAAGAATGCGACGCACAAGCTGGTCGCGACAAGGATGACTGTCGCATTGGACACCCACGACGCGACACTAACGCATCTCCTAGCCTAAATGCGTTAGTGGCTAGTCATCCAAGAAACTAGATAGAAAGTTGGGAAGCCGGGTCTTACATTCTACCCCCCTTAAAACAATTTCATCCTCGAAATTTAGGGCATGCCTAGAAGATCCCGAGGCACGAAACGAAGCATAGGGAGCAATCGTAAGACCAGTGTGAATAAGCCACTAAGCCTCAACACAACTTCCTCGTGGCAACAACCGCACTACCAAATGCGGATGGAGCATACAAAACGTGGGTGCGAAGAGCTACTAAGTCTTATCACGACCTCCTCGTGGCAACAACCACACCACCAAATGTGCACGGACCACAAAAAACGCGGGTGCGAAGAGCCACTAAGCCTCATCACGACCTCCTCATGGCAACAAATACACCGCCAAACATGAACGGTGCACATGAAGCTGAAAAACCAATGGCTCACACAATGGGTTCCAAACACATGGGGAGTATACAACCGAAAACCCAACGGCTTACAACACGCTCCAAATGCATCTGGAGTACAAAATCGAAAACCAATGGCTTACTCCAGCCACACGTGGGGCGTCCAAACGGAACGACAACCCCACAAGTGTCGAGCAACGCCAAAACCGACCTGAACAGCATAAAACGCCAGCCAAAAACCGCACGACTGCAGCCACCAAAAGACCCCACTGTTGGGACCAACCACCAGCAAGCTACTCTGTCACCAGCAAAACCCGACAGAGGATGCAGTTTCCGACAGCAACACGAGAATCCCTGGTTAGCTACTCACTCTATCACTAGCAAAACCTGATAGAGTACACAGTTGCCAACAACCATACGAGAAACACCTGAGAATCAACCACAAGTCTCAGGGGAACGGCCTCACACTACTAGAAGCAACTAGCATCGGTCACCAGCCCAACCGAGAAGCCACGCGAGGGACAAGAACCAGAGTGAGAACACACTCGTGGAGAATCCTCAACGCATGAAACAGCGTCCACCTCCACCGTTAGGTCTCACCCAGACCTTGCTCGTGGTCCGACAAGGACACCAAACGCATGCGGAGAATCCTCAACACATGAAAACGACATCCACTGTCACCACTAGGTCCCCCCCAGATCTTCCTCGTGGTCCGACAAGGACACCAAATGCACGTGGAGCCACAAGATTGGAAAACCACACGCTCCACAGTGCAACACATCACAACAGAAGCACGGAAGATGTCTGAAGTCAAGCCAGAACTTGGCACCTCACAACGTCGACAAACTACGTGGTCGAGTACTAGCAAGCCAATAGGCCTCACTATCACCAGACAAACTGGCAGGAGACTCCGCCATCAGCTTCCAGACTCACCAACACCACGCACAACCTGAGAACCAACGAAAGTTGGCAGCACACCCGCCACGCACACACAGGGCTAAGCGCAGGTACCAACATGCCAACCACCAGAAAGGAGCACAACCGCACAAGAACCGAAACAACCGCAGCCTCAGAGGGGTCCAGACCGAAGTAGGGTACCACAACTGAACACACTCGCTCCAAAAGCGAGAGGGAAAACCTAAACACAGGCCACAACCAAAGCCTAGCGTACCAACGATAGGGCTAACTAGGCAAAGCAAAGCAGCCACCCCATAACAGTAACGGTACAACCACAAGGCATAGGCCAACACTAAGTGTCTTAGAGGCGGAAAGCTCAATGCCTCCGACACCGAGCAAACTCGTGAAATGATGCACGAAGCTCACGATCAAGGCACACGGCACAATACATGGTGCTATCACAAGCACCAGGAGCCACCCAAGGTACAACACAATGCACCAAGGCTCCAAACGGCACAAAACTGAAACACTCGAGCAGCACACGGTGCTACCACAAGCACCCAAAACTAAGAAAAGTGCAACACAAGTGCACCAAAAGCCGAAACAACATGGGCTAACAGGAAGAACTCTTCACCAGAGATTGTAGGAAAAGCCTCCAATGCACAAGCCGAGGCACACACCAAAATAACACTTGCACGAGCAAGCCAAGAAAGAAAAACCAATTCACAGCGGAATAATGTTCCAACAAGCAACCCAACAAGAAAATAATACTACCTCGCACCAAACCAATAGGGACCCAATGGTCCAAATTATCCAGACAAGTAGCAAGAAACCATCACGACGACAAATGGCATAAACAGTTCCACCGACCCATGGTGGCACATGGAAATGACAGCACGAGGGGAGCAACCAACTCAACCCAAAAACAACTCAAGGGAAGATGACTCCACCAAATGGTCGCAACGATGCGCACCCTGGCAACACAACACCACAGTGGAGCATCGCCACCCC
Source organism: Colocasia esculenta (assembly GCA_014218235.1). Lineage (NCBI taxonomy): Eukaryota > Viridiplantae > Streptophyta > Magnoliopsida > Alismatales > Araceae > Colocasia > Colocasia esculenta. The sequence continues at coordinate 116,594,485 of CM024754.1, forward strand.
GAGCAACCCACGAAAAGTAGGGGAAGGAGACATGCAACAAGTCTCTTCCACACATGAGAGAGATAAAACCACAACGTAAGAATGGCACTTCCATAAGAAGCACAACCAGCCAGACACCGACTACACTCACCAGATCAGCATTGCAAGAGCACACCGGGAGCGAGAAATGATGCAAACCACCCGCACCACGGGGACACACAATGTCCCACCAGCACAACCGAAAATTTGGAAATGAACAACGAGACAACCTGGCCAGTGCAACGGCCAGACACACGGTCAAAGGCACCACACCTTGACCGACAATGCCCAAGCAGACTGTAACATAAATAGTCCAACTGGCAACAACGACAGCTCATCTCAACAAGGAGAGAGAGAGCAGCGACAACCAAAACAACACGAAGCAGCCTTGGGAAGGACCTCCACTAGGAACGATTGAAAGTCGTCCTAGGAGAACTTCACCAGAACAAACAACTAAGCCAAACGACACACTTCAAGCCATAGGGGCAACACAATGCTTGCCCGAAACACATAGCACTCCTGGGAAGAATGTTCGCCAGAAACGACAAAGGGTGATCCTGGGAAGAACCTTCACCAGAATGCATGACCCAAACAACCAAACAACACGGACCATCAGAGAGAACATCACAGCAAGTAGTAGCAATGCAAGCTGGTCCTGGGAGAACCTCCACTAGAACCACCAAGGCACCATTCTGGGAAAACCCGCCAGAACACACCAGCCAAAACAACAACATACCTCAGACCCTGAGGTAGCGCAGCAACAACAGAAACGAGCACAGAATAGTCCTGGGAGAAACCCTCACCAAGACAACAACAAACGGATCAGGGAAACCTCACCAGAACACAGGGCAACCAAGCGATGCACCACAACCCAGAGGGCCAGGCAACAACAACCATAAACGAGCACAACACAGTTCTGGGGAAACCCCACTTCCACCAGAACCAACAGAGAAGGACTCCGAAAGCACCTCACCAGAGCTCACAACTAGCCAGCACCAAGCCGACCACTAGACAAGTGTCGCAGCGCTCAACCAGTGATGCAACATGGCACACGGAACATCTGCTTAGCACTACACTAGAAAGCTGTAAAGCGAAGAACACCTACAGCAGGGTACTATAAAGCAGCAGAATAGAATAATGCAATGCCACAACCACCAACTAAGGTCGTGACACACACACGACTCCCGCAGAAACCAACAGAGTTGAGCACAAAGCGAAAGTAGCCCTCGGCACACCCTCCGAGACCACTCAACAACCAGGTGAGAACGACATCTCACGACAAGCACGGCCACCTCAGACCTCCACAAGGTCGAGGGCTCACAAGTAGAACTACCCCGGACCTCGAACACACCAAGAGGTCGAGAAACCACACATGTCGGTGCCACCACAGACTGGCAACAAAGAATAGGACCACGGAACCGAGAGAACACTGATGCAGAAACCACTAGAAGCACAGGTCCGCACAAGGCCAGACCAACAACACCCATGGAAACTAAACACGGTCAAGCTACAACCACCGTGCAGGCAAGGGCAACGGATAACACTTGGAAACGTCGTGAGGAAATGTCGTCTCAACAACAACAACCAAGCCACCGCCGCTGGCAGCCAAGAGGAGGACACACTGGCCACTCCCTCTACTCGCCAGCCTGGCTCCTGCCTCTAACCTCCCCGGAAGAGTGAGACACAGCCGCCACTGAACACCACAGAAACTCACGCACCACCGCAGCCTGGCCAAGCTGCGGCCTCACACCCGATGTAAGACCCGCCCCCCTTGAGCCCTCGGCCCCATCCTCTGGGTCGCGACAAGTGCCCTGACCGCGACTTGGTCGCGCCAGATCGGCCTGCCGTGATAGGGTTGGGTCGCGCCGTACCCGGCCGCCGTGTTCTTGTCATGGCAGGGGTGGCCGACACGTCCTGGTCACGGCGTCCGATGGCGTCATGACTACTTTTCTGATAGACGTGACCGCTGTCCTTTCTATCAGAACGGCCTTGTCGGGTGTCAGGCATGCGCAGCGTTGACGCGGCCTGGTCACCCGTCGCGATTGCTTTTCTGGTCTTCGAGGTTTGACCGCCTTTTTGGCGTCACACTGGGGATAGCCGTCGCGACATGGTCATGATGCCTAGGGGCATCGCGACACGGTAGTTGTCGTGCTGGGTCGCCCGGTCGCGTTATGGGGGGCCATCGGTTTAAAATCGAATGCCATGCCCCATTCTCCCCCTCACCCTCTTCTTCTCCTTCTTCTCCCCCTCTCCTTCCCTCTGAGCTTCTGTTTTGTTTCCTTGGCGTTTCTTCGAGCTCGAGGTGTCCGTGCTGAGGAGGGTGTCGTTCCGTTCGTGCAGGGGACGTAGTCATGTCGTTTGGAGCGAGAAGGAGGCGGCCATTCATACAAGAAGGCCGCAACGAGTTTGCTCCTCGCGTGGAGGTAGGGACCCTTGATCCTCTCGCCCTATGCATGCTCCCCTCCCCTTAGAGATGGTGTTTCCTTGTGGTTTATGGTTGTGGTAGAGTGAGGATCCATGCTCGTGGTTGAGTGAGTTTTTCTCCTTCGAGCATAGATTCTTATTAAATCCATGTTTGTGGGGTTGTATGGGTGGTTTGCATGATGTACAACTTTCCTTACATGTTAAGCATGCTCCCCTCCCCCTGTGGAATGCTCGTTTGGTGTTTTTTGGGCGGTCTCCAGAAGAAGCGCTCCGGAACCCCCATCTGCTAAAGACGTGACCATTCTGGAGGTCGCGATCTTGTCGCGATGGCCATACCGGTCGTGACAAGATCACGACGCTCTTGAGCGTCGCGACCTGGTCGCGACGGCTACGGCCGCCGCGACAGCATCGCGACAAGGTAGGGCGTCGCGACTTGGTGGCGACGGCCCGATGTGTTGCGACTTCAACTGAGAGACAGGTTTTGGTCTTCGCCGTTTCTGTTTCTTGTACTGTACCCGTGGCACCTGTGCTAGTTTCCCAGTACGGTCCTACACTCGTCTTTCGCCTGGTACGCGGCACTTGAGGGCTTGTCCCGTGTGAGAGGTTGTTACCGTTGCTTGGGACCCCCGTCCTTGGGAGCCTGTTGAGGGAGTACTCCGGGCTAGGAGTGTACTCGAGTTGGCAGCCCAGCAGGCGGACTGTGGAGCTGAGGGGAAAATGGTGGTTAGGACAGTGGCGTTGAGTCACTTGCAGAGCTCTCGTGGTTGGTCTGGGACGCCGAGGACAGTTAGAAGTTCTACCCGGCGCAGGCCAGCCAGTCCTATTTTTCATTGCCTCGCTCCTTGCAGCCCCAGAACCGCTTGGAGAGGCTAGGCATGGACTGTAGCCCGGCCAGACTATGACGGTTATTGTGTGTACTTTGTGTCGTACCTCGCTCTGACGAGACGTGAGGGTCAGCACTCGGGTCGAGGGTAAGATGTCGGTGGGCGCACCTGACCTTTGACTAGTGGTAGTGTTTTCCATAGCTAGTGCTCCTTGTCCAGGCAAAGTCCCCTTTGTCTGTGTTGACTAGCCGTGTGGTGGTCACGACGAGCAGTCATACGGAGTTTCCGACTGTGTTGTGTTTCCGTACCGCGCTAGTTGTAGCTTCGCTTCCGCACTTCCGTTTGTAGGTAGAAGATATAACTGCTGTCATTTATTTATTATATTCTTCTGCCTGTTAAAGCCAGTAGGAGATTGGTAGTCCCTACTGAGCTTCTGTTGTGAAGCTCATCCCTCCTTTTCCCAGATGAGACTTCTCAACAGCGGCAGGGCACGCGTCGGGCGGAGGAGACGGGGCGGTAGGCGAGGACTCCGTAGCTAGCAGTGGTTTTCCCTTTTTTCCAGTGTACGTCACCCTTGGGGTATGGCCCTAAGGGATCTGTTCTTTCCCCACCTTATACTTGTACTAGCGTGCGTGCGTTGGGGCTGTACTTAGAGCGGTACGCAACGGTCTCGCTCTTTTTCCTATTTCTGCTTGTACACTTCTAGTTTAACAGTTGACATTTACTTCCGTTACATATCCTGTTAGATATACTTTATGGCTCTTTTGGGTTTCGGATTCGTGGGCGGCGATCGCGAAAATCGGGTCCTCAGCGTGGGCCGAGGGTCGGGTCCTCGGGTCGTTACAGTGGTATCAGAGCTAGAGTCTGACAAGACTTGTTGTGGATTTAAACAGCAACGGAAAGTCCCAACAAGTAGTACAAGTACACTGCTAGCTGCCCGAGGGGTATGGTTAACCTTTGTTGGTTGTGTGCTGTGCAGGACATGGCTCCATGCAAGCGTAGGCAAGTCAGAGAGCTAGTTGAGCAGCAGGGTATGTCCGAGATGCCCACGCAGGGGCAGGTTCGAGAGGAGGTGTCAGCAGAGGGGTCAGTGGCACAACCTCAGGTTGCACCAGCAGCAGCAGCAGCGGCAGGTGGGCAGCAACAGTAGGAGTACCAGCCTCAGCCGCAGCAGTACGTAGACTGGTTTCCCTTAGTAGAGCAGTTCTTTAGGAACTTGTACCAGGGAGCGTACCAGCCCAGGCAGGCAGCACTAAGTGTTCAGCCTCGGGTACCTCCTCTAGTGGTGCCGGAGCAGTAGGTAGAGCCAGAGGTGGAGCAGCCAGAGCGTCAACAGCGGTCGGGCACTGGGAGTACTCGGGCCGGGTGATGAAGGACGGCAGTTACGGAGGACAGGACCGCTCTCTTTGAGAGGTTCTTGCGTCTCCAGCCACCGATGTTCTCCAGTGAGTATGATCCAGACAAGGCAGAGAGCTAGACCCACGAGTTAGAGCGCATCTTCGAGACCATGGAGTGCGCCGAGGAGGACCAGGTTCGACTAGCAGTGTACCAGCTCAAGGGAGCAGCCCATGAGTGGTGGAGAGTTCAGAGGCAGGCTCACTTTCAGGGGCAGTGGTTGGATCATATCACTTGACAGCGGTTCTTGGAGGTCTTTCACGGCGAGTACTTCCCCGACTACGCTCGACGTGAGAGACGGGACCAGTTCCACGAGTTGGTTCAGGGTGACCTCACAGTTTCTCAGTACCACCAGCGGTTTGTCAGGTTGTTGAGGCATGTTCCTCATGTCGCAGGCAGTGAGCAGGCATGTGCAGAGAGGTTCATAGCAAGACTGAGGCCAGACTTGAGGTGGGGGTGACAGCTTACATATGTACCACATTGGGAGAGGCCGTGGCGAAGGCCACCACCTTGTCGAGGGAGACGTGGCAGCCCTAGTAGCAGCAGCAGCAGTAGGGAGGAGCCTCTTCCAGGTCCTCACCTTAACAGTGTCCCGTCGGGAGCCGCGGTAGCGCGACTTCCTCTTCCTCAGGCTCGAGCAGTTCCGACAGCTCCAGAATTCACTCGCAGTTCAGGAAGTTGTCTACTCGTGGGGGCAGACGGAGCCGGCAGCAGAGGCGTCAGTGTAGGTTTGCAGAGCAGTCAGTGCAGCAGGGTGCTGAGCAGGGCAGTCAGGAGGCAGTTTGCTACACCTGTGGCTTGTCGGGCCACTTCTGGAGGGATTGCCCCACGGGGCAAGCCCCACAGCAGCAGCAGCCAGTTCAGTATGTGCAGCAGCTACCCCAGTACCAGTACCCTCCCCAGCAGTAGACACCTCGTCAGCAGCAGCAGGGGCAGCACCAGCGTCAGGCTCAGCAGTTTCTGCAGCTGCAGCAGTACCAGCCGTACCAGCAGCAACAACAGTTTCCTCAGCACCAGCAACTATAGCAGCAGCAGGAGCCCCAGCAGGCGCTGCAGTGTGGGCGTGGTCGTGGTCGCATGATGGCACTCACCCGGGAGCAGGCAGAGACATCAAACCTGGTTATAGGTACTCTACCTATCCTTGGCAGAGCTGCTCGTGTTTTGGTTGACCCCAGTGCTTCTTTGTGTTTTGCTTCCGAGGAGTTTTACGAGTCCCTGGCTTGTCACACACCTGAGAGGCAGTGTGATGTGATGGTCGATCTCCCATCCGGTGACTACATACGTTCTTTTGGTTACCTGGAGGGCATGACAGTCGAGGTTTAGGGGCACCAGTTGCCGGCCAGGTTGTACACGTTGTAGCTTCGTGACTTTGACGTCATCCTGGGCATGGACAGGTTGGAGGCTCATTCAGCCGTGGTTGATTGTCAATGGAAGACCGTTCGGTTCGAGATACCTGGAGTGCCCGTTCTCTGCTTTCGAGGTATCCGGTCTACCCGTCGGCCATTCATTTTCCTGTGTAAGGCTCGTCGTTTGATCCGTGATGGCTGTGTTGCCTACCTTGCTTCGGTTTGTTCCTTGGAGCCTAGCGGATCTTCAGTTTTTGATGTGCTGGTTGTTTTTTAGTTCTCTAATGTTTTCCCGGAAGATCTGCCTAGTTTTCTGCCTGAGCGGGAGGTGGAGTTCTCCATTGTGTTTTTGCCCGAAATGATGACTTTGTCCAAGGCACCTTACCGGATGGCTCTGGTGGAGTTACGTGAGTTGAAGCGCCAACAACAGGAGTTTCTTGAGATGGGCTTCATTCACCCGAGTCGTTCGTCGTGGGGAGCGCCAGTTTTGTTTGTGAGAAAGAAGGATGGTAGTTTGCATTTGTGCTTCGATTATCGGTAGTTGAACCAGGTTACTGTGAAGAACAAGTACCCACTGTTGAGGATCGATGATTTGTTTGATCAGCTGCAGTCGGCCAGGGTTTTCTTGAAGATTGACTTGAGGTTCGGTTACTATCAGATATGGATCAGAGAGTTAGATGTTGGCCTGACAGCTTTCCGGTCCAAGTACGGTCACTATGAGTTCGTCGTAATGCCGTTTGGGCTAACGAACGCACCCGCTGCATTTATGGATTTGATGCATAGGGTGTTCGGTGAGTACCTAGATCGTTTTGTGGTTGTCATTGTTTATGATATTTTTGTCTACTCGGCTTCTGAGGAGGAGCACTTGAGGATCATGCTAGAGACCCTACGGAGTCACCGCCTTTATGCCAAGTTCGACAAGTGCGAATTTTGGCTGAGGGAGGTGCACTTCCTTGGGCACGTGATCTCGGGTTCTGGTGTGGCAGTGGATCCTGCCAAGGTGGAGGCAGTGTTGTCGTGGGAGCAGCCCACGTCAGTGTCAGAGGTTCGTAGTTTTCTAGGTCTTGCAGGCTACTACAGGAGATTCATTCAGGATTTCACCAAGATTGCAGCACCGTTGACCAGGTTGATGAGGCAGGATGTTAGGTTTGTTTTGTCAGAGGACTGTGAGCAGAGCTTCAGAGAGCTGAAGATGAGGTTGACTTCAGCGCCAGTGTTGGTCTTTCCATCGGGCAGTGGAGGCTTCGTGGTCTACACCGACGCGTCGAGATCAAGTTTGGGTGCCGTGCTGATGCAGCATGGTGGGGTTGTTGCCTATGCTTCTCGGCAGCGCAAGAAGCATGAGGAGAACTACCCCACCCACGACTTGGAGTTAGCAGCAGTGGTGTTTGCTCTCAAGTTGTGGAAGCACTATTTGTATGGAGAAGCATTTCAGATCTTCACCGACCATCAAAGCTTGCAGTATATCTTCACCCAGAGAGATTTGAACTTGAGGCAGCACCGATGGATGGAGTATTTGAAGGACTATGACCTTACCCTCTCTTATCATCCAGGAAAGGCTAATGTCATGGCCGATGCTTTGAGCAAGCTCGTTCACTTGAGTTTGCTGATGGTCAGAGAGTGGAGGTTGTTCGAGGAGCTGTCCCAGGGAGCGTTCTACCCATCTAGGAGCAGAGATTGTGTTGTGGCGTCCAGTTTGTCAGTTCGGCCGTCAGTGTTTAGGCAGGTGTTGCAGGCACAGTGGGCAGACCCACAGTTGGCAGACATTTTGCAGATGCCAGATGTTGAGCTTGACGAGGACAGCGAGGTTAGATTTAGAGGCCGCTTGTACATTCCCAAGGAGGCGCGCCAGGCGCTTTTGTCAGAGGCTCACAGGTCGAGATATGTTGTTCATCCTGACTCCACCAAGATGTACCATTGCTTGAGGAGGTTTTTCTGGTGGCCAGGGATGAAGAGGGGCTTGGCAGAGCTCGTTGCTCGGTGCCTTACCTGTCAGCAGGTGAAGGCCGAGCATCAGCATCCTGGTGGTGAGCTGCAACCATTGCCCATTCTCGTGTGGAAGTGGGATGACATCACCATGGACTTCGTGGTTGGTCTGCCCCATACCCCGCAGAGGCACGATGGTATCTGGGTGATCGTGGATCGTTTGACCAAGATAGCACACTTTTTTCCACTCAGGATGTCTTGGTTAGTGTTATGAGATTCGGAAAGAAGGGAAAGCTTAGTCCTAGGTACATTGTGTCTTTCCCTATCTCAGAGAGGGTCGGTGAGGTGGCGTACCGGTTGAGTCTTCCGGCAGAGCTGGCAGGTGTGCACAGTGTTTTCCACGTTTCACAGCTCAAAAGGTACGTCGCAGATTCTTTACACGTGTTGGACTACTCACAGCTTGAGGTAGCCCCAAACTTGTCAATACCAGAGTATCCGGTCAGAGTTGTCGACCGTAGAGTGCAGCAGTTGCGCCGGAAGCAGATTTCGATGGTAAAGGTTGTTTGGCAGAACCGTGTCGGTGGCGAGGCCACCTGGGAGCGCGATGATGAGATGCAGAAGCAGTTCCCCTATTTGTTTGATTGATTGGTATGTCTTCTCCCTGTACTGCCATCCGGTTTAAGACCGAGTTGATTTTATTTTGAGGATGAAATGTCTTAAGGTGGGTGGGATCTAAGACCCGGCCCCCTTGGGCCCTTGGCCCCATCCTCTGGGTCGCGACAGGCACCCTGGCCGCAACTTGGTCGTGCCAGATCGGCCTGCCGCGACAGGGTTGGGTCGCGTCGTACCCGACTGTCGTGTTCTTGTCATGATCGGGGTGGCCTACACGTCCTGGTCGCGGCATCTGATGGCGTCACGACCGCTTTTCTGATAGATGTGACCACTGTCCTTTCTGTCAGAACGGCCTTGTTGGGTGTCAGGCACGCGCAGCGTTGACGCGGCCTGGTCACCCGTCACGATTGTTTTTCCAGTCTTCGAGGTTTGACCGCCTTTTTGGGGTCACGTCGGGGACGGCCGTTGCAACATGGTCGCGACGCCTAGGGGCGTCGCGACATGGTAGTTGTCGCACCGGGTCGGCCGGTTGCGTTATGGGGGCCGTCGGTTTAAAACCGAATGTCGCGCCCCATTCTCCCCCTCACCCTCTTCCTCTCCTTCTTCTCCCCCTCTCTTTCCCTCCGAACTTCCCTTGCATTTCCTTGGCGTTTCTTCGAGCTCGAGGTGTCCGTGCTGAAGAGGGTGTCGTTCCGTTCGTGCAGGCGATGTGGTCGTGTCATTTGGAGCGAGGAGGAGGCGGCCATTCCTACGAGAAGGCCCCAACGGGTTTGCTCTTCGCGTGGAGGTTGGGACCTTGATCCTCTCACCCTAAGCATGCTCCCCTCCCCTTAGAGATGGTGTTTCCTCGTGGTTTGTGGATGTGGGAGAGTGAGGATCCATGTTCATGGTTGAGTGAGTTTTTCCCCTTCAAGCGTAGATTCTTGTTAAATCCATGTTTGTGGGGTTGTGTTGGTGGTTTGCATGATTTACAGCTTTCCTTACATGTTACTCATGCTCCCCTCCCCCTGTGGAATGCTCGTTTGGTGTTTTTGGGGCGGTCTCCAGAAGAAGCGCTCCGGAACCCCCCTCTGCTGGAGACGCGACCATTCTGGAGGTCGCGATCTTGTCGCAACGGCTTTGTCGTTTCTATTCTTTTACTGTGTACCCGGCGACTTCAACCGAGAGACAGGTTTTGGTCTTCACCATTTTCGTTTCATTTACTGTACCCGTGGCACCTGTTCTAGTTTCCTAGTACGGTCCTACACTAGTCTTTCGCCCGGTGCGCGGCACTTGAGGGCTTGTTCCGTGTGAGAGGTTGTTATCATTGCTTGGGACCCCCGTCCTCAGGAGCCTGTTGAGGGAGTACTCCAGGCTACGAGTGTGCTCGAGTTGGCAGCCCAGCGGGAGGACTCTGGAGCTGATGGGAAAATGGTGGTTAGGACAGTGGCGTTGAGTCACTTGCAGAGCTCTCGTGGGTCGTCTGGGATGCCGAGGACAGTTAGGAGTTCTACCCGGTGCAGGCCAGCCAGTCCTGTTTCTCAATGCCTCTCTCCTTGCATCCCCGGAACCGCTTGGAGAGGCCAGGCGTGGGACAGTAGTCGGCCAGACTACGGCGTTTACTGTGTGTACTTTGTGTCCTACCTCGCTCTGACGAGACGTGAGAGTCAGGACTCAGGTCGAGGGTAAGACGTCAGTGGGCGCACTTGACCTTTGACTAGTGGTAGTGTTTTCTATAGCTAGTGCTCCTTGTCCAGGTGGAGTCCCCACTATCTGTGTTGACTAGCCGTGTGGTGGTCATGACGAGCAGTCGTACGGAGTTTCCGACCATGCTGTGTTTCTGTACCGCGCTAGTTGTAGCTTCGCTTCCGCACTTCCGTTTGTAGGTAGAAGATATAACTGCTGTCATTTATTTATTATATTCTTCTACCTGTTAGAGCCAGTAGGAGATTGGTAGTCCCTACTGAGCTTATGTTGTAAAGCTCATCCCTCCTTTTCTCAGGTGAGACTTCTCAACAGCGGCAGGGCGCGCGCCGGGCGGAGGAGACAGGGCGGTAGGCGAGGACCCCATAGCTAGCAGTGGTTTCCCCTTTTTTCTAGTGTACGTCACTCTCGGGGTATGCCCCTAAGGGATCTGCTCTTTCCCCGCCTTTTACTTGTACTAGCGTCCGTGCGTTGGGGCTGTACTTAGAGCGGTACGTAGCAGTCTCACTCTTTTTCCTGTTTCCGCTTATACACTTCTAGTTTAGCAGTTGACGTTTACTTCTGTTACATATCCTGTTAGATATACTTTATGGCCCTTTCGGGTCTCTGGATCCATGGGCGGCGACTGCGAAAATCTGGTCCTCGGCGTGGGCTGAGGGTCGGGTTTTCGTGCCGTTACACCTGACCTCCCTACGGGGCTCTAGAACCAACGTAGAGTGAGGCAGTGAGAAGAAGAACTGACTGGCCTGCGCCGGGAAGAACTCTAGCCGACCTCGGCATCCCAGACCAACCATGTGAGCTCTACAAACAACTCAGCACCGCTGTCCAAATCTCATTTTCTCCTTAGCTCTAGAATTCGCCAACTCGGCTGCCAACTTAAGCACTCTCATAGCCCCGAACGCTCCCTCAAAGGCTCCCGTGGATGGGGGTCCTAGGCAACGGAGACAACCTCTGAATGGGACAAGCCCTCAAGTTCCAAGCACCGAGCTAACAGGTGGGGCAAGCACAACAAGAACCACGCCGAACCGCTGGCTTGTAACCCACGACAAGCCCAGCAAGCATGAGGCACGCACGGACCCTCAAGAGGGTCGTCGGCCAACCAAGGCATGCACGAGCAAGCCAGACACTCGGAACACTACCAGAAGTATGGAAAGCCTATCGCTCTGCTAATAAACGATTGACCACCAATCAATCGATTATTAGATAGACGCGACCCTCCTGGCACTGCCACCAAGACATGACCACGAAGGTGTCACCTTCGGTCACTGAACGCAGCGAGGTAACCTGCAGCATTCCCCACCAGAAGGTCCTAAGTGCAAGCCAACCCTGGGGCACACGCCGACACCCTAATCGAAACCATGGAAACACCCGAGGAAACAAAGGTATTGTCATGTCCCCCTAGGTCGTTGTGATACCATCGCGACAAGGAAAGGGCACCGCGACATCAACCCTATCGCGACGGGGAAACGCTCCGCAACAAGATCACGTCGGACCATCAGACCGCAATGCCATCGCCTCAGGCCGGCACACTGTGACACGATCGTGCCCTTTGGTGTTGTGACGTGCACCGCAATTGTGACACCAGAAAGAAGGCAGACCCCTGGGATGCTCCATCCCGGGGCCACCCTCACACCACAAACACACCACACTGGAGAGGGGAGCATGGAGAAGCGGAAAATGCTCTCCACAAACCACGAAGGGCTCCCAATCCACCCGGATCGAGAAGGGTACAAGCAATCCCTACCTTTCAAGAAGAAACGAACCCATAAGGGCCCTTCACGTCGGATTGGCCACCTCCTCCTCGCTCCATGACGCCGGAAACACGAGCACGACCTACCTCCTCGCTCCACGACGCCGGAAACACGAGCACGACCTACCTCCTCGCTCGAAACACACAAAGGGGAGAGAGGGAGGCAGAGCACCGCCGGAGGGGGAGGAGAAAAGAGGGGAAGGATAAAAAGGGAGAAGGGGTTGCCGACCAAGGCCTTAAGCCATCAGCACCCAAAACGCGACGGGGAGACACATCGCGTTAAGGACCTTAACGCGACGGGTCAATGTACCACGACAAGAACGTGTCCCCGAGGGACGCCGTGACAACCCAACAGGTCGTACTGACACACCTGCCACCTTGACAGGCGTCAGATGACCGAAGCGATGGAACACTATCGCAACCCGTTCACCGGGAACGACACGAAGACGCGACGGGAAAGCCGGGAGCGACAAGAACACGACGCACAAGCTGGTCACGACAAGGATGACTCTCGCGTCGGACACCCACGATGCGACACTAACACGTCGCCCAGCCTGGACACATTAGTGGCCAGTCATCCAAGACACCGGATGGAAAGTCGGGAAGCCAGGTCTTACAAGAAAAAGTACAACTACCTGGGGCATACCCCGAGGGAGCAAAGTTCACACTAAAACACAATTACGACTCAACCGCTGGTGGTCTAAGTCTGCCACAAATGCCAATGCGAGCCAACACATGGCTAGCACCTGAAAAGAACTGTAAGGGAGTGAGCCTCAACAAGTCAATAGCTCAACAGGGACCTCTTAAAAACAACAACTGGAAACTGAAGAGACCTCAACCACAAAGGGTCTTACTGGCAGCATCGATAGCCAAACCACAACATATATGTATTAAACTATAATTAAATAAAACTCATTAGCTAACATAATCTGCAAGAACTAAAGAAACCAACATGACTAGTACAAAAACACTAGTCCACAATGACAATAGAAATGCCTAGGCCACAAGCCTTATAGGAGAACCACAAACACAAGGGTAACATGACTACCCACAATGAGCTAGTCCACCACACCCGAAAACAATGAACACACCAGAAGACTACCCTCAAAAGGGTACAACACAATAAGTGGAAGGTCCTACAACATGACCTCCACGGAGCACAGCTCCACCTCAACACCTGAAAAGGCTAGTACTCAGCGTACCACGACAAAATGGTTATCCACGAAGGGTGTAGGTACCTACCACCATGAGGTACCGCCACAAAGTCACAACCACCACAGTGCCACAATAGAGCACACCACAACGAGTTGGAACCAGAACCGGTGAGTCACCACTCACAAGCCGCAACCAATGGCAAAGCATGAGTCGGAAAGGAACAATGCCACCACACGGGAATGGACTACTAGTTCATGACGCCAGTATCCAACCCGAACAACACAACACAAGAACTACCTCCCAGTCTCACAGTCTAGGATGAAAGGTGCAACTACCACTCCACAGCCACACAGTAAAGCCAAAGAACAGTGGATACCAACCAACACCACACCTGCAGACCGCACAGCTGCAGGCCCATGCCGAGCATCTTTAGAGACTCTAGCCTGAGCTCTCTAAAGTGAGGCACTGGAAACACAAGACTAGCTGGGGAGTAATACGTCTACTAGTGTCCGTCCCCCAACCACAAGCATGCTACAAGCGACCGCACACCCACAAACATGAGTCACTGCCCACTGTCATCTTTCCCTCCCCCGGACGTACAACTCAAACGTAGGAGTAAAGTGTCCAGGAAGACGACACAGACCTCGACGGTACACACAGTATCGGGACAAACCCCGAGCACAACAAACACAACATGCCTGGCTCACAAAGAACCTGGGGTACCCGACTAGAGAGGCATTCCGGAATAGGCACCGGACCACCACACTCGGCCCACACACAAACCACACTGATCACTTAGCATACGGGTAATACTTATACCATGATACACATACTTAATTGACTCGTCAATGGTCACCATGTGACCTCTAAGCAACCATACACTTATACACACATGAATCACATACACACTTAATAATCTTGTCTGTCATTGGTCATCTCATGACCTCCATAGCAACGCACTTCTAAGCACCTAACCACATATAAAAACCACATAGCCCTTATAATATACATAACATAATTAATCACCTTAACATCACTGATTAACCACAAACTAATTTACTAACTTAAGCATGCTTTACTATCATAAGCCTTCTTAAAATAACTTAAAACAACCTTAAATAGCCAAGGCTAGGTCCACATAGGACCATCATAGCCCAGCCACCACAACCACACCTCAGAAGCTGAAATGCGACGAACACAGATGTCGCCTTCAGAAATGCGACAACCTCAATGTCTCAATTCCAAACTGAACGCGACAGGGCCCAGCATCGTGACTAGAACACGATAGCCTGATACGTCGCCTTCAGGCCAAACAGTCAAACCCGACATTGAAAGCTCAAATCATGACGGGACGATATGTCGCGATAAGCACAAACCAAACCGTACACTAAATCGCGACGGACCACACCGACGCATTCAACAAGAACGCAACGGGTCAGGTGGTCACGTTCACACCAAACAAAACCGTCAAAGAGAAACGTGACGGACCACCCCGTCGCGTTCTCACTAAAACACGACGGTTCATACCATCGCCTTCTCAGGAAAACGGCTGAACCCCCTTCCCTTCTCCAAAAAACTATTCCACACACCATGCAAACCACATAGAAGCTCATAAAACAAAAGCTAAGCTACCACATGTTATCACACCATGCTTTTAATGCTATAAAATATCTAATTAACACAAAATAAAAGAGGAAGTCTCCCTACCAACTCGAAGCACCCGCCAAACGCGAAGAACACCACACCACCGGCCCACCCATGCTCCGGACACCCTCTTCGCATGGAAACTGCACCACACGAACCATCGGGAAGTCGGAATCGCCCAGGGGACGCCGCAGCAACCTCCCCACCGCCGAACAAAGCTCCTCTGCTTTGTCTGACCGAAACAAAGCCATAAATGCAAAATCAAAACCGCGACAGAGACAGACGTGGCGTTTAAAACACCTTCAATGCGACAGACCTAGCCATCGCCAAATGCACTGTGCTGCGAAAAGGCGGTTGGTGAATCGGGACGTAGGAAGTCGTCGCGTTCAAAATGCATCGACATACTCGTCGCCTTCTTCACCAGAAAATCTGTGTGGTAAATGAATTGAGATCTAAGACCCACAATGCCCATGCAAGGTACAAAGGCCATGAACAAGGCTCTATATGACCCCACATTGGTCATGAGCACCACACACACAACCCGTCATACCGGATCCGAACGATCGCGCCGTTACGTACTATATTATATATTATATGACATAAATATTATGTAATAATATCTTATAATATATATTATATTATATATATTATAATATATATTATATATACAATCAGATTCGATAGTTGAATATGTTGTTTTCGTATCCGATATTTTATCAAAAATATTCAGTCCGAATATGATAAACCACCGATAATGAAATGTGTTTCCAAATTTTATAATTTTTATTAGAATCAAATCAAATAATTAGGTAATCAAATATTTTTGACAGTCTTAACCGTCCCCCACTTTGACTCTTGTGTACGGGGAACGATCGAGAGGGGTTTTTGCATGCCATTTGGACTTGCAAGAGAAGTAGACGATATTATGAAAATAGATCGCTTACGGCGAGCTCAATTAAGTGCAATCAGCACCGACTTGCTTTCGAGGCCCTCAACAAATTAATTTATCCGAATTAGTAGACAGCGTCTACGTGTGTCACTCATCCATAGGGGATTCGTCTTAAGACTTACAGGCTCTACTGCTCTTTCAAGTTGTTTAATGGGTCGCATTCGTTTGTTGTGAATTAGTCACCTCATTTCAAGAAATCTATATTTGCAATAATATCGTATCTAAGACCATTCTTTGTACAAGTCATCAATGGGGTTACGTATAAATTAATGTGAATTAATCTTGGCCTTTCCACCTAAAGTTTTCTCCTTTAATTACTCGCCCTCAATCTCGATATGGGAAGTACATGGTCTTCTAGTTTGTAGGTAATTAGTAGGGCCTCAGCACCGAGTTCTTTTCTACACATTGCACTGCTGATTCTGTTTTCCTTCCTCGCACATCTAATTATCTCATATTTGTACGGGAAAATACTCTTTAAAGATAACACAATTTGGTTGGCTTAATCTATTGAACTATACAAATAGGTTATGAGTTTGAGATTTAAGATGTACGTCTAAATTTTAATTATTTATAAATTTTGATAAATTGTCTTTATAAATTTGATAGATTTAAATATTAAACTCTTCCTATCTGATATATAACAAAATATCTAAATCGAATCACTCTGTACATAAACATAGCACACTTTGATCACTTCTTTTTTTTGAATGTAGCCGAAAAGGAGATGGTAGGGACATCCTCACAATGTGAGGGTGTCACTGCCTTCATTGCCTTCACCGCACCCTATCTTATCAAGGTGGCATAAGGGCCTTTTACAAAAGTGGGGAGATCAGCCCAAACATTCCACGTGACAAGTTGAGGACAGGAGATGGCATGACCAGCAAGGCAGTCCCCCACCTTGTTTGCTTCTCGGGGAGCGTATGTGATTTCAGCCTTGAGGTTCTGGGTCTTGGTAGTCACATCTTGCAAAATGTACGCATGTTCCCATGGGCAAGGTAGCTGCCCAGTAACAATGTGAAGGAGGTTCAAAGAGTCAGTCTCTACCAGCACCTCGGAGACACCCCTGCTGCTGCAAATTAAGAGGCCGTCCCTAAGTGCAAAAGCTTCTGCAGCAAGACTGGAGTTTAGTCCATGGTGGACCTTGGCAAAGGCGCAGCACATATTACCATCATGATCGCAGAGGATTCCCCCTCCTCCAGCTTCACCCGACGTCTTCTTGAAGGCTCCGTCAACATTCAACTTGAGACTCCCTTTCGGAGGGGTGAGCCATCTAACTACGGTGGGGATGTTTAATTTCAGATTCTACTCCCCATTACTGATTTGCCGGAGTGCAGTTAATCGTGGCTGCCGCATCTTCTAAAAATTTAAAGGATGTACTAATGGCACGGATGGATAAAATGGTTCTATTGATGATGTGCTTGGCGGATATGTTATTCTGTTGGAATCTAGCTCTGTTCCTGCTACACCAGATTTCCCACAGAGCTGCCATGAAGGTGCACTGTGCAAGGCGTCCAGCAGAGGTGCTCCTGCTGGGTTGAGTTAAGAAGGAGATCACACCGTCGGGTACTGCAGTAACTTCCATGTTTTTAAACTGAAGCAAGGGGGACAGGTCTGACCACACCTGGTTGGCAATGTTACTTCTAAAAAACAAGTGTAGCACACTCTCTTCTTCAGATCTGGGACAGCAGGAGCATTTAGAACAGAGGGGCACACCTTTTGTTTTGACTATGCCATCCACAGGAACGGAATTCAGTGCCAACCGCCATGAGAAGATGGACCACTTGAGAGGAATGTAAGGGGACCACAGGGCAGTCCACTTCTGAGATGTTGCTGGTTGGAGGAGTAATCGAACTGATTTCGTTGAGAACTGACCATTAGTAGATGGACACTGTGGTGGTGTAATCCTGTTTGGGCCGGAACCAAACGGGCCTCCACTAGAGAGAACTGGGAAGACGGACGCTGGTGCGGACGGGAGCCTGCAAGACCAGAAATGGATCAGGGGGCCCGGTGAAGACCGGGGAAACCCTCTGATGCCTAAGTCAGTGGAGAGCTTGCAAGGCAGGGGGTTTCGGAGTATGAGAGTGTGTTCGCGTGAGAGAGAACGTACCGGTGCATGGTACTGTACCTGTGTTTTTATAGGCGTTGGTGCCAAGACGAACGTGCGTAACGTTGGTAGATCGTGCCTGAAAAGGCGTCTTGATGGGCGCGCATAACGGGAGGAGTTACGCGCTCAAGTGCCCGTTGGGATGCTACGCAGTTCGTGCCTCTTGATGATGGAGCGCATGGCCTGGGGCGGTTATAACCGCGGCGTAAGCCAGAGAACCTTCTCGGCACCCTCTGGACACACCTTCCGAGCAGGTGACCCACATGGGGGCTCGAACGTGCTGTTCGGTGATATCCTGGGTTGCTCCGTGCAGCAGGGTTAACATCCCTGTGCGGAAGCCGTTCACAGTTGTTCGGCATGGAAGGGAAGATGACCTGCTCTGGGGTATGCCGCTGCGGAGCTTGACAACTTTCGATCACGGGGGTCATACAATGGAGGTCTTCAAACCACCCTGGTGAGGGCGTGGCCTCCGGAGATGGTGCCACATTTGTTGACAGGACTGTGAGCGGGCCGTAACGAGCCATCATGGGCCTAGGTGACCAGATTTGGCCACCACACTTGCCCCCCACGCTCTCGAGTGGCTCGGTGAGACGAGCGCTTCGAGGGCGTCGCTTCCACATTTAATGCGATGGCCCGTTGCGGGGTGCCGCCGCTTGGGGTCCTGTCAGACGGCTAACCCGTCATGATGGGCGCAAAGCCGTGTCGAGCAAGGAGCGTCGTCGTTGCGTTCGAACGGCTGCCGATGCTGTACCCGAGGGGGAATTTTCGAAACTGGAAGGAGCGGCATTTCTGGGCCCGCCTCGAATTTCGCACCCTCCCCTTCCCTTATAAGGAGGGGAGGAGGCGAAGGCGGGAGCCACACCTACGAAAAATCTTCCTGCATTCCAGCCCTTGCGTCTCCTTGCCTAGCTAGCTTTCCACCTTCTTCTTCGTCTCCTCTTACTGCTACTGCTTCCTGCGACTCTTCTAGCGATGGCGAGCAGAGGGAAGGCCGTTGCCGGAGCAAGCGGGGTGACCGTCGCGGCGGGCAGTGGACCACGGTACCGCCATTACAGCGGACTCCGTGAGCGCTTCAGGATCGGCGACGAGTATGAAATCATCAACGCGGAGGAGGGGGAGTCGTTCCTGGTGAACAAACCAGGCTGCCACCTCCTCTCCGTGGATCACTTGGAGGCGGGCTTCCGGCTACAGCTGCTGGCAGTGGCGAAGGCGCTCCTGAACTATTGGGGCATTTCTCCGATACAACTGACGCCCAACACCTAGAGATACATCTGCATCTTCGGTGTCATCTGCAAGCTTAAAGAAATCCGAGGCTCGGCAGATGTTTTCGAGCTCACTTCAAGTTGTCTGCTTCCCGGGCGTCAGGAGAAGACATTTACTACGCAAAGCACCGAACAGACCGGATGCACATCGGGCTGTCCAACAAATACTCCAACAACAAGGGTTGGATGGACAGGCTGCTTTTTGTGTGCCACCGGGGTGGTGCTGAGTAGGGATTCCCCACTGTCATCCGCTCGGCACGGAAGGACAGCTTTCCGATGCTGATCCAGGACGAGGCGAGGGCATCGGACAGACTTCTCCGAGCAGGTGTTCGGAATGGAGAAGGATACGTGACCGAGTTCCAACTCGTCAAGTACGGGTTGAGCAAACCGTGGAGTAAGTATACGACCTCTTGGTTGTTTACTCGCTGGTTTTAGTGACCATGCTCTAACTTTCCCTCTTCTTCTTTTCTTTATGCGCAGCTGCCGCAGAGCTGGAGGCTGGAAGGGATCAAGAGGCGAATGAAGACTTTGCCGAGCAGATCCCTGTCTTAGCGCACATGGTGTATGAAGGTGACGATGTCGCCGCCGTTGTTCGGGTTCCCTCTGCAGTGAGGGTTGGCGCCGCGGTAACAACGGCGCTCGTTGCTCCTTCACCTACTGAGGGGCGCCCAACCAAGGCACGGGCTCCTGAAAAGGGGCCTGGAAGGATCCGCCTGAAGAAGAAGGCCACCAAAGAGGTGGTTCCGGTTGGAGCTCGGACTTCTCCGGCGGAGGGTGACGGAGCAAGTCGGCCTTCTGCTTCCGCAAAGAAGAGGCCGGCTTTGTTTGAAGAGAGCGCAGAGGAGGAGGAACAACTCCATGCTCAGAAGAGGAAGAAGACAGTCCAAGCTACTCCTCCACGTAACGAGGAGGGGATTGAAGAAGAAGAAGAGGCGCAGTTGCCGCTGCGCAGAAGAAGTAAGGTCGTACAATCGGCTGATCAAGGAGTGCCATGGGTGGCCTCCGTGACGCCCAGAGGTCGCACAGAAGATGGCGACCGAGCTGGGGCTCGTCCTTGTAAGCGAAGGGTCCGAGAGCCCTGCTGGAGGAGAGGCCAGGGGCTCCACCTGCTCGAAGGATAGGGAGCCCTCTGGTGCTTCCAACATTGGTGGTGCCGAGTACGGTGCTACCAGCAACACTGCGGGGGCTCCTTCCGGAAGGAGTGAAGAAATTGCGGCGTCTCCTGTTTGGCGGGAGGAGGACGCTGATGCAGTGGAAGTTTCCGCCCCTGCTGGGGTGGCAGCTAGCAGCGCGATGGCTCCGGCGCCAAGCGCAATTCCGTCCGAAGGGCAGGAAGTGGCTCCTGCTGCAAGGGCCACTGAAAAAGCAGCTGCGACGACGGGGACGTCCGAGGAGGTTGCTGCTACCATCGGGGGTATCCTGCCCCCCATGCCCCCCACCGAGGTGGTTGCTAATGTAAATGCAACCTCCAAGGTAGTTGAAGGTGCTGGGGAGGAGGCTGCGGGTGTTGGGGGTAGTGCTCGGGCTGAAGAGTCCGAAGACGACAGAAGATCCCTCAGTGAAGCGTTGCTGAAGAAGCTTCCTGCAGACCCTTCGGTGGCGGCGCTGGAGGCGACCCTTCGTCGCATGGAGGACGCGCCGAGGGAGCTGCCCGCGAGCCCCACTACTTCTCGCCTCGACCAGCTGGCAAGGTGCCTGGACCTTCCTTCCGAGCAGACCCCGGAGAGGTCAGTGGAAGGTTACAACCCAGAGGGCCAAGGGGAAGATGGCTTGAGCGATGTTGATGTGGAGGCGCTTGCAGATGGAATGTCCAAGTCGCTGGGCATTCTGAAGGCTCTGGCTGTTCGGGGCCAGAGACAGAAGTATCTCCATGAGGCGCAGATAGCTTTCTGCGAGGACCTCTCAGCGAGGCATAAAGCTCGCGAGGCAGCATTGGAGGAGGAGGTGAAGAACCTCAAAGCTACCCTCCAGGCCTCGAAGCTAGATGCTACCTTGGCGCGGGCCGAAAAGGACGCCCTGGCCAAGGTGGTAGTAGATGCGGAGGTCCGTGCCATTGCTGACTACAAGGCCGGGCCAGAATACAAGGAAGACTTGGAGCAGTATGGGGCCCGCTGCTACAGGGTGGGTCTCAACGCTGGGAAGGAGGTCGGAGAGCGGCTTTCCTGGGTTGAACGCGCCCGAGAAGCCTTTGAGGCTGCTGTTCGGGAGTGCCGGCGTCGCACTCATGACGCCCGTTTAGATGGTGTGCGCTTCGCACAATTCCAGTATGGGCGGATGCCCCCTTCAGGTGAAGATGCTGGACCTTCCGAACAAGCTCCTTAATCCCCATGTTCCATGTTCTTCTTGTATTTCCCTTTTTGTAGTCGCGGCCAATAAGGGCCTGCTTGTAAGCACAAAACTTCTTGTAAATGAAATTCTCTGCTTCATGAGTTTATCTATAGCTTCACTTTCTCTGTCTTCTCCCTTTGTGGTTGTTCCTGCTCGGATCGGAATCCGCTAGCTTCATAAGCGTTGCATGTAAGACGCAGATCGTTGGGAACCGTAAAAAAGGTTCCGATCAGGTGTGTATGCCAAATGCTTGTGAAACAACAGGAGTAGGGAAAGAGAGGTAGGATGCTGAAAAAGGCTTTTACAAATGGTAAGCCTTTAGATTAGATACATGCCAGGTCCTGGGTATGGCTTCGCCACTAGGGGTAGTTAGCTTATATGAGCCTTTTCCGAGGACATGGGTGACCTGATAAGGTCCTTCCCATTTGATGGCAAGTTTGCCAACTGCTCTTTGGGGATCCGAAGCCGAACAGCGGCGCAAAACCAAATCTCCCACATTGAACCGCCTTTCCCGAACTCGCGCATTATAGTACTGTGCGAGTCGTTGCTGGTAAGAAACGAGGCGAATGCTGGCGTCGCTTTGTCGTTCGCCAAGCATGTCCAAGTTTTCTCGAAGAGCACGGTTATTGGCGGCTTCGTCGAAGTGGGTTGTTCGGATGGTGGGAAGGGCTACTTCCAGAGGTACAACTGCTTCCGAGCCGTAGGCCAAGTGGAAAGGTGTTTCCCCTGTAGCTACCTGAGCAGTCGTTCGGTGACACCAAAGGACGTTTGGGAGCTCGTCAATCCATGATCCACTTGCGGCCTCCACTCTTGTGCGGATCCCGTGCAGCAGTGTTCGGTTGGCGTTTTCGACCAAACCGTTAGCCTGGGGATGAGCCACGGAGGTGAAGTGGTTGTAGATCCCGAGCTCGGCGCATTTCTGCTTGAAGAAGGTGCTGTCGAACTGCTTCCCGTTGTCAGAGGTGATCACCCTTGGGACGCCAAACCTACAGAGAAGGTTCTTCTAGACGAACTTCCATGCGGCTTGTTCGGTGATTGTCGCAATAGGTTCGGCCTCGATCCATTTGGTGAAGTAATCGATGGCCACGAACAGGAACTTCTTCCGTCCTTGGGCCTCTGTAAAGGGACCCAAGATATCAATGCCCCATCTGGCGAAAGGGCATGGCTCGAACAGGCTGTGAAGCTGTTCGGCAGGCTGCTTGATGGTCTCTCCGAACTTTTGGCATTCTGGACATTTCCTGACGAAGGAGATGCAATCCTTCTGAAGAGAAGGCCACCATAACCCTGCTCGGATAATGTTGCGCGCTAGCGTTCTGCCCCCCAGGTGGCTACCGCACAGCCCCTCGTGGACTTCTTCTGTGGCCGCAAGGGCCTCCTCAGGTTAAGGCAACGCAGAAGAGGTCTTGAAAGGGACCGTCGGTACAGCTTGCCTTCTACGAGGGTAAAATGCTGAGAACGCATTCTGACTCTCCGAGCTTCGCCCTGTTCGGGCGGAAGCTCTCCCCGGAGTAAGTACGCCAAGAGAGGGTCCACCCAACTCGGAGTTGGTGGGCCCGTTTCTATGGCTGCTACATCTACCTCCGTGCTCGATAAAGCGAGCTCTTCAATAAACACGGAGCGGGAAGGGGCGATGTCACCTGAAGATGCCAGTTTGGCCAGTGCATCAGCTCGCACATTCTGCTCCCGTGGAACATGTATAACTTCGAAGTATATGAGGCCCTCTGCTTGGCTCTTGACCTGTTGGAGGTACTGAGCCATGCGGGGTTCCCTCGCTCCGAACTACACGCTCACCTGGCTGGCAACCAACTGGGAGTCGCTAAAGACTCTAAGCCGAATGGCTCCAAGGTGCCTAGCCATGCGGATACCGGACAGCAAAGCTTCGTACTCGGCTACGTTGTTGGAGGCCGGAAAGCTGAAACGGAGGGCGTATTGGAACTCTAACCCTTCTGGGGAGGTGAGGACCAAACCAGCCCCACTCCCTGTGACGCAAGAGGATCCGTCGACGTAGAGCTCCCATGGGGGTTCGTCTGCCAACGGTGGATCCTGCTCGGCCGGGAGGGTACATTCCGCCACGAAGTCTGCTAGCGCCTGCGCCTTGACCGTCGTCCTCGGTCGAAAGCTGATGTCGAACTCACCAAGCTCTATCGCCCACTTAACCAACCTGCCGGAAGCCTCTAGCCGCTGAAGAATGGATTTCAGCGGCTGATCGGTTAGAACCGTAACGGAATGGGCCTGAAAATAGGGCCTAAGCTTCCGAGCAGCCGTGACGAGAGCAAGGGCGAGTTTTTTTGCTCTGGGGTACCTCCTTTCAGATTCTTGGAGGACCCTGCTGATGTAGTATACTGGATGTTGCGCCACTCCTACTTCTCTGATCAAGACTGCGCTGATGGAGTGTTCGGTAACTGAAAGGTACACAAACAAAGGTTCTACGAGCACAGGTTTTGAGAGAACAGGAGGGGCTGCCAAATATGCCTTCAGCTCGGTGAAGGCAACTTCGCATTCATCAGTCCACCGTACTTGCCCCCCTTGCTTTGAGGCGCTTTTAGGGCCTCGGAGCAACTTGAAGAAGTTAAAACTTCTTTCCACTGCTCGGGACATGAACCGGTTCAGTGCCGCAAGACGCCCTGTCAAACGTTGGACGTCGCGCACTGTCTTTGGACTGCTCATCTCAAGCACAGCTTGGATTTTCTCTGGGTTTGCCTCTATTCCTCTGTTTGACACGAGGAAACCGAGGAACTTGCCCAACCGGACACCAAACGCGTACTTGGCGGGGTTGAGCTTCATGTTGTACTTTCGCAGGGTTGCGAAAGTTTCCTGGAGGTCGGAAATGTGGTCAACGCTCGGAAGCGTTTTGACCAGCATGTCATCCACATAGACTTCCATGTTGCGCCCGATCTGCTGCTCGAACATCTTATTGACCAACCGTTGGTAAGTTGCGCCTGCGTTCTTTAGACCGAAAGGCATTCTGGTAAAACAGTACAAGCCTAGGTCTGTGACGAACGTCGAGGCGTCTTGATCCGAGGGATGCATGCTGATCTGGTGGTAACCAGAGTAGGCATCCAAAAAGTTGAGAAGCTCGTGACCGGAAGTAGCATCCACCAACTGGTCAATGCGCGGCAGAGGGAAGTTGTCCTTGGGCGTTGCTTTATTGAGATCTTTGTAATCCACGCACACACGCCATTTACCATTGGCCTTGCGTACGAGGACCACATTGGAGATCCATCTTGGGTATTGGGCTTCTCGGAGGAGCCCAACAGTTCGGCTCTTGACTACGTGATCCTGAATCACGGTCTGCCGTTCTCGGTTCACAGGTCTCCTCCTTTGCTGAACTGGTGGGACCCGGGGATCCAAACGGAGGCGATGGACCATTACCTCCGGGGGAATGCCCGGAAGCTCATCATCAGACCAGGCGAATACGTCCAAATTGGCCAGCAGGAAGGCTGTGTAGCGCTGCTGCTCGGCCTCGGTCAACAAGGCGCCAATGTATAGAACGTGTTCGGGGTCTTCGTCTACCTGAACGGGGATTAAATCTTCAGCAGGCGTTCCTCTGCTGGTGGAAGGCTGATCGGTCGTTGGAGGGGCTGGATCAGCGAGTGGTTGCTTGTCCCTTAAGGAGAGGACATAGCAGCGGCGAGACGCGCGCTGACACCCGAGCACTTCGCCAACCCCGCTCGGAGTAGGGAACTTCATCTTCTGATGGAGTGACGAAGGTACTGCTTTTATACGCCCGATCAGACCTCTGCCGAGGATGGCATTGTATCCATGCATGTTGCTGATGACCAAGAAGTCAACAATCTTGGTCACAACCCTTGGGGCCGTCCCTAAGGTAATCGGGAGGCGAACCCTTCCCATGGGCTGGATCGAAACTCCCAAAAAGCCGAACAAAGGCGAGTTTACAGGGGAGAGTTGATCGGTTCTCAGGCCCATAAGGACAAAACAGTCGTAAGCCAAGACATCGGGGGCGCTTCCATTATCCACCAGAATCCGGCGCACATTACAGTGGTTGATGGTGGCCGAAATGACCAACGCATCAGTGTGTGGGGTCGTAACCCCTACAAGATCTTCGTCCGAGAAGGTTATAGCCTCCTCGGGCTGTGCGCGTGCGGGACTGGCGGGATATGGAGCCGGCCGAGGTGCAGAGGGCCTATCTACGACATGCACTCGCCTTGCGTAGTCGCGTCGGCTTCGAGTACTTTCGCCGCCTGCGCCGAAGCCTCCCGCGATCACGTTGATCTCCTGCCCATTGGGCTCGTTGTTGATTGGCTGCTCGGGAGTGCGCTCTCGGCGTCTGGGGCGCTCTTTATTCCGGCGCACGAACCATCCAAGATAGCCGCGCTTGATAAGGTCTTCGATTTCGTCCTTAAGCTGGCGGCACTCGGAGGTGTCGTGGTCGTGGTCGCGATGAAAGCGACAGTACTTGTTCTGATCGCGCTTCCGGGGGTCGGAGCGCATCCTCTGTGGCCACCGAACAAATGCTTCGTTCCTGATCTCTGCCAGGATCTGTTCGGGTGCCACGGTGAGGGGGGTGTAGTTGGTGAAGGGGCGCGGCCGACGCGGAGAATCACCATTGCGTCGTCCCTTCTTCCAATCTCGGTCGGAACCATTGTCGGAAGGCCGCTTCTTATCCGACTGCTCCCCCTGCTCGGCCCTACTCGCTGCTAGACTCTCCTCGCAAGCTACGTGGCGCTG
This sequence comes from Colocasia esculenta, assembly GCA_014218235.1. Taxonomy (NCBI): domain Eukaryota; kingdom Viridiplantae; phylum Streptophyta; class Magnoliopsida; order Alismatales; family Araceae; genus Colocasia; species Colocasia esculenta. The sequence goes on from CM024754.1 coordinate 116,620,594, forward strand.
TGCGATGGAGAGCAGCTCGGCGAGGGTAGCGGGTTGCTGGACGCCGAGGGTCCTCTGCAAAAATCCGTCGCGAGTGCCCTGAATAAGGGCACTAGTTGCCAGAGGGACGTCCAGGCGCGAGACGCGAAGTGCCTCTGTTCGGAACCTCTTGACGAAGTCCCAGAGTGCCTCGCCTTTCTTCTGGCGCATGGCCAGGAGAGAAGCCGCCATTCACGGCTGCCACCTTCCGCCAAGGAAGTTGTCCCGGAAGGACTTCTTCAGTTGGCGGAAGGAGGTGATGGAGCCCGCAGGGAGGGTTTCGAACCAGGCCCTGGCGGTCTCCTTGAGAGTTGTAAGGAAGGCCCTGCACTTGGCCGCATCCGATGCTCTGTGGAACACCATGTGCGACTCGAAGCCGTGGATGTGGTCGGCCGGGTCGGTAGTGCCGTCATAGGGCGCGATGGTGGGCAGGGGGAGCTTGGAAGGGACCTGAGCTTCCAGGATCTCCCTGCTGAAAGGGGAGCGGAAGTCCATGTCGTCTTCCGCTGGAGCTTTCCCTCCGCGCGCTGAACCATTGCGTCCACGCTGCGCTCGAGGTCGACCACACGTCGCAGGCGCCTGGCGAGTTCCTGTTCGGAGTTGGCGGGACCCCCTCGTCCGGATGCGTGGGAGTTTCCTCCCACGACCGATCGTGGCGGACGGGGGGAGGCGACAGAGCGACGGGGCGAACGCCTACGGCGTTCCGGCGCCCGCTCCTCGGACGGGGCTCGATGCGATCGGCGCAGCGAGTCTGCCTGTTGCTCCTGAGGCGCCGGGAGGACGTGAGAGCGCCGATGCGAAGACTCTGCCTGCCGCTCTCGCGACAGAGGAACCGTCGGGGCCAGTGGTCTAGCCAACTGGGCCTACAGGGCGAGGCAGACACCTGTCAACTGCTGCATTTGCCCTCGAAGTTCTGCCACCTCGAGGGCTGTTGCCGGCACGGCGGCAACTGGCACGGGGACGTTGTTGGTAACGCCGGGAGGGGAGATGGCGACGTCCACAGGGTGGGATCGCCGGCGAGAGTCCCCTCGTGACTGACGGGATCTCGTCGCCCTACTCCCCACATTCTGGTATGAGGATCGTCCGCGAGCCATGGCTACGTCATTCCCACAGACGGCGCCAAATGTGGTGGTGTAATCCTGTTTGGGCCGGAACCAAACGGGCCTCCACTAGAGAGAACTGGGAAGACGGACGCCGGTGCGGACGGGAGCCTGCAAGATCAGAAATGGATCAGGGGGCCCGGTGAAGACCGGGGAAACCCTCCGGTGCCTAAGTCAGTGGAGAGCTTGCAAGGCAGGGGGTTTCGGAGTATGAGAGTGTGTTCGCGTGAGAGAGAACGTACCGATGCATGGTACTGTACCTGTGTTTTTATAGGCGTTGGTGCCAAGACGAACGTGCGTAACGTTGGTAGATCGTGCCTGAAAAGGCGCCTTGATGGGCGCGCATAACAGGAGGAGTTACGCGCTCAGGTGCCCGTTGGGATGCCAGGCAGTTCGTGCCTCTTGATGATGGAGCGCGTGGCCTGGGGCGGTTATAACCGCGGCGTAAGCCAGAGAACCTGCTCGGCACCCTCTGGACACACCTTCCGAGCAGGTGACCCACATGGGGGGCTCGAACGTGCTGTTCAGTGATATCCTGGGTTGCTCCGTGCAGCAGGGTTAACATCCCTGTGCGGAAGCCGTTCGCGGTTGTTCGGCATGGAAGGGCAGATGACCTGCTCGGGGGTATGCCGCTGCGGAGCTTGACAACTTCCGATCACGGGGGTCATACAATGGAGGTCTTCGAACCACCCTGGTGAGGGCGTGGCCTCCGGAGATGGTGCCACGTTTGTTGACAGGACGTGAGCGGGCCGTAACGAGCCATCATGGGCCTAGGTGACCAGATTTGGCTACCACAGACACCATATCCATGTGTCCTTGGTGTCATTGGTGGTCAAAAAATGGGACAAAAGATGTCTTGGGCAGAACTCAAATGCAGTCTGCAAATGGATGCTCATCGGTTCGCTGAAAGCCTGCTGAATGGTGCAAATTTTGTTAGGAATGTCATGCCAAGTAGCTGCAGGGATATAGGCTTTGAGTGGTGCTTTCCCAGTCCAAACATCAAACCAGAAATGTGCTTTTGAGTTGTTGTCCATGGGTATCATCCTGTGGTTTGCTGGGATGAGCTGAGCTACGTGTTGCCATAATCTTCTGTCCGCTGCTAGCATGCAGGGGAAATGGGCTTCAGAATGATGGGAGTTGAACAAATGTTTACCTCTGAAGAACTTGGCCCACAAGGAGTTGGTGGATAGAGCCCTCCACAACATCTTTGTTCTAAATGCAATCTGCATGTATTGCAGATTCAAGACGCCAAGCCCCCCACTGTCCTTTGGTTAAGCGATGGTTTGCCAACTTGTCCAATGTCTCTTCGGGGAGCCCTCATAGGATCCCTAAAAAAAATTGCAAGGATTTTGTGGAAGGTCCTCACAAAAGTAGCCAGGATAGATAGAGCGTTGATGGTATATATAGGAAGGGCAGACAACACATGTTGGATCAAAATGAGCCTTCCCCCGGTGGACAGAAAATCAACTTTCCATCCTTGCAGCTTACTCACAGTTTTGGATATTATGTTGGCAAAGTGAGTTGTTTTTTGACGGCCAGTATGTATAGAAACTCCCAAGTACTTGATTGGCATTTTAGTTCTGACGAAGCCTGCGGTGTTGCTGATTTTTTGGATGAGACAGTCTCGTGCATGTTTAGATACGTAGAATGAGCTTTTATGCTTGTTGATGAGCTGACCCGATGCCTCCTCGTAACTCTTAAGAAATGCCATGAGTCTTCTCAAGTGTCTCACTGAAGCGTTTGAGAAAATGAGAGTGTCATCCGCAAATAGGAGATGTGAAACTGCTGGACACCGGGCGTTGGTTTGGTACCATCCACCACTACTACTGTGTTGGAAGAGGTTGGTGAGCCCCCTGCTAAGAGCTTCTTTAGCTAAAATGAAAAGGGCAGGGGCCACTGGGTCCCCTTGCCTCAGACCTCTAGAAGATTTGAAGAAACCATGAGTTTTCCAATGAAGAAGGATGGAGAACCAGCAATTTGACAAAAAGGGGTTCAATAACGGAGATTGCCTAGATGGAGAAACCAAATCTGTTGAGGACAGCATAAAGAAAGTCCCACTCCAGTCTGTCATAAGCTTTTGCCATGTCCAATTTGATTACGAGATTTCCCCCTCTACATCGTCTACCAATGTGCTGAAGAAGATCTTTGGTAAGGAGAATGTTTTCAGCAATGCTTCTACCCTTAGTAAAGGCTCCTTGCTGTTCAGAAATCAAGGATGGCAGAAGAGTGCCTAATCTGTCATTATTTGAGTGCCATATTCCCAGGTACAAGAGATGCACCTTACAACACATTAAGGGCCATCAATGTTTCTCCATAAAATAAATTATTTTATTTTAGTAAAAATCATCAGGTTTTAAGGTTTGCAAGAGGAAAAACAAAGGATGGAGAAAATAAAATAAATGTGTGTTGTGTTTGTCTCTCCGATAAAATCATAAGAAAAGTTTATTATATTTAGAAATTATATTTTTTATTTTTCATTAGATGGACACAATCAACTCTTATATAATCGTAAAAAAAAAGAGACAAAGTACATAAAAAAAGGTGTAATTCCCTAAACATTTCTCCTAAATCATATAAGTGAAAAAGCCAATCTATTTTGAGATAGACTTGCTAGGGTGGACACCACCCAGGTAAGGTGGGCCGGAATTGCAGATAGCAATAATTTCTCGTACATTTGATTTGAGGTATTTTTTAAAAGAAAAAATTTCGTTAAACATCAATTAATGAACGGTGTGTAGCAAACTCAACGCCCTACTGAAGTCATTGGGGGTGGGCCAACCCTTAAAATTGTGCCCACCGCTAATGAGATATGCACCAAAATGAGTTCTTTTTGAAAACTTATCCAACCAGAAGGACGATGCGAGTGGCTGAAATCGGCGAACCCAGTTTGCAACCATTCATGTGGCTCCAACTGGCTCCCAACCCCAATCCCTCGCTCCCAATCCCAACCGGACGCCGCCGGTACCTGGCGGAGGAAGCGAAGCCGCTATCCTCAGCGGTGACGTTAATCGCGTCTCCCGCCTCCAGAGTCCGGATTCATCTGCATCCGGGCCGGCGAGCCGAATCCGAACGTGCGGCTGTCTTCGGTGGGCAGAGGTGACGGGACCCGCCAAGCACTGCGGATTCGCCTCATCTCCTCGCTTCCCCTGTTCTGGTCCAACAGCCAAGTATTTCTCCCAACGCCGTTAGTGTTGCCCCGGGGGACGGGGCTTCTCCAGGCTAAAGCAACACGGTGGAATAACTAGGCGTCATCACCAACGTCATCCCCACCACCCCGGGCCAATCACTTTTAATGATCTCCAGCCGCAGAAAGTAGTGTTACAATTAAGAGATGAAGGGGACTGAGACCCTGCAGAGCTAAACTTTGCCTCCTCGGCTCCTATCTTTACTGCAGGTGCCAAGATTTTCGCAAGTTAAAAACTCGGCTTCCGTATAGAAATGCATGTATCCAATAGTTGTCATTAGGTGAGGGATCTTCGTCAGAGGATTGAAGAGATATGACTTCTAATTCCTGTTATCACGTCACTTAATACATCATCCGATTTCATGGGCCCCCTTGGTAGAGGGACAAGGGGTTGAGAAGAGGAGAGATATTTGAGAATATATAGAATAAATGACCCGACACGATTGAGGGGCTTATATCAGTTATATGTTCTGACCTTCTATGATCATCAGAGGATAGAGGAAAATAGATAAAATTATCAAATATATGTATAAAAGCATATATCATATATGTGTGCGAGTATAAATTTATTCGATCAGTTCAGTACCGACCTATCAAATTAAGAAAGTTCCGAACCAACTTCGCAGTTGATCACTACGAAGTACAAAAGATCGATGGTTAATATATCTAACCACCACGGAAAGGACTGTAGTTGGCGAAGGGTTGAAGTATAGCTCGTCGTTCTTCGGCACAAGTCTGAGCATCGTCGCCGTGTGGCTCCAACACACATCCCCTCACTTTTCCTTACCACACCCCCTCCCACCACTTTTCATCGAACAGCCTTGCGGCGCCCACTCGCCACTCCCTCTCTGCCACTGACAGAACCCAGTGCAACCCTGATCGCCCCCTGCGGGTTGGTGGGGTGGGGTGGGGTTATAACACGATCTAGGGATCGAGCGGTAGGACTGTGTCTCCACTTCTCATCATCTCACCCCACGACCTACCTGTCTGTCGCCTTAAGATGGTGCAGCAACAGTTTCAGCACTTCCTCCTGGTGACCTTCCCTGCGCAGGGCCACATCAACCCGGCCCTCCAGCTCGCCAAGCGCCTCACCAGGGCCGGCACCCGCGTCACCTTCGCCACCACCATTGCGGCGCATCGCCGCATGTTTTCCTCCTCGTCCCCCGTCCCCGGCGCCGGAGAGGAGCAGACGCAGGATGTGCCGCTACTCTCCTTCTCTCCCTACTCCGACGGGTACGACGACGGGTTCAACCCCTCCGAGGACGACACCGCGCACTACATGTCCCAGATCAAGGTGGTCGGCTCCGAGACCCTCGCCCGCCTCGCCCGATCCCTCGCGGAGCAGGACCAGCCCGTCACCTGCGTCGTCTACACCCTCCTCCTCCCCTGGGCCGCCGATGTCGCCAGGGAGCTCGGCGTCCCGTCTGTGCTCTTCTTTATCCAGCCTGCCACCGTGTTCGGCGCCTACTACCACTACTTCCACGGCCACGCCGACCTCATCATTTCCCACGCCGATGACCCTTGGTTCACGGTAGACTTGCCGGGGATGCCGCCCCTGAGAATCCGCGACCTGCCGTCGTTCCTAATCCCCGCCCAGACGTTCGACTCCTACTCTTTCGTCCTCAATTCATTCGAGGAGATGTACCGGACACTGGACAGAGAGGTCGCGGAGGCCAAGAAGGCTGGGTCCTCATTGGGCAAGAAGATTAAAGTGCTGATGAACACCTTCGACGAGTTGGAGCACGAGCAGCTCGCAGCGGTGAACTCCATGGAGCTCATCCCCATAGGGCCGATGCTGCCGTCGGCATACACCGACGGGAAGGACCGGACGGACACGGCCTTCGGCGGCGACCTGCTTCAAGCTGACGTCAGGGAGCAGTATATGGAGTGGCTGGATGCCAGGCCCGACAGGTCCGTGGTCTACGTCTCTTTCGGCAGCATGTCGGTGGTGCCGGTCCGGCAGCGGGAGGAGATCTCACAGGCGTTGGCCGAGAGCGGGCGGCCGTACTTGTGGGTGGTTCGGGGTAACCGGGAAGGGGCGGAGGAGGGCGCCGAGGGGAAGCTGGTGGAGTGGTGCTCCCAGGTGGAGGTGCTCTCCCACAGCGCCGTGGGCTGCTTCGTCACCCACTGCGGGTGGAACTCCACGGTGGAGAGCCTGGTGTGCGGCGTACCCACGGTAGGGCTCCCAAAGTGGACGGACCAGCCCACCAACGCGCGACTGGCGGAGGCGGCGTGGGGCACCGGGGTGCGCGCGGAAGTGAACGCGGAGAGTGTGCTGGAGGCGGCGGAGCTGCGGCGGTGCCTGGACCTGGTGATGGGGGAGGGGCAGCGTGGCGAGCGCATCCGCCGGAGGGCGCAGGCGTGGAGGGATAAGGCCCGGGAGGCCATGAGGGAGGGTGGTTCGTCCGATCGGAATCTGAGGGCCTTCGTGGAGGACATGAGCGAGAACCTGCGTCCACTTGCCCTCCAAATACGATAAGCAGCTTTACCCCTCCAAACATGGCGGTGGGGCACGAGGATGCAAGCTTCCATGTCGCGGAATTTGATGGAGAGCTACTGTTTGTACGCGCTGGAACTTGTCTTTGTGTTGGTTGTACACACGCCCTTGACACCCCACAGCGTGTGGACGGCGGCCTATCACCATTGTTTGATCACGTTTGCAGATCTGGTGTGTCATAATGTCCAGTGATCAAAGCATGCGATCAATATCCATGTCTAGTTCACCTCTCAAGTTGGGTTGAATAAAGTAGAAGATTTGCTCTCAATAATAATTATATAAAAAAATGGTGGGATCTTTTTAAGTACTTCTCCTGGTCCGTCATTGAGCATAGCCTTGGCAATGCGCAAAGTACCACAAGTGGGCTCCTCGAGATTAATCTATATGTGGCAATTGCCGAAACATAAATTTCCAGCAGTGAAAGCTAATCTTTTTTGAAATTAGTACAAAAAGCAATGGCTCATGTTTGGGTTGAACACAAGTTCAATAAATGTCACTTCAAAGCAATGTTATTATTTTTAGTCTTCTTAAAATAAGGGCGGAAGAAAAATGTGAAAAAAAATGTATTCGGTATTGTGAAGGGCCGCCCATTATGGCCCAACCAATAGGTCTATTAGCCCGATCAACATAGGGCAAATTCGCACCAAGTATGGCCCAATAGTGGCAACTCAGACAAGGCAAAGTGAGTCTAGGCTTGACAACTCAGACTAAAAGTTTTGCATTGAACATGACCCAACAACGGCAACTCACACAAGACAAGGCAAGTTTGGGCTTAAAATCTCAGACCAAAAAAATCATCTACTATTAGATCAACCAATGTAGAGTCCTCAATCCTTTTAGGTCACACGATGATTTCCTTCTGCATGGAGTCCCACTCCCATTGTGCAGCCTATCTTTGTCACACTATGGTATGATATGGCTACCACACGACATACATCCATTATAGATAGTTGAGCCTTCACATTCTGGACTATCGAGGGAGGGCAACAACACTCGTCTAGAGGGGAGCCAACAAGCCCTCCATGCGAAAAGTCCGCCCATGGAGGAGAGACATGCCGCCCATCGCCCCAAGTGAATGATGACCCCGCGTAGCCCCATTCTTCTATAGTTTATTTACATGATTGGATGGGAGAGATATGCCCAGAGACCCCCCACACGTCACCAGCTCTCTTCCCCTGCAGTTGTCTACATATACGAGAGGGAGAGATATGCCCAGGGACCCCGCACATGACCCCAATTCCACTCCCCTATAGTTCGTCCACCCGAAAAAGAGGGACAGTGTAGCGTCGTGGTCGTTCGGATCCTCGCTTAATGAGTTTTATGTGATTGTTGGGCCAATGAGTGGCCAATGAGCTGTGTTTTAGACATTAGTACATTGTGTGAGTGTTGTGGACTAGAGATTTTAGCTCAGATAGCACTCTGGTTCTCTATTTAAGAACACGAGGTGATGCGTTCAAAATGCGGCGTTCACCTACGTCTCAATTTCAGCGCCGCTTGTTTTGGCTTTTCGGACTGTTGTGTGACGATGCCTTCTTGAACGCGACTGCTCAGCATGACACATTCTTAACGCTCATAATCTCGAGGTTTTAAATGTCAGTTTGTCGATCAAACATAGCAAATAACCATGTACGGCCGAGGAGAGGTTTCCAGAGGGAGATTTCAGAATTTCGATTCAGGAGCTGGTGGTTTTAAGCAGTTTCTATGCAAGGAGGAGGACCAGAGCATGGGAAATGATGATCGAGCTTCGTTCTTCATGTTCTTCACGTTAGTAGGGAAATTCTCTCATTCCTTGCTTTATTTATGTTGTTTAATGCATGTGAATTGTTGTTTAGTAGTTTGTGCATGCTTCCTTGTCGAGCTTGGTAGTTTCAATAGGTTGATGATTGTGGAAATCGGGTTTCTTGGGGTTTCTAGGGTGGAACTCGAGAGCTAGGAGTCTTTTATGAGAACACAATGGGTCAGGTGGTCACATTCTTAACGTAGCTGTGCCTTCGATGCGTTCTCATCCATAATGCGGCGTATCGGGGCGTCGCATTCTTAATGCGACTATCTACCCTGCCGTATTTTGGTTTCTAAGACCATGAGGTCTCTAGTTTGCATTGTGGATCCAATGGGGTCCTAGTTTCTGGTGTTATCTCATTAGATTAGTATATTTGAATATTCAAATAACATGTTTTATTATGCATGATCAACAGAGTTTCATGTAGGTAATATAATGGTCGAAATGAGGTTTAATCGATGAAGTGGTTAGTGTCATGTGTGTTCTATGGTTTAGCGAGGTTATAGTCATTGGTTTGGGCTGTGTGGCATTCCTGGGGTGCTCTGTGTGAGATCCGCAGGTCGAACGACTTCTTTAGAATCGTGCCACATCGGTTGGACGTTTTGTGGGGCATGCGAGTTGGCGGACATGTTAGTATTTACTAATTTGGTTTCTTTGTTTGACATGTTGGTGTCCCGTCAGAAGTTTGTGGCTAGTTTGGCTTTCTATGCATCGAGTTTCTTTTTCAGTTCAGAGGTTGATCTTTGAGTCAATAGTACCCCAGTTTGTGAGCCGATGATTCTGTGTATTGTGTTAGTGAGAATAGTGAATATTGGCATTTTGTTTAAAGGTTTAATATTGTGAATGTGGTTTACCGAGTTTGGTGGTCCGACGCTTATCTAGAATGCCTCTCTAGTTGGGTACCCCAGGTTCTGTGTGAGCCAGGCACGTTAGTGCTTGGGGTTTGTCCCTGTACTGTGTGTACCGTAGAAGTTTGTGTCGTCTTCCTGGACACCCTCACTCGTGCGTCGAGTTGCATGTCTAGTTGAGGGAAAGACAACAGTGGGGCACCGACTTGTGGTGTGTTGTGCTTTTATTTCGATCGCTTGTAGTGAGCTCTTGGTTAGGGGATAGACACTAGTAGACGTATTGGCCCTCAGAAAGTCCCTTGTTTCCACTTGCCTCACTCTATCGACTGTGGAACTTGTAGAGGTTTGTCAGGTGTGGGTTTATGGTCTAGCATGGGACTACAAGTGGTAGTGTTGGTTGATCTTCACAGTTTCTTGTTCTTGTATAATTGGAGTCACAGTTCAACCTTTCATCTATGGTTGCGAGACTGAGAAAGCTTTCTTGTGGTTTCTTTGTCTAGATCAGGTCCTAGAGTAGCTACCCAGTACCGTGGTCCGAGTGGTGGTGTCATGCCTTTCCGACTTAGGCTTTTAGTAGTTACAGTGGTTACCGATCCTTTAGTATTTATGGTTCATCATCTAAATAGCAAATGGTTTAGCCCGGTGAAACTGTGGTTAGGGTTGTACTGTGGTTAGGGCTGTATTGTGATTTAAGAACGTGATTAAGAGGATGATTGATTTCCATTCTGTGAGTTGTACTTCAATTGGTTTAGAAGTGTATTGTATTTAGTTTTGTACATTAACAGTTCCATGAAATAGCTTGTGTTACTAGTGTGACTTTGTGCATGGTTTTGTAGAGTTTTCCTACTGAGCTGATTGACTTTTTAAGGCTCAAACCTTTACACCCCATTTTCAGGTGTTACTAACAGACGTGGTTCTCGGTGATGGACTTGTATCACCAACAGTAGTGTGAGCTTTTGCTCCTATTTGCACCTCAGAGTATGCCACAAGCTGTTGTAGTTTCATTTGTCTATGTATGTAAAGTTGCGATGGTTCGGATCTATGTTTAATGGTTTTGGTGTGGTGCTCATGACCAATGTGGGGTCATTGAGCCTTGGTTGCAGCTCCTGTGTGTTTTGTGAGTGTTGTGGGCCTTAAGTTTTGGCCCATAAGACTTGCAGGTTTTCAGGTGAAAAAGGTGACGGGGTGTGTTGTCACGTTTTGAACGTGACGGCTTCCTCCGTCGTGATTCATCGAACCGCCATTCGTGGCTTGCCAGACAAAGGTGTCTTAAATGTGACGCCTGCCTCCGTCACGATTTGGATTCTGCATTTAATATTTTGTTTTGGGCTAGACAGAGCAAGGTTGTCTCTGTCCGGTGAGGGGGTGGTTGTTGTGGCGTCTCCTCGGTGATTTCGATTTTCTAGTGGTTCGTACGGCACAAGGTCGACACGAGGAGGGCGTCTGGAGCGTGGGCAGGCCGGCAAAGTGGTGTTCTTCGCATTTTATGGGCTTATCAAGTTGGTAGGGAGACTTCCTCTTTTACTCTGTGTTATTTAAATGGTTTTAAACTTTAAAAGCATGATATGATGGTACGTGGTAGTTTAGTCTTCGTTTTATGAGCTTGTGTGTGAGTTGTATGGTGTGTGGATGGTTTTCTGGAGGAGGAAATGGGGTTCAGCCGTCCGCCTAAGAAGGCAACGCGCTGAACCGTCATGTTTTGGTTTGTAACGCGACGCGTTGGGCTATCACATTCACTTGTTCCGATTGGGTTGGATCGATTGGTTGAAATATGACCACTTGTTCTGGGGGGAGGCTGTTGTGGCATCTCTTGGGTAATTCCGGCTTTCTGGTGGTTTGTGTAGCGTAGGGTCCATGCGAGGAGGGAGTCCAGAGCGTGGGCAGGCCGGCGAAGTGGTGTTCTTCGCATTTTATGGGCTCATCAAGTTGGTAGGGAGACTTCCTCTATTAATTTATGTTATTTAAATGTTTTTAAACTTTAAAAGCATGATATGATGGTACGTGGTAGTTCAATATTTGTTTTATGAGCTTCTCTATGAGTTGTATGGTGTGTGGATGGTTTTTTGGAGGAGGAAATGGGGTTCAGCCGTCCGCCTGAGAAGGCGACGGGCTGAAACGTCGTGTTTTGGTTTGTAACGCGACACTTTGGGCTGTCACATTCACTTGTTTCGATTGGGTTGGATCGGTTGGTTGAAACATGACCCCTTGTTCTGTCGCGTTCTTGTTGAACGCGTCGTGGTGGTCTGTCGCGATTTTATCTACTATTTGGTGTTGTCATTTTTGCAACGTATCATCCCGTCACGATCTAAATGTTGACTGTTAGTGTTTGACTGTTTGGATTGAAGGCGACATATGGGGCCATTGCATTATGTTTGCGACACTGGGCCCTGTCGCGTTAGGTTTATAATCGCGTCTGGGCAGGCCGTCGTGTTCTTATAGGCAACGCCTGTGTCCATCGTGTTTCAGCTTCCGTGGTCTGTTTATGGTGGCTGGGTAGTGATGGTTCTGAGTGGACCTAGCTTTGGTTATTTAAGGTTGTTTTAAGTTATTCTAAGCTGTTTAATGTTAAAAAAACATGTTATAAGTTTAGTGGGTTGGATCATGATTAGTTACCCTTGCGAGACTTCGGTTTGATCGCAGGAGACAGATCTATATATGAAGCTTTTCTAGGCATAAATATCCAGGGTTGTTACAGTTGGTATCTGTGACGGCCCTCATTATACCGGTACGGTTATACCAACCCACGTCGGTATAGCGAGTGCTGCCAGCCACAGTGGGACATTTACCCAACGATACAAACAGCTGAGATACACGCGAATATATATAACAGAGTAGCGGAAGTAAAAGAGAACTATCTCCATTCATTCATCATCTACATTAAACATACATGCAGTTTACAATTTGCAAAAAGGAACTAAAATTCACATGATTTAATTTGCTGAAATAGAGATACAAAATGTCCACACATTACATTCTTTTAATGATAATTCTAATACAATGTTCAAGTACATACTAAGAAGTACACAATCACAAAGATCTCAAAACTGGCTAGTCTCCACGCTCGGAGTCCGTCTCTGCTGCCTCCTCCGAGGGTACTGTGTCACCAACTATACCTGTACGCCGAAGCAAGGAGTGAGTCCAGGGACTCAGCAAGTAACACTATGCATGATATACACGTACAAGTCCTAGTGGTTTCTACACGCACATTACAATTTGCAACACATAGCATGCTAGTCCATTTAAGTTCTCAACCTATCATGAAGGTTCTACAATTTTATACATAACGCATGCTTTCAGATTTCAAAAAAATAACATTCACCTATCACATGGTTTCTATTCAATTCACTCATGAGACTTTAATCAAACGTGAGAGCTATTGACATGAACAATTTACATACATGAACGGGGAACATAATTAGCATGGATTCCACATGTTCTTAAGTACATACATAACTTTTATCATGCTTTAGGTTGCTGGTTTCACATGGTCCAATGACTATAAACCTACACATGAAAGCTACAATGTTGCTTAAACATAACACATGAACAATCTATCATGCCATTTTGCTCACATACTCATTTGTTGTTCCTAACATGGATTCTAAACACTTTTGCACAAATAAACATGAGAATAATAACATGCATTTTCTGAATTCACTTGGTTTCAGATTTAGTTTCACATGGTTACTATAACACGTTTACATATCTAAGATTTCACATCTTTCGTTACACTAGTTTCCTCTTTCACATGGTTCACTTTACACATACACATTCACATATCACTTACACATTTACACATGGTCACATACACTTTACACATTTCACTTTACACATATTTTAGGTGCCGTGACACATAGTCCAAACCACCAAAGAAGGACACAAACACATCACATCACATAGACGCCATCTAGGCAATACAATGGCGACTCTTGGACTGCGCAGACCGGGAGAACAAGTCTCCACCCTAACCAGTGGTACTTGTCCACCTCCAGGATTTCCCCTAATGCCCTTAGGGTCACTTAACACAATGAACTTTCTCAGGGAGACTTTTCCCTGATACGGCTCCACTGCCTTCTCGGAAGCAGTATCACATTGGCACAGTTTACACTTTTACACATTTACCGTTTTACACATGGTTTACACTTGACACTCTTCATCACATTACACTTTCTTACTCACATGAACACCTCTATTTTTCCTAACATGGTACTACAGAGTTTTCAAGGTTCAACACACAGTAAACACATTAATCGTGCTGGGTTTAAACAAAATCTAATCACATTTCGATCATATGCACGAATTATCACATTTCACATGAAAGCACATAACTTTTTATTTACTGTTACAATTGACCTGAAATTTTAACCACATGCTGTTTTCGGTTTCTAAATCATACCCTCAATTTTTCAGATTTTTGAGCTAAATAGGATTTAAAAAAATCAAACACCTAATTAGCATATTATTCACAACTTAAGCTAACATGGGTCTAACACATTGAAATTCATCCACTTACTGTTTTGCACAGAGAACACTAACGCATGATTTCAGAATACAACATCATCCTAATTCATACATCTATAAATCCGTTACCACAAACCTTTTTTTTTTCATGCTTTCATTTTACCGAACCGAACTTACTAGCAATTCCACAAGTATGCATGAATTACCAAAAATTCAGAACATACATACATGCCCACAATTCTTCATGAATAGACTGAAAACAAGACATTTAACTAATCCTAATCGTGGAACATTAATTTGCAAAAGTTATCTACAAGTTATGCTCACAATTTTACAAGATGTCATTACCCACATTCACCATTACATCACATTCATCCACAACCACAATGCACAATATACATAGAGTATAAGGGGTACAATATATCCTCATCGCATAAAACATACCAAATTTAATATACAAGAGGGACAGAACAGCTCACTGTTCTGTTCAGAAGAACTAGACGGCGGTCTCTGGCCGCTGACTCAGAGTCAGCGGCATGGTCGATGGACGCCAATGATGAACTGGGCGTCCAGGGACCTTGCCGTCTACTCAGGTCTGTGCAGAAACACAGACCCGAGCTCTAAATCTTGGGTGAATTGGAGGGTCTAGGACTCGAGGAAAATTCCATAAAAATATCAAAACCCACCTAGACTCATACAGGGACACCATAGATAGGTCACTTGCCTCTCTAAAATTCCTCCAAGAGGTTTATGGCTCGAAGAAGACCTCATTGGGCAGTTCCAAGAAGTTGCAGAAGTGCCTCCAAGATCGCCTTCCTCCGGGCTCCTGGGTGATCTCCACGCCGAGGGGATGATGTGGAATCCTTCCCCTTTGCTTCAGCTCCCTCCTTGATGCAGAAGATCTCCAATCCAGCTCTCAAGGGATCGGATTTGAGGGTTCTAAAATGGGGTTTTCTCACAGAATGCTCTAGGGTTTTCCTCTCTTCTTCTCTCCTCTTGCAAGGGTGAAATGAGAAGTGGGGAGAGGCCAACTCGGGTTCAGGGTGTAGGAGAGCCCCTCACCCACTCACCATGCCGATTAGACAGCCTTAGAGCCGTTGGGGGACATCCCCCCAATGGTTGCCATGCCTTGCTTCAGAAGTTTGCAGCTCTGCTGCGCATGCAGGCCAGAGAAGTCGACGTCCAGATCGCTAGACGCCGGAATTAGGGTTGGCGTCCAGGGCTGGACGCTAACACCACCTCAATGGCCTGGGGATTGACGCCAATAGGGCCTTCGGCCAGAACCCTAATTTATGCAGAAACCAAGCATACCAAGCTTCTATACTTGCAATAAGTACATGGTATTATATTCACACTATCATCTTGCAATACATACATTATTTACGTTTAATATAAACACATGTACACGTAATTATACTATTTTAATATCTACGTAAATACGTACATACATACTCAACACAATATACACACATAAATACGAAAAATACTACGGAAAATTCGAGGGTCTTACAGTATCAGAGCAAGGTCTACTATATAGAGATTAGAGATTTTTACAACTACTGAAATGTTGGAGGTAAGATTCAATTATTACCCAAGGCATGGTCAATCAAGTAGGAAATGGTTTAAATTAGTCAGCAAGTAATCAAAATAGTGTAGCAATATTAGCAAAAGCATATTGGTAATGTTGTCTGAGCACTTCTGTTTTACAATAAAGGTAGTGTTATGAATATAGAGATTAGAGATTTTTACAACTACTGAAATGTTGGAGGTAAGATTCAACTATTACCCAAGGCATGGTCAATCAAGTAGGAAATGGTTTAAATTAGTCAGCAAGTAATCAAAATAGTTTAGCAATATTAGCAAAAGCATATTGGTAATGTTGTCTGAGCACTTCTGTTTTACAATAAAGGTAGTGTTATGAATATAGATTTTTATGCAAATGTTCCTCAACAAGATTCTTAGGCAGTGTTGCAGTAATGTGATAAGTAGCAGATTATATTGATTCAACAGATGATTCAGAATGAGTAGCAGAAGAATCAAGTTAAAGCAATATAGAAGAAAGAGATGCTTCAAGGAATTATGGATTTGGCGTGGTTTGTTAATCATAAAGTAGATGTTGTAATAGATGTATTTGACAAAAAGAATGAATTTTATGAAGATCGATTGTGATATTCAGCAAGTAAGAACAAACAGATTATAATAATGATTGTATAGTGAAAATCAAGAGTCTGAGTATATAACATAGATGAAATCAAGTGAAGCAGAATTGTTAGAAAAAAGTTTGTGAAATCAGATCTTTGGTTAAGGCAGAAATTGATTGGTTGTGTTAAAATTTGAATTGAGTATCTTTAATGATTTGCTAAAGAAAGAGCAGTGATATAATTGATAAATGGATATTGCAAGTATTAGCAGATTAATGCCTAATGTCAAGGATCAAGACAATTGTTATAGACAGAAATTATGATTAGCAGAGTAATTATTATGAATCTTTGGTAAGTTATATCGACCGTCATTGATGTGAAAAGCAGGCATGTTAATGTGTACAGATTAAGAGAATTTAGAAGTTACTTTCAGTTTTCTTTGAAAAGATTATCAGTAGAAGATTTATTAATAAAAGATTTGTACAGAGGCAAGACATGGTTCAAATTAATAATAGTAAATGGAAGGTCAAATAACAAGGGCAATCAGATAGAGAATTTGATTTGATATGATAGAATCCATGATGGAAAAGGCTAACCATGAAAATAAAAAAAGTGTTGCAAACACATCAAGAAAAATGTGGAAAAAAATTGAGTCCAAGGAAATAAAAGCACCCAGCACCACAACCAAAGTAGCCTAGATTTGGGCTGATATGTTAACTACGGTTAATTTACAGAATGATATGGTAAGCAATAGAAACAGATGTACTGAAGTGGATAAGAAAAAGAGGAAGCATATGAAGATTTGTTAAAGAGATGCAGATAAATGTATCCATACTTGTTTGAATTATGAATTTAATTTCAGTTAGATAAATGTGTTATATCGAAATGATTTTAAGGCATGTTAGTTATTTGTTTATCTAAGTTTCTTCTTAATGTCGAGGACGACATTTCTTTTAAGGTGGTAATAATGTAGCATTGTGGTCGTTCAGATCCTTGCTTAATGAGTTTTGTATGATTGTTGGGCCAATGAGTGGCCAGTAAGCCAAGCTTTGGGCTTTAGTACGTTGTGTGGGTGTTGTGGGCCAAAGATTTTAGCCCACATAGCACTCTGGTTCTCTATTTGAGAACACGACGAGGTTAGGCAATGCTTTCAAAATGCAACCTTCACCCACGTCACGATCTCAGCGCTACTTGTTTTTGTTCTTCGTGTAGCAACCTGGATTTTTCGAAAAATAAAAATTTAATAATAATAAAAATAAAAGTAATTAGAAAATCAAATAAAAGGGAATAAAAAAAACCCATTAAATGAAAAGAAGTAATGGGCTTTGTTAAATAGACCATTAGAAATTAGTGGGCCAAAATAGAGATTTTTAAAAGGAGAATAATAGAAAAATACTCTAAATTTGTAACTTAATTGTTACTTAAATAGAAAAGAGGTATTTAATGTATTAAATAAGAAGTTTGGGTTGCATTTGGATTCCTAAACCTACTCTAGTTGCTTGGCCACGAATCTAGCTCCCATCCTAACTCAATTAGAAGTTCTCATGCTTGGAAAGGGGAGAGAAAATAGAAAATTCGGAATTTATGGGAATTATAGTCTAAATAGGAAATGGAAAGAGAGAAAGCATAAATACTCTCTTAAAACCCCCATGGCCGGCCCTAGCTCGTACCCAAGGCTTGTTGGACTAGGAAGAGAGGCCAAGGAGGAGGAGATTTTGTGGGAAGAAGCCTCTCTCAAGCTCTCTCTCTCGTTCTTCAAGTTCTAGCCCTAGAAGAGGAAATCGACCAAAGGTCGGCATTCTCACAAGCTAAAATCATAAAACATCGTTTGTAGGTTGATCCAATCATCAGGATCAAAAGCCCTCTGATTTCATATTTTTCCATCGAGCATATATTTTCCTCTTGATTTTTCATGTTCTGTAACTAGCATGAGCCCGACCCTTCATCTTAAATCTTGTTTTCCTTGTATACTCAACCCTATGCCATGAGATTTTTACTGGAGGAACTAATTTATGTTAGGCATCTTTTGCCCCTAAAAGCCCTAATTTTCTTCCACCCTACATCGTGAATTAATTCTTTTACCCTAACTATGTACTATCCCATGTTCTTCGTGTAGTATCACGATTAAACCATGCTGAAACCATGTTTATTTTCAAATTCCTATTTACTGGAAGAACCCTTGCATGTCTAGAGTCGTTTAAAATTTGTTTCATGATTTTTCATTGGCTATACAATTAGTTATGATTTTCTAAACAACCCTATGTCAAAATATAGAAAGATGGCCCACAATCTGAGGCTCTGTCCTTTCCCCTGTCGGACTCAGGTATAGGACCTGAGAACGTGACGACCCAATAGGCCGCGTTCTTAGGGCTGTCACGACACAGGAACTTGTCGCGATCTGATCGTGACCGTGTACCCATCACGTTCTGGCCGCCTGACCTGACCTAACCGTCGCGACCCTCAAGCGACCCCGTCGCGATCTGCCTGCCCGAATTGACCAGGCCGTCGCGATACTTACAAGGCCATGTTGCGTTCTTACTTGACCCCGTCGCGACCCTTACTGGGGTGCGTCGTGATCTCAGATTTTGCATGAAACCCTCCAATTTTTTATGCTCTGACTCTCTACAGTGCTTGTACACTTTGCTAACAGTCATACACAAAGGAAATTACACTTGTAATAAATTAAATATTTATGTGTGATTAAAATACCTGCACATGATCTTTCTCTATCTATAATTTCCCTTAACACATGCACACACTTGAACCCTCCAATATGGCTTAATTTGGCATGAAAATATTTCATAATGTATTTGGAAATTTATGTAACTAAATTGTCATATTTTAAATATACTTGTCTACGTTTTCTCGCGAAGATTTGGGAATACCATTACTGACGCTCCACTGTTCTAGAATTCCTCTAGAATGTCGAGCACTTGTTTCTATATACACACTCTCTCTTGACTTGGACGAACACTCCGTCGAATACTCCTTCTGCCGGACTAGTGAATCCTTGTTCAAGGCCTCTGTAAGTCTCCTCTGTCCATGGATTCCCACATGGTCGAGGAGCTGGTTGTACCCTAACACCTATGATACCCTTTAGGGATCAACATGATCCAAACGGCTATTAGAAGTTCGCTCTTATCTTGAATCACGCCGGACCTCTGGACCTGTGCTTAACATGGCCAGTGGAAGGGTCGTGAGTTCCACCTGACTGCCAATACCAAGTGCGCGTGTTGTGCAACTGTTACTATCGCCTATTTACTCGACGTGTTATGTGCAATGTCCACTAGCTCTCATCTATACTCTACTCGCTCATCTATTTACGTTCACTCTACTATCTCAACTATTCATCTAGTACTCTCATCTATTTCTTGGTACTTTATATTGGCCATTGACTGATTGTCTAAAGATAAACAATATAACCAATGTCTGGCAATATATAAAGGGCCCGATCTGGTCCTGGGATGTGCGCCCGAAAGTGCTAGTGCCCATGGGAGTTAAATGATCAGAGTGTTTGGCATTACACTTGAGTGCTATCTATCTCGACTATCTAAATGACAATCAAAAGTGCTATGTTCTCTCTTTGTCTATTGACAAAAGTGCTATACTATACCCGTTGTGCTATTGCTATACTTTGTGCTATTTGTGCTATG
Organism: Colocasia esculenta; assembly: GCA_014218235.1. NCBI lineage: Eukaryota > Viridiplantae > Streptophyta > Magnoliopsida > Alismatales > Araceae > Colocasia > Colocasia esculenta. The sequence continues at coordinate 116,640,276 of CM024754.1, forward strand.
GCCATCTTACTATTTGTGCTATACTCGACACTTGTGCTATACTTAGAAAGCTTGTGCTATTTCCATCATGCGCTATCCTGCTATCTTTTACTTGACTATCTCTCGCTCTATCATTAGTTACTCTGCCTTTTAATACATTAATCATTTAAAGCCTGCTTGATTATTAAGATTTAAGTCCTATTGGGCATTATCGCTCACCCTACATTATTTGTCGTTGTGTTCTCAGGTGAGACCCAGAATGATACATACACTCAAGAGGACGGGAACGACCAGGAGTGAAGTCATGAGTACCCTAGCATTATAGCATTATGTTAGAGTCTTAGTTTAGTCTTTTACTTTTATTTCAATGTAATTGGGCTCTATAGAATGGCTCTGATATTAGTGGTTGTAACTAGACATTTGAAACTTATTAATGAGAAGAATTTTCTTTAGTATTTATTCATTGCTCAATGGTTTGATGTCTAGTACTCGCTCTGTACCCATTTACTTGTAACTGCCTCGCGTTCCGATATTTCGCGTCGAGGCATGACAGTTTTGTGGTATCAGAGCCTAGGTTATTCTTAAGTATAGGATGATCTAGGTTAACCTGCCTCGACTAGAGTCAATTATCCTACCTATGTGAGTTGTGGTTAGAGCCAAGGGTAACTAGCTAAAATGAACTCACACACGCACGAATTTAATTCCACATCAATATCATGACAATAAGTTATTTTTGTAGGAACTAAGCAATCAAGATGACTGCTGAACGCGCTCAGATGAGGGGCATGCAACAGACCATCCAAGAACTCACTCGTGCGATTATGCAAGCTACCCAAGGAGGTGGTAATCGTGGCGGTGTAGGCAACCTGCATCGTAACTTCAGGAGTCTGAACCCACCTAAATTCAGTGGATCCACGGATTCGGATGAAGCCGAGTACTGGCTCAAAGAAACAGAAAGAATCTTCCATGTCATGCAATGTGCAGTGGGGGATAAGCTGCTACTGGCTACATTCCAACTGGAGAAGGACGCCCGCGCTTGGTGGGAGTCAGTGGAAGCAACCCAAGATAATGGTCAGTTCACCTGGAAAGAATTCAAGGAAGCTTTCAACTCCAAGTACTTCTCTGAGCGTGTCCAAGAAAGGAAGGCCGTAGAATTCGTTGCTCTGAAACAACGAAGCTTGACTGTGGCTGAATATGAAGCCCAGTTTTCAAGACTAGCACGCTATGCTGCACACCTAGTGAATACAGAAAGAATGAAGGCTAAGCGCTTCCTCAACGGCCTTATGCCTCAATACATTACCCAACTAGCACGTCTTGACATTCAGACCTACGCCGAGATGGTGAAGAAGGCCCAACTACTAGAAGATGCTACGGACTTCACCGACCATATCAAAGGGAAGTTCGTGAAGAAGGAAATGACCTCAGGGCAATCATCTGCTAAGACAAATAATGGCAAGAATCGTCCCTTCAACATTACGGAGGGACCCAGCCAAGAAAGAAAACCCAAAGCTATAGTCCCATATACTCTAGCGAAAAGTAACTGCAAGCACTATGACAAGCAAGGTCACACTGCTGATGAATGCTAGAGGAAAGTCGGCGCATGTCTACACTGTGGAAATCGCGAGCACCGCATCCCCGAGTGCCCGCTACTGAAAGAGAATGAAAGGAGCCCTAATGCGCCTAAGAAACATGGAAGACTGCAAGCCCTGCATGATGAAGAGCCCACTGAGGAAGGTGGCATGGTAGAAGGTACCCTACAAGTTTTCTCCTTATCAGCTTTTGTTTTATTTGATACTAGAGCAACTCATTCATTTATATCTCAAAACATTGCTGATACCCTGACTACAAAACCTATATCCATGGGTTGTGAGTTCTCTATCACAACGCCACTAGGAGAAAAGGGGAAATTGAACAAATACTTTCCCTCTGCCGATGTAATGATCGGAGACCATAACCTAAAAGTCGACCTGGTGTGTATGCCCATGAAAGGCTATGATGTAATTTTGGGAGCCGACTGGTTGTCCACTTATGGGGCAAGTGTCGATTGTAAGAAAGGAAGGGTGACATTTAGTGACTTTCCTAAATTGGCATTCTTTGGGATTAGACATAAGAGACGGATGTCTCTAACCTCCACCATAAATGCCCATAACATGATAAGGAAAGGTTGTTTTGCTTTCCTTGCGGCTGTAGTAATTGAAAAGAAGGGTTCTAAGATAGAAGACATCCACATAGTCCAGAATTTCCCCGATGTGTTTCCTAAAGATCTGCCAGGGATTCCCCCGGAATGAGATGTCAACTTCGCCATTGAATTGATCCCTGGAGCTGCCCCGGTATCGCGTCAACCGTACCGGATGTCACCTATCGAGCTCAAGGAACTAAAGGCGCAACTGATGGAGCTATTAGAGAAGGGGTTCATTAGACTGAGTACTTCCCCATGGGGAGCACCTGTGCTATTTATCAAGAAGAAAGACGGATCGATAAGGCTGTGCATCGACTATCGTCAACTCAATCAGCTCACCATCAAGAACAAATACCCATTGCCCATGGTCGATGAACTATTCGACCAAATATCTGGAGCTCAATATTTCTCCTAGATCGATCTTCGATCTGGCTATCACCAAATGAGGATCAAGGACGACGATATCTTCAAAATGGCTTTCAGGAGTAGGTATGAACACTATGAATTCGTCGTTATGTCTTATGGTCTAACCAATGCTCCTCTAGCCTTTATGCAACTCATGAACAACATATATCGGCCATAACTTGATAAGTTCATGGTCATCTTCATCGACGACATCCTCATTTATTCAAAGACCAAGGAAGAGCATGAAGAACACCTGACGATTGCACTGCAAGTCTTGCAAGACAACAAACTGTACGCAAAGCTGAGAAAGTGCAAATTCTGGCTCGAAGAAGTGTCCTTCTTGGTCCATGTCATCTCAAAGGACGGCATCTCAGTTGATCCCTCCAAAGTCGAAGCTGTACTCAATTGGGAGAGACCAACCAATGTCACAGAAATCAGAAGCTTCTTAAGACTGGCTGGCTACTACAGGCGGTTCATTAAGGACTTCTCCAAGATCGCCGTTCCTCTCACACGACTAACACGAAAGGAGAATCCATACTCCTGTAGTAATGAGTGTGAGAAAAGTTTCCAAACTATTAATGATTGTCTTACCTCAGCACCTGTTCTTGCTCTGCCAATAGAGGGAGAAGGTTTCTCTGCCTACACCGATGCCTCAGGGATTGGGATAGGTTGTGTATTGATGCAAAAGGAGAAGGTTATTGCTTATTCTTCAAGACAACTGAAGACGCATGAAGTAAACTACCCTGTGCATGATCTAGAGTTGGCTGCCGTGGTCTTCACCTTGAAGATTTGAAGACATTACTTGTATGGTGAGAAATTCATTGTCTACTCAGACCATAAAAGCCTGAAGTACTTATTCTCCCAGAAGGAACTCAACATGAGATAGAGAAGATGGCTAGAATATATGAAGGATTTCGACTTCAACATCCAATACCATCCAAGCAAGGGTAATGCCGTGGCTGATGCTCTTAGTAGGAAGCCAATGGCATCTATTTCAAGTTTAGTCCTTGGCGAGATGCAACCACTAGAACAATTCGCAAGGTTAGATTTAACTATTGAACATAGAGATGATTGAGTCTTGATTGCCAATATCAAGATTCAATCCGACTTGCTGGAAGAGATTAAAACCCAACAAGATAATGATCCATTCTTAGTTCGCATCAAGGAAACCTTAACTGAAAGACCGGACTTTGCTATGACTGAGGATGGAAGACTGGTGTTCCAAGGGAGGACATGCGTCTCCGATAATGAAGAATTAAAGAGAAGGTTAATGGATGAAGGTCACAAGACAAAGTACACTATTCATCCAGGAGGTACCAAAATGTATCAAGACATGAAAAGAACGTTTTGGTGGCCGAACATGAACAGAGAGGTAGCTGAACATGCCACACACTACCTTACTTGCCAACAAGTAAAAGAGGAACACGTGTGCCCTGCTGGTGTACTCAGACCGCTAGATATTCTGGAATGGAAATGGGAAAGCATTGGCATAGACTTCATCATGGGTTTACCCAATACTTATGGTGGACTCGATGCCATATGGGTCATTGTCGACCGACTAACCAAATCTGCCCACTCCTAGTCATAAAGAGTAAGTGGCCGGTAGAAATACTAGCTGCCTTATATGTCAAAGAGATTGTAAGACTACATGGAATTCCATCATCCATAGTCTCGGATCGAGATCCGAGATTTACATCTCATTTTTGGAAAGGACTACAAGGTGCACTGGGTACTAAACTCAACTTTAGTATCGCCTTCCACCCACAAACTGATGGGCAAACTGAAAGAACCAAAATAGTGGAAGACATGTTGAGAGTGTGCACTATAGACTTCTAAGGATATTGGAACGAGCACCTACCCCTTATTGAGTTCGCCTATAACAACAGTTACTAGGCGAGTATTAAGATGGCACCGTTCGAAGCACTCTACAGAAGAAATTGTAGATCTCCTGCATGCTGGAATGAGGTGGGAGAACAGTAATGGCTAGGCCCAGACATGGTGCAAAATACAACTCGGGACATTCAGGTGATTAGAGACCGGCTTAAGACTGCTCAGTCCAGACAAAAGAGCTATGCCGACAAAAGAAGGCGGGACTTAGAATTCCAAGTCGGTGATCATGTATTCTTAAAGGTGTCACCTACTCGTGGCATCCAAAGATTTAGAGTGAAAGGAAAGCTCAGTCCTAGATTTATCCATCTTTTTGAAGTACTCGAAAGGATTGGTGAGGTTGCATACCGACTGGTGTTGCCACCGGATCTAGCATATGTACACAATGTGTTCCATGTCTCCATGCTCAGGAAATATGTTTATGATCCTACACATATCATTCGTCATGAAAAGTTGGTGTTGAACAGGGACACGACATATGAAGAAAAGCCAGTCAAGATATTAGAACGGAAGGTACAACAACTCAGGAACCATCCCATTCACGTGGTTAAAGTCTTATGGAATAACCGCGGAGTGGAAGAAGCCACATGGGAACCGGAAGGAACCATCAGATGGAACTACCCCTGTAACGTCGCGCGTTTTTAGGATCTTCGTGGATCCTCGGTTTAGTGTATGGGGTGGTCACACCTTGACCAGTGCGACTTGTGTTGTGTGTTTTTTATTCGATCCTTATCGGGGTTGGTTATGGATCTGTGTTGGTGTTCAGTGCACTGGACATCAATAGTGGGTTGGCGTCCAGGTGTGTGACGTCTACTATGTGTTGGCGGCAATGGTGTTGCCGTTAACATGTTCTTGGCATCCATCGATGTAAACGTCTACCGTTGAACTTGGTAGTGAGCGTTGTGGACGCCTAGTTGGGGCGATTTGGTTAGCGGTGTAGAGGTTGACGTTAACCTGAGGTGCCTGTGTTTTTAGGGGTAACCCGAGCCTTCTTCTTTCCCCTCCTTCTCCCCTCCTCTTCCCTCACCTATACCCTTGTGCCTCTTCACTACTTCCGGCGGTCGACGGGAGCACGTGGGAAGGCCGTGATGCGCGCAGTAGTGGCAGATCTGGCGGGGAATGACGGACTGGAGGGCGGTATTCGTGGGAAGCTCCTGGGGTTTCGGTGCGATTTGAGGTTCTTTAGGAGTTTATTTGCGTTTCAGAGGTAGGGACTGGACCCCTTTGATTTCTCCTGTTTGACTTGTCATGCTCTGTTTGCATAGACTGCTTGTTAATTGTGTTTTCGGGAAAAAGGTTTATCATGCCGGGAGATTTGGTGGTTTGATCGATCCAAGTGTTGGATCTTGCTTTTCTAGTTTAATTATAGTATACAGATGTAACGCAAAGTGTTACCCCTCATTTTTCTGCTGTTTATAGGGCTACATTGCCCGTGTGATCGGCCTGAGGTTGTTCTGTGCGTTCTGTGTGTGTTGAGTACTGAAGATCTCGACGTCAACATCGGTTGACGCTGAGTTCTTCGTTGGGAGATTAATGGCTAGGTTTGTTGCCATTGATTTTGAGTAAACGGCAGGGTGGTGGCCGCTTACTTTGTATTGACGGCAAGAAATACTGTCGTCTATATCTTATGGACGGCAATCGATGTTGCCGCCAACCTGTGCATGTATCAGCATAGTGTGTTTCACGCCGTTCTTGTTGCAAGTATTGCGGTGCAATGTGTTTATCGATACTGAGTGGTGTATTAACACCTGTGGTGCTCCTAGAGCATAGGGCTTTTGAGGCCAGCTTACCGGCTATGTAGTTTACTAGTTCTTTACGTGTGTGCGTGGGATTCACTACATCCTAGCGCACAAGATTTATGTGAAATATTACGGGATTTTAGTGTCGTGCATATGGTTGGTGTGTGCATGGCATATCGTACGTTATTGTGCTTGTTGTATCTTAATTATTATGATTAGTTCGTGGTATTGTGGCGATGAGGTTCACATCTGAACCTAGCCTCGATCCTTTAGAATCTTTTGTAGATTCTTCTGGATGAATGATTAGTAAAGTTGAAGTATGATTATTATGTGAATATTGTGTATTGTGTTTAGTGTGACCTTCACTGTCACTTTGTGACCAATGACAGGCCATGGTGTTATCATTAATATGGTTTATATGCGTGATTCTGAAGGTTAGCTTGTAAGTCACAAGGTGGCTGGAGCAAGCTATCCCTAACATATGTACCATAATTGGTAATAGAAAGTGTTTGTGAGCATATCGTGATTTGTGCTAGCCGAGTGTGGTGGTCCGGCGCCTATTCTGGAATGCCTCTCTAGTCGGGTACCCCAGGTTCTTTGTGAGCCAGGCACGTGTGTTTGTTGTGCTCAGGGTTTGTCCCGGTACAGTGTGGTACCGTCGAGGTCTGTGTCGTCTTCCCGGACACCCTCACTCCTATGTTTGAGTTGTACGTCCAGCTGAGGGAAAGACGACAGTAGGGCAGCGGCTTGTGTTTGTGGGTGTGCAGTCGCTTGTAGCGCGCTCGTAGTTGGGGGTACGGACACCAGTAGTCGACACTGGTCCCCAGCTAGTCCTGTTTTCCAGGGCCTCACTTTAGGGTGCTCCGGCCAGAGACCCTAGAGGTGCCAGACATGGACCTGTAGCTGTGTGTCTATAGGTGTGGTGTTGGTTGGTCTCCACAGTTGTTTGACTTGTTCTCGTGGAGCGGCAGTTGGACCTTTCGTCCGTGACTGCGAGACTGAGAGGTAGTTCTTGTGTTGTGTTGTCCGGGTTGGATAATGGCCTGATCAGCCAGTAGTTCATTCCCGTGTGGTGGCGTCGTTCCTTTCTGACTCGTGGTTTGCCACTGACTGTGGCTCGTGAGTTTGTGACTCGTGGTCGAGGTTTGACCCGTTCGAAGTGTGCCCTGGTGTTGGCACAGTTGTGACTGTGGTTGTAGCTTGTGGTGTGCCCGAGTGGTGGCACAGTTTTGGTTATGGTTGGTGAGTGTTGACTCACTAAAAGTGGTTTAGCTCGCTATGGTGTGCCCTGTTACGGCACTGGTTTACTTGCAGTTTCGTGCTGGTACATTGTGGTATTAGGTACCTGTACCCCATGTGGGTAATGGTTTGTGGTGATACGTCGTGTACCAGTCTGTTCTGGTATTGACGTGGAACTGTGTTTCGTGGAGGTCGTGTGGTGTGACCTTCCACTCAATGTGCTTTACCCTTCCTCTGGTAAGCTACCGTATATGATTTTCATGTGTGATGGATTGGCCCACTGTAGCCGATCATGTTACTTGGTGTGTGTGGTTTCCAACATATTGTGATTTGAGGTATAAAGGACCAGCTTTTGGTTAGCAGTCCTATTACCCACGTACTTGAGACTCGCCTGTGAAGCTTATAGCCTAGGCAGTGGTTTGCTCGTGCAGCTTATAGCTTAAATGATTGGTTGTGACTGTGGTTTTCCTGTGAGGCTTGAGGCCTAGGCATTACTGTTGTTAAGTAGACTAGTGGTGTGGAGCTAGTCCTATTGTTCTCTCTTACTTTCTGAGGTTGTGAATAGTTAATGTGTTTATATTTAATTGCAGTTTAAATTCAATTGTTGTGAGCATGAAATGATTTGGCTATTGGTGCTGCCAGTGAGACCCTTTGGGGTTGAGGTGTCCGTGGTTACGGTGTTGTTTTGGGTAGCCCCTACTGAGCCTGTGACTTGTTGAGGCTCACTCCCCTACAGTTCTTTTCAGGGCTTGCCGAGTGTTTGGCTTGCAGCGGCATTGTGTCAGACTTGTACCACCAGCAGTTGTGTTGTAGTAGTGTTGTGTGAGCTTGTGCTCCCTCGGGGTATGCTCCAGGTAGTTGTACTTTTTATTTGGACATGTATTAATGTAATGGGACAGTTGTATAAATTTGTAAACAGATATGAGCACATGTACTTTCTTGTGTCTTATATTATTGTGCTTTGTCTTTTATACTCTTCCTGGATACGTGTGTGAGATATCCCTTGCGAGACTTCGGTCCGTTCGCGGAAGGCGGATCTGGATATGGAGCCTTAATGGGCATAAATACCCCGGTCCGTCACAGTTGGTATCAGAGCAATGTCCAGTTAGAATATGAAAAGACATTGAAGTTACAATGTCCTAATACATGAATTAATGTCCACTGCTGGTAGTGAGTCTGCGGTTTTGTGTGATATAAAGTAGTTTTTACGTGAGTTTTTGGCATGTGAACCGTGTGTTTCTGTTTGTTAAATTGGCAGTTGTGAGCAGTTGTTCAGTCACAGCATGGATAATGGCATAAGCTGTGTGGTAGCACCCTGGTACTAGTGTTGTTAAAGTAGTATGTAAAGGTTTTCAGTTGCAGAGATTAGAGGAGAAATGTAAAGTAGTGCCCTGAGAGGGATATGCCTGATATATGTTAGTAAAGTATAGAGTTATCAGAGACAGATATAGGGTGTTACTGTGATAGATCAGCAGAATGTTACTAGTAAGGAATAGTGTGTATGTGATAAGTTGCAGATGAGGGCCTTGACAGAGGTATTGTTTAAGATTTGTGTTAGTAAGAATTGAGAAGTAGCTTGAGTAATAATGTGATTAATGTTTTGGCAAGTTGAGAATGATTAAGTGAGACAGATTGACTTCAAATGAAGTGTGGGTAAATAGAAGAGCAAAGAATTATGATCGTCTGATAAGGATAAGGGTATTTTGATAATTAGAGGTCTGAGTAGAGGTAGTCAGTTGAGCAGAGAAAGGGTAAAAGAAGATCAGTGCATAGTGGACTTTTCTGACAACTCAGTAAGAAAGATATTAGTTTGGTAAGTAACAGTTTATGAGAATTGCATAGATTGGTTCGTTAAGGAATACAGTGCTATAGATAAGGTTATTGTTGAATTAGTAATTGATTATAGTTTGAGCAGAGAAAAGGTAAAGTTTATGTTTGAAAAAGATTGAAGCTAAGATTAAGAATGTTCAGAGTAAGATAGAGTTATGTGGGTCAGAATGAAAAGAAATGGATTAGCTAAGAAGCCATTGAGCAATATTAAGCTATGTGGTATAAAGAAATCAGGCAGAGCTAGTTATGATATTTAAAGAGATTGACTTCAAATTATAGTTTTGACAGTCGTTAATGAAGAGTGTTTGTATGAACTGTCGTGTGAATGGTACACTATAGGACAAATAACTAAGTAATAGAATAATTGAGAAGGATGCATGGCAGATACAGTTGGTAGATTATTAATTTGGAAAAGAAAAAGTATGATAGATTGTGGAACAGATGTAACTAAAGGACTGAGGAAGTGATCAGTAAGAGTTTGCATGGCAGCACTCAGAAAGTGGATTAGTTTAAATAGAAGTGTTTTCCTCGAGGCAGTATTTCAAAATTTGATATAAGAATAAAAGGCAGGATAGTTAAGAAATAGTGTGCAGATTTGAGCATGGCTGAATGGAAATTGAAACCGTCAGGCATAGAAAGAAAAGAGTGCAATCAGATAAACAGTGAACGATTTAAGGTGCCATCTGATTGATTGAAATAAAGTTAATATGCGTAAAGTTAGCTAAGCAGCATAATTTTCTTGAAATAAGAATGCAGTGTCACAAAGATGAAAGCAGTTTGGAAATTTTGATATTATTTTCTAGTATTGATTGAGCAAGTAAAGCAATCTGTATTGAAATTAACTGGAATTAGAATAATGGTGAAAGTACGTAGAAATTGTGAATAGTAATGGAAGCAGAATTTATGAAATATTTTGTCAAATATTTGTATAATCAGAGTGGTGCAGCGGAAGCGTGGTGGGACCGCAACCCACAGGTTAGACAGTTAAGTATGTGAATGCAGATAAAGCAGAATAATGGCTAGCAATGATAAGTAAGTAATGGAATGGTATTAAGAAACTCGAGAATTTAAGTAAAGTTTGGCATGAAAGAACAACTAAAGGTAGAGGAATAAAATAAAAGGATTTGAGCAGAAAGAAATGGCCCAGAAAGAAATGTTGCAAACACAACCCAGAAAATGTGAAAGTAGGTTCAGTCCAAGGAGATAAAGCGCCATTGGCAAGGTAGAATTGCCCATGACAGAAAGATAATGACTAATAGATGGAATCCGTGAAATAAAGTAGTTATGAAATGAAAGAAAGAGAAAGGAGAAGCAGGACAAGTGCAGAATGGAATAGAATGAGACTGGCAGTGTGAAATAAATTGAAAGGTAAGGAAAGGTAATGGAATCGATAAAACAGAATAATTGTGAAATGAATTGAAAGAAAAGAAAAGAACAAAGCAAGGATGGAAATGGACAAATGAGTCAGTTAGCGTAGATGAATTGAAAGGCTGATGCAAAGAAAGAGTATCCTTCTTGTTCTATATACAATTTTATTTCTTTTTAGGTGATAATCCGATTTGTTGTGATTTATTTTATATGTCGAGGACGACATTTCTTTTTAGGTGATAATAATGTAACGTCGCGCGTTTTTCGGATCTTCGTGGATCCTCGGTTTAGTGTATGGGGGTGGTCACACCTTGACTAGTGCGACTTGTGTTGTGTGTTTCTTATTGGATCCTTATCGGGTTGGTTATGGATCTGTGTTGGTGTTCAGTGCACTGGACATCAACAGTGGGTTGGCGTCCAGGTGTGCGACGTCTACTATGTGTTGGCGGCAATGGTGTTGCCGTTAACATGTTCTTGGCATCCATCGATGTAGACGTCTACTGTTGAACTTGGCGGCAAGCATTGTGGATGCCTAGTTGGGGCGGTTTGGTTAGCGGCTCAGAGGTTGACGTTAACCTGAGGCGCCTGTGTTTTTAGGGGTAACCCGAGCCTTCTTCTTTCCCCTCCTCCCCTCCTCTACCCTCACATGTACCCTTGTGCCTCTTCACTACTTCCGGCGGTCGACGGGAGCACGTGGGAAGGCTGTGATGCGCGTAGCAGCAGCAGATCAGGCGGGGAATGACGAACTGGAGGGCGGTATTTGCGGGAAGCTCCTAGGGTTTCAGCGCGATTTGAGGTTCTTTAGGAGTTTATTTGCGTTTCAGAGGTAGGGACTGGACCCCTTTGATTTCTCCTATTTGACTTGTCATGCTTGATGATCAGTCTGTCCCCATGCAATTTTAATTAATTACATATATATACATATTTTGATGATTAACAAAACCAAACAAGAGTTTATCAATTATATCTAATGAATATTTCATAAGTCTTAAGTACATGAAAAATACCAAGGTCAAACAAGTCAATAAAGGTATGCATTACTTCTCTGAAGCTTTAATCTTTTCAACATGATATTTCTCTAAGTCCATATCGATTTCTGTTGAAATTCATAACGATTTCCTTATAAGACTGAAAAGTTATGTTGTTTCAAACAAATCTATGTCGTAACGATTCTATAAGTGATCGCAACGATTTCCTTATAAGACTGAAAAGTCATGTTGTTTCAAACAAGTCGATGTCACAACGACTCTATAAGTTAACCGTAACGATTTCTTTAGAGCCCGTAACGACTTACTCGTCACAACGACTCTATAAGTATTCATAATGATTTCTTTAGAGCCCGTAACGACTTGCTCGTCACAACGACTCTATAAGTATTCATAACGATTTCCTTAGATCTCGTAACGACTTGTCTGTCGCAACGACTCTATAAGTGACCATAACGATTTCCTTAGAACCCGTAACGACTTGCTCGCCGTAACGATTCTATAAGTATTCATAACGATTTCTTTAGAAAGCGCAACGACTTGGCTGTCATAACGACTCTATAAGTTATCGCAACGATTTCTTTAGAAAGTGCAACGACTTGCTTGTTGTAACGATTTCATAAGTTACCGTAACGACTTCTTTAGAACTCGCAACGACTTGCTCGCCGTAACGATTCTATAAGTATTCACAACGATTTCTTTAGAAAGCGCAACGACTTGCTTGTTGTAACGACTTCATAAGTTACCATAACGATTTCTTTAGAACTCGCAACGACTTGCTTGTTGTAACGACTTCATAAGTTACCATAACGATTTCTTTAGAACTCGCAACGACTTGCTTGTTGTAACGACTTCATAAGTTACCATAACGATTTCTTTAGAGTTCATAACGACTTGATAAGTGTTCATAACGATTTGCTCTCTATAATGACTTGTTAGTATTCATAACGATTTCATAAGTCATATAACCATGGATTTCATATCTTGATATCTTATTCATCTTAAGAGCGTTGACTAGTCAAAGTCCACGTAGACATCTCTCTGACGCTTTTGCATTTATGAGATCTGAACGTATCTCTGCATGCATGCAGACTATATCATCCTTTATCGTGCCTACTCTGATTACGTCTTTTAGACTTAAGCTATTTGGCATTACTATTTTCATGTCTATTGCTACTGACGTTGACTGACATCAGAGACAGCTTAGCTGTCTGCTATTTGAGATTGACATTTGTGCAGACCTCTGAACTAGCTTCATGGTACAACGTTAAACAAAATAGAAGCCAACGGATATTTCTGAAGATCTCATCTCTTTGCGTGCTCAAGTGATCAAAAGACTGTGACTGGAAGCTTCCAAGACTCTAGATGTCATTCAGTCTAACGACTACTCAAAAGAGAGACAACGGACACTTCAACGTCTAGATTTCAAATTGAAGATATAAATTCAAGTCAGAAGAACAGAAGAAAAGAAGGGATCGCGTATTCAAGCATTCAAATTCTTCTGAAGAAAGTCCAGAGCCAAGAACCGTCATTCCACTTAGCTTTTGCTCTTTTGCTCTCCACTAGTTTGTGAAAATCTTGAGAGAGCCTGTATAGTTCTGAGAGTGTGACTTGTTTAAAATCTCTTTGCTCTCAGTTCTAGTTGCTTCAGATCCTTGCTTATCAAAAGCTTGATCTAGGGGCTTGAAAGTCATTCATTCTTCTCTGTGTTATTCCCTTCGGGTGTGAAGGAAGACCTGGTGGTATCCAGGGTGTTGTTCCCTTCGGGTGTGAAGGAAGACCTGGTGGTATTCAGGGTGTTGTTCCCTTCGTGTGTGAAGGAAGACCAGCTGAGCTGGGTGTTGTAGCGTCCTTAGGGGGACTGTTCCCTAGTTAGTGAAATCCTGAGTTGTTGCTCAGGGACTGGACGTAGGACTCCTAAGGAAAGGAGGTCCGAACCAGGATAATCCTTGTGTTGTGTGACTGTCTTCTTTGTGTGATTGTTATTTAAACTAACTGTCACTAATCTATTTCGAAGAACGTTTGTGTGATTGTTTTGAGTTACAGGTATCTTCTAGATTAATTTTAAAGACCCATTCACCCCCCCTCTGGGCTCGTCAACTGGGCAACAAGTGGTATCAGAGCTAGTCTCTTCGACAAAGAAAGGATCCAACGATCTGAAGAGTAAAGATCCATGGCAGCCCAAGGTAACTTTGAAGGTCAGTCCGTCAACCGACCCCCTCTCTTCGATGGTGAAGATTATCCTTACTGGAAGACCAGAATGGAATACTTTTTACAAGGACACGACTATCAAATTTGGTCCATAGTAGAAGAAGGTGATCTGTTAGTCACAAATGAGAAAGCACAATGGACAGATGATGACAGGAAGAAGATTTCCCTGAATTGCAAAGCAAAGAGCATCCTATGCTGTGCTCTAAGTAAGAAGGAATTCAACAGAGTTTCAGCCTGCAAATCCTCAATGGAAATGTGGGAAAAGCTCAGGATTACTTATGAAGGCACAGACAAAGTGAAGGAAACAAGAATCGATATTCTTGTCACTCAATATGAAAGATTTCAGATGCAATCAAGTGAGTCCATAACTCAAATGTTCAGCCGGTTCACTGACATCACAAATGGACTGGCTAGCCTGGGGAAAGTCTATGAGATGGGAGATATGGTAAGAAAGATACTTAGATCCTTACCGTCCTCATGGACTCCAAAAGTCACAGCAATAGAAGAAGCTAATGACCTGAAGAGAATGTCTGTAGAAAAGCTCATTGGGTCCCTCATGGCCCATGAGATCAATATGGAAAGGCTAGGAGAGTCCTCTAGCAGAAAGAAGCACTCCAACGCCTTAAAAGCTGAAGAAGATTCACCAGATGCAAGCTCAGCTGAAAGCGAAAGTGATGCAGACAGCGAGAATGAGGAAGCTATGTTATCTAGAAAGTTACAGCGAATTTTGGCTAAAAAGAAGAAATCTCAATCTGGTAGAAGGTATTTCAAAAAGAATAAGGAATTCAAGAAGCCAGACGGAAAAGAAATAAAGAAAGGAGAACCCATCTGCTATGAATGTAAGAAGCCAGGACACATTAAGACTGAGTGTCCTAAGTTAAAGAAGCCAGAGTTCAGGAAGAAGGACAGTTCCAAGAAGTTTAGAAAATACAAAAAGAAAGCAATGGCAGCAGCATGGGAAAACAGTAGCGACTCAGATAGTGAGTCAAGCTCCTGCAGTGATGAAGAAAAAGCCCACTTGGCCTTCATGGCAAATACTGAAGAAAAGGTAACTTCTGACTCCTCTTTTGATTCATGCAATGGTTCAGACTCCGATAGTTTAGAAGAGGCTTTCAACGAACTTTATGAAAAATATAAAGAAGTAACCAAATTATTAAAAGTAAGTAAGAAAAACATAGTCTGTATAGAAAATACAAACTCAGATCTAAAATCAGAAAATGAACAATTAGAAAGTCAAATAACTGAACTTAAACGAAGAAATGAACTGTTATGTGAAGACCTAAAAGCTAAGAATGAACAAATAACTAAACTAGAAAAACAGGAAAGTACAGATGAATTAAGGAAAGAAATCAAAAGCTTAAATGAAGAAAATGATAAACTATCAAGCACACTAGAAAAATTTACTAATGGTAAAAACTCTCTAATATTAAAAGGTGCTAGGAGATCAGGTAAGAAGAAAAATGGGTTAGGATATACACCCCCAGATAATGAAGAAACCATAGTCTATCCTAAAACATATCCAACACCAAAATTTGTACCCGAACAAGATGTAGCATACAAAGCTGATTTCAAATACATAGAAAAAGTGACTAAGTTATCCTGCTGTAGTCACTGCAATAAGTTAGGACATATTATAACTACATGCCCAACAAGACATAAAAAATGGATATTAAAAGGTAAATTAATGATACTAACCAATCAGGACCCAAAAGAATTTGGGTACCTAAAGCTTGATGTTTTTATTTCAGGTTAACCCTCGAGCATCCAAATGGTATTTGGATAGTGGGTGTTCAAGACACATGATAGGAAACCAGAAGTTGTTCTCTCATCTCCAAGCTGAAGATGGAACAGTTACTTATGGAGATAATGGGAAAGGAACCGTGATAGGCAGTGGCTCTGTGAATAACAAAGGAAAAACAGTCATAGAAGATGTGCTACTAGTCAAGGGATTGAAGCACAATCTCATCAGCATTAGCTAGCTGTGCGACAGAGGCCATCAGATCAAGTTTCAAGAGTCAAAGTGCAGCATACTGAAGGATGGAACAGTCATCTTTGAAGCTAATAGAGAAAAGAATTTGTATGTGCTCTATCTTGAAGAACTCAAGGTTCAAAATGTTTGCCTGGCAGCAAATAAAGATAAATCCACAGAATTATGGCACAGACGACTTGGACATTGCAGCATAGATGGCATGAGAAAATTGCTAAAGAAGAATCTTGTGGAAGGTCTACCTAAGGTTAGTACAAAATTGGAGGGTGTATGTAAACCTTGTGCTAAGGGAAAGCACACCAAAGTCTCCTTCAAGTCAAAGACGATAGTGACCACCTCAAAACCCTTGGAGCTCCTTCATATGGATCTATTTGGGCCAATGAGGACTACCAGTCTTGGAGGAAAGAATTTCGGATTTGTCATAGTTGATGACTACTCAAGATTCACATGGGTATCATTCCTAGAACATAAAGATGACACTTTTGAAAGTTTCGTCAGCTTCAGTAAGAAAGTTCAGAAAGATCAGAAGTTCAGCATTGTGTCTATCAGATCAGATCATGGTGGTGAATTTCAAAATGAAAAATTTGCTAGATTTTGTGATGATCAGGGAATTGAGCATAATTTCTCAGCACCAAGGACACCTCAACAAAATGGCATTGCTGAGAGGAAGAACAGAACCCTATTGGATATGGCAAGAACTATGCTCTCAGAATATGATCTGCCAAGATACTTTTGGGCTGAAGCAGTCAATACAGCAAGCTACATTATCAACCGAGTAATGATCAGGCCAATCCTGAAGAAGACTGCATATGAACTATTCAAAGGGAAGAAGCCAAAGATCAGCCACTTCAGGACTTTTGGGTGCCCTTGCTTCATTCACAACAATGGAAAAAGGGACATTGGTAAGTTGGATGCCAAATCAGATGAAGGCATCTTCATGGGGTACACGTCTAAACCCAAAGGCTATAGAGTATTTAATAAACGTACCTTGTTGATTGAACAATCTGTGCACATTCTTTTTGATGAAACTAACCCTTCCTTGAGAAAGGAAGTAGATAGTGACGATGATGATGCAGAAGAACTATCCAAGAAACTAAAAGATGCATCAATTGAGGACAAGGATGATCCACCTCTGGAAGAATTACAACAAGAAGAAGTTACTCATGAAAACCTTCCAAAGGAGTGGAGATACAAGAAAGATCACCCACTTGAGAATATCATTGGTGATCCATCCATAGGGGTAAGAACAAGAGGTAATGTTATTCCTTGTGATTACCTAGCTTTTGTTTCTCAGATAGAGCCTAGGACAGTCAATGAAGCTCTTTCTGATGAATCTTGGATAGTAGCCATGCAAGATGAATTAAATCAATTCAAGAGAAACCAAGTATGGTCACTTGTTCCTAGACCATCAGACCATCCAGTCATTGGCACCAAATGGGTGTTCAGAAATAAACTGGATGAAACTGGTGCAATCTTAAGAAACAAGGCCAGATTGGTAGCTCAAGGCTATTCTCAAGAGGAAGGCATAGATTTCGATGAAACCTATGCACCTGTAGCTAGACTTGAGGCCATTAGAATATTACTTGCATATGCATCTGCTTGAACTTGACACTATTTCAAATGGATGTTAAATCCGCCTTCTTAAATGGTTTCATAAAAGAGGAAGTTTATGTGGAACAACCTCCGGGCTTTGATGACACAGAATTTCCTAATCATGTTTTCAAACTTCACAAGGCATTATATGGTTTAAAGCAAGCACCTAGAGCCTGGTATGAAAGGCTTAGCTCTTTTCTTCTAAATCATGGTTTCAGTAGAGGTCAGGTAGATAGTACTCTTTTTATAAAGTCAAAAGTCAAACACATCCTATTAGTTCAAATCTATGTAGATGATATCATTTTTGGTTCTACTGATGAGTCTCTTTGCAAGTATTTTGAAAAGTTAATGCAGGGAGAATTTGAAATGAGTATGATGGGAGAACTCAACTATTTCCTTGGACTTCAAATCAAACAAGGAAAGGAAGGAATTCACATCAGTCAAGCAAAGTACACAAAAGAACTCTTGAAGAAATTTGGATTCGAAAATACCAAGCCACTGTCGACACCAATGAGTACATCAACAAGAATGGACAGTGACAAAGATGGTAAGAAAGTAGACCAAAAGATCTACAGAGGTATGATAGGTTCACTCCTTTATTTAACAGCTAGTAGACCTGATATTTTATTTAGTGTATGCATGTGTGCTAGATATCAGGCAGATCCTAAAGAATCACATTTAATTTCTGTGAAAAGAATATTTAGATATTTAGCAAGATCTCATGACTTAGGTCTATGGTATCCAAAACATTGTGAAATTAGCCTAGTAGGTTACTCTGATGCTGACTATGCTGGATGCAAATTAGATAGAAAGAGCACCAGTGGTGGTTGTCAGTTCCTTGCAGGGTGTTTGATATCTTGGTCCTCAAAGAAACAAAATTCAGTAGCACTCTCTACAGCTGAAGCTGAGTACGTGGCTGCTGGAAGTTGCTGCACACAACTCTTATGGATAAAGCAACAGCTTGAGGACTTTGGATTAAATATCAAATCAATCCCGTTGCTGTGTGACAACACCAGTGCCATTAATCTCACCAAGAATCCAGTCCAGCACTCAAGGACCAAACATATTGAGGTTAGATATCATTTTATTCGTGATCATGTTGCAAATGGAAATATTGAAATATCCTTTATTGATACAAATGGCCAATTAGCAGACATTTTCACAAAAGCCTTACCTGAAGAGAGATTTACATCTCTTAGAAGGGAATTAGGCATGTGCAATTTGTGATAAAAGTTTGCTTACAAGTGGCACATTAAATTTTTAGAATTAAAGTAATTTTTCCCTCCATGGCGATAAGCAAAAGAAATTCAAATTGTATTGTTGTAACCGCTCTCTCATTGAAGTCCGTTTGAATAGTCAAAACCTTTTGTCGTTTTCCACCGCCGTTTGGCGCCTCACTTTCCACGTAGCATTAATTTATTCATAAAATCGATGACAGAACGATTCGTATCTCATCGTCTACCTTTTCCCCTCTTTTATCCTGTCGCTTGAGCCGATGCCCTAACAACTCACATCTCAATCCTCTGCAAATTTGAATCTTCCTCCTACTTCCCGCAAAATTTCTTGAGGATTCCTTCTCCTCACCTTCCGTCTCCACCCTCCGTTGCCTTTCCCACCTGAATCTATGGCCGCACCAGTTATCGCCGGCAGTTTGGGTGGCTACAGCGCCGAGTTCCTCACTCCTGAGCAGCAGGAGAGATTTACTTTTGTGAAGACAAAGCTCTGTGGCAATAAAGAAGTAGATGTCGCTAATCTGAGGAAAAGTGGAATGAGCAGCGTAGTAGATTTGATCAATCAGATGCAGTGGACAGAAATTTCCACCTTTTCAGAGGTCAGTTATCCGGACTTGGTAAAAGCCTTCTTCGTGTGTATGAGAACAGAGGAAGATGGGTCTCTAGTTTCTTCAGTAAAGGGAACCATGATTAGGATAGACCCTGAGTTGCTGAAAATGTTGTTCAATGTAAAGACTTCCGGATTTAGTGGGGTTCACACCGTGGACACCCAAGTGAAAGGTTTGGGAATTATCGGGCCAGGATTCAAGCTGAGGGACGGCAAGATCGATATAAATCAACTATCCGCCTTCAACCGTCTTCTCCATTTTATTGTCTGTCAAATCTTAGTTCCCAGAAGTGCAACTTTTTCATCTTGCACAAAGGCCGATTCGGACATGATGTACTGGGCCATTCAGAATAAGGAGATAAATATGGCCGCAGTGATAATGGAAAGAATGAAGTTTGCAAGAGATCAGATTTGGGACACCAAGAGTAAGTTCAATGTGTCCCTGCCTTATGCCCACCTACTTACCAAGATCTTCAAACACTTCGGTGTTGATCTTTCTGGGGCAGTTGTAGAGAAAATGGGCCAAGCAATCAGGTCCAGGAACCTGAAGAAGAGTGGCTTCTCTGTGGAAAGTGGTGTCTGGTTCAAGGCTTCAGTTGCTGAAGGCGAAGCCATCATTAACGACACCTCAGTTGTTCATCAGGAGATGGGATCAGCGGATATGATTCCAGAATTGCCAGTGGAGTCAATTTCAGCTCCAGCAGTTGGAGCAGCAGAATCTTCAGGCCCCTCCATTGCAGAAGTTCAGTCTGAAAGTGCAGTAGAAGAAGAAAGAGCGTCTGTAGAAGCTTCAGGATTTCCAGAAGAATCAGTTCAATTTTTTGCAGAAAGGAGAATTGAGGATCTTCTCCCAGAGGACATTATTCCAGTTGAGGACCCACTTCCCTCAACTGTAGTTGCATCTATTCTGGCAGACATCATTGATTCGATTCCTTTTATCTCAAGTGCTCCAGAAACAAGTGGCAGAGTTGCAGAAGAGACTGTGGCATCAGGCCACATTGATGAACCAATGGAAGATGTTCAAGTAGAGGTAGAGCACCCAGCTGCCCAAGGTGACTCTGTGATGGAATCTGCTCCCATTCAGGGGGAGCAAGTATCAGATGAAGAAGATGCTCCTATTGAGGGGGAGCTATCAAAAGAAGGTTCAGTAGACGCAACTCCAGATGTTGATCAGGATGAAAAGCATGGAGATTCTCCAAATTTGGATGACAGAGAAGGGGAGACTGCAAGCTCTTCGAGCTCAGATGATGATCAACCTCCTCCAGCAAAGGAAGGCAAGAAGAAAGGAAAAGAAGTTGCCTCTGGAGTTCCTCTCCTGGCTGATTCTCCGTTTGAGAGGCAGGTCAAGCAGAAAATTGTCATAAACTTGAAGCCAGTGATTGAAAGGCTGAATGTTCAAGGTGAGCTATTATGTACTCTCCAGTCAGATGTAAACTCTATATTTCTGAGCCAAGCTTCAGCCAACAAAGAATTGGGACAAATCAGAAATGCTATGAAATGGTTTAACAAGGAAATGAGCAGCATGAAAGGCATGCTCTCAGATATTATCAAGGCAGTTGGAGCTCAAGCTCATCCTCCTCCAGAGCAGCAGCAACACCAGAAGCAGCACCAGAAGCAGCAGCAACACCAGAAGCAGCACAGAGCAGCAGCACAAGAAGCAGCAGCACACAGAAGCAGCACAGAGCAGCAGCAGAGCAGCAGAGCCAATAGGGCCAGCTGATCAGGTTGAAGGGCCAACAGGGCCATCTGAGCAAGGATCAGGGCCATCAGGGCCATTGGAGAGTGAGTCTGTGCAGATAGAGGCAGAAGAGTTCTTGGCACCCAAGCCCCCAGCTCCCTCTTCCCCCTCTCACACACCTATTCCTCCAACTCCACCATCAGCTCCTACAGCACCTCCTGCTCCTCAAACATTCAAGAAGCCTCAATCTAGACCAATTTCTTCTCCTACACCATTTCAGTCCACCATTCCTTCTCCTTCTCCTATACTTGAGGCCCCTCCAGCATCCTCAGCTGGAGCATCCTCCTCCTCCTCTGGTCCCTCCCTTGGACCAGCTGATGATCTCCAAACTACTTCACACTCTTTTCTTCATCCTACTCCTCCACCATCTTTCATCACTATCATACCTGAACAAGCTCAACTCAACTCTCCTTTATTGAAAAGATAAAGGATGAATTTGAGGAAGGGATCCTCAGGTCTGTGTTGAAAGTGGGAGAACATATTCACAGGGCAGATCCTTCTAGTCCTGCCCCCAAGAAGAGGAAACTTACTTCTACTTCTTCCTCTTCCTCTGAACCCAAATACCCACCTTTGTGGTTTTCTCTCACAGTGGACAACAAACATAACCCACTGTATAGGGAATACCTTTCCAAAGTTGTTTTTGCCACCATCATCAACCTTCCCTTTCAAAACCTTACAGATCATTTGAACACCATTCTACCCTATACTTCTCTTTCAAAATCCGAAAAGTCCAAAATCTTCTCTCTTGCTCACTCCAAATCTGAAGAGCAGTGGGGCAAAGGTCACAAGGATCTTCTCAAGAAGTTCACTCTTGCCAAATCTGCCAGATTTCCTCCAAGGGACCACTCCTTGACCCTATCTGAGTGGTTCAGGATGTATCACCAAGAACTCTGGGCACCCTACATTCAATCGGAAATAAAAATGATCAGGCATTTCATGCTATTCAACAACTACAGATATATTCATAGACTTCCAGAAGTTCAGCTCTGTCAGTTCAGGAAGGCCATTTCAGCTTTGACTCCAGATATCTCTCAATCTTCAGATATTCAGGTAGATTTTGCTACCCTTCAAATACCTGAGGAGATAGCCCTTCCTCAAATTCACTTTCTAGTTATGGAATCCTCTGTAGGATCCATCATCTTTGAGCGTTTTGCCAGAGTCTTGGGCAGAATTAAAGTGCAGAAAGGCTACCTGGTTTCCTTTACTAGATTCCTATTTAGGGAATATCACCAGGGCCATGTAAGTGCTGAAGTTCTCTCCCCTATTCTGTCTGAATGTGAAAGGCTCACATCTTCTGAATGGTCCAAGTTCTACCCCCTGTCAGCTCAGCAGCTGTTTGCACTCAATGAAGCTCAGGCCAGGGAAGGCAAACCAGCTATTTCTCCAGCCACTTTCCTAGATATGAACTCCATTAATCTTGTTGATGACCCCTTCAAGGTCTGGGAGGAAAGATACAAAGTGTATGTGGCTATGCACAAAGCTCTCAGAGATAACCACAACCACTACCCTGTCACCATGGACCAATTCCTCACCTGTGCCAGCTTTGGCACTCGTCGTTTTCTCAAGATGAACATGGACAAGAATGCATATGCTGATCTTCTCTATCAGCACCTAGATCTTCATCTCAAACGGATGGCTTCCACCATGGGACCATCTTACTCTGTGTCTTTTGGAGTTTTTAAAAATCTTTTTGAAGAGCAGGAAGTTCAGGCATGGGAAACCATCTCCCATTTTGCCTCTCTGTTGTCTCCTGCCTTCTATTTACCTGTACCTCCACAGTAAATGACATGACCTTCTGTGTATTCTCTATTTCTCTTTCTCTCTTCTTTCTTTGTCGAAGTTTATCTTTTTGCTTAATGACAAAAAGGGGGAGAAAATACTTAGCATGTCTGAAATTTTAAATTTTGCTTAGAAACTTAGCATATCATCTCTTTACAACAAATTTCAGATACTTTTATCCATGCTTATTGTTCAGTTTTGTCATCACCAAAAAGGGGGAGATTGATGATCAGTCTGTCCCCATGCAATTTTAATTAATTACATATATATACATATTTTGATGATTAACAAAACCAAACAAGAGTTTATCAATTATATCTAATGAATATTTCATAAGTCTTAAGTACAGGAAAAATACCAAGGTCAAACAAGTCAATAAAGGTATGCATTACTTCTCTGAAGCTTTAATCTTTTCAACATGATATTTCTCTAAGTCCATATCGATTTCTGTTGAAGTTCATAACGATTTCCTTATAAGACTGAAAAGTCATGTTGTTTCAAACAAATCGATGTCGTAACGATTCTATAAGTGATCGCAACGATTTCCTTATAAGACTGAAAAGTCATGTTGTTTCAAACAAGTCGATGTCACAACGACTCTATAAGTTACCGTAACGATTTCTTTAGAGCCCGTAACGACTTGCTCGTCACAACGACTCTATAAGTATTCATAACGATTTCTTTAGAGCCCGTAACGACTTGCTCGTCACAACGACTCTATAAGTATTCATAACGATTTCTTTAGAGCTCGTAACGACTTGTCTGTCGCAACGACTCTATAAGTGACCATAACGATTTCCTTAGAACCCGTAACGACTTGCTCGCCGTAACGATTCTATAAGTATTCATAACGATTTCTTTAGAAAGCGCAACGACTTGCCTGTCATAACGACTCTATAAGTTATCGCAACGATTTCTTTAGAAAGCGCAACGACTTGCTTGTTGTAACGATTTCATAAGTTACCGTAACGACTTCTTTAGAACTCGCAACGACTTGCTCGCCGTAACGACTTCTTTAGAACTCGCAACGACTTGCTCGCCGTAACGATTCTATAAGTATTCACAACGATTTCTTTAGAAAGCGCAACGACTTGCTTGTTGTAACGACTTCATAAGTTACCATAACGATTTCTTTAGAACTCGCAACGACTTGCTTGTTGTAACGACTTCATAAGTTACCATAACGATTTCTTTAGAACTCGCAACGACTTGCTTGTTGTAACGACTTCATAAGTTACCATAACGATTTCTTTAGAGTTCATAACGACTTGATAAGTGTTCATAACGATTTGCTCTCTATAATGACTTGTTAGTATTCATAACGATTTCATAAGTCATATAACCATGGATTTCATATCTTGATATCTTATTCATCTTAAGAGCGTTGACTAGTCAAAGTCCACGTAGACATCTCTCTGACGCTTTTGCATTTATGAGATCTGAACGTATCTCTGCATGCATGCAGACTATATCATCCTTTATCGTGCCTACTCTGATTACGTCTTTTAGACTTAAGCTATTTGGCATTACTATTTTCATGTCTATTGCTACTGACGTTGACTGACATCAGAGACAGCTTAGCTGTCTGCTATTTGAGATTGACATTTGTGCAGACCTCTGAACTAGCTTCATGGTACAACGTTAAACAAAATAGAAGCCAACGGATATTTCTGAAGATCTCATCTCTTTGCGTGCTCAAGTGATCAAAAGACTGTGACTGGAAGCTTCCAAGACTCTAGATGTCATTCAGTCTAACGACTACTCAAAAGAGAGACAACGGACACTTCAACGTCTAGATTTCAAATTGAAGATATAAATTCAAGTCAGAAGAACAGAAGAAAAGAAGGGATCGCGTATTCAAGCATTCAAATTCTTCTGAAGAAAGTCCAGAGCCAAGAACCGTCATTCCACTTAGCTTTTGCTCTTTTGCTCTCCACTAGTTTGTGAAAATCTTGAGAGAGCCTGTATAGTTCTGAGAGTGTGACTTGTTTAAAATCTCTTTGCTCTCAGTTCTAGTTGCTTCAGATCCTTGCTTATCAAAAGCTTGATCTAGGGGCTTGAAAGTCATTCATTCTTCTCTGTGTTATTCCCTTCGGGTGTGAAGGAAGACCTGGTGGTATCCAGGGTGTTGTTCCCTTCGGGTGTGAAGGAAGACCTGGTGGTATCAGGGTGTTGTTCCCTTCGTGTGTGAAGGAAGACCAGCTGAGCTGGGTGTTGTAGCGTCCTTAGGGGGACTGTTCCCTAGTTAGTGAAATCCTGAGTTGTTGCTCAGGGACTGGACGTAGGACTCCTAAGGAAAGGAGGTCCGAACCAGGATAATCCTTGTGTTGTGTGACTGTCTTCTTTGTGTGATTGTTATTTAAACTAACTGTCACTAATCATTTCGAAGAACGTTTGTGTGATTGTTTTGAGTTACAGGTATCTTCTAGATTAATTTTAAAGACCCATTCACCCCCCCTCTGGGCTCGTCAACTGGGCAACAATGCTCCGTTTGCATAGACTACTTGTTAATTGTGTTTTCGGAAAAAAGGTTTATCATGCCAGGAGATTGGGTGGTTTGATCGATCCAAGTGTTGGATCTTACTTTTCTGGTTTAATTATAGTATACAGATGTAAGGGGAAGTGTTACCCCTCGTTTTTCTGCTGTTTATAGGGCTAGATTACCTGTGTGATCGGCCTGAGGCTGTTCTGTGCATTCTGTGTGTGTTGATTACTGAAGATCTCGACGTCAACATCGGTTGACGCTGAGTTCTTCGTTGGGAGATTAATGGCTAGGTTTGTAGCAGTTGATTTTGAGTAAATGGCAGGGTGGTGGCCGCTTGCTTTGTATTGACGACAAGAAATACTGTCATCTATATCTTGTGGACGACAATCGATGTTGCCGCCAACTTGTGCATGTATCAGCACAGTGTGTTTCACGGTGTTCTTGTTGCAAGTATTGCGGTGCAATGTGTTTATCGATACTGAGCGGTGTATTTACACCTGTGGTGCTCCTAGAGCATAGGGCTTTTGAGGCCAGCTTACCGGCTATGTAGTTTACTAGTTCTTTACATGTGTGCGTGGGATTCACTACATCCTAGAGCACAAGATTTATGTGAAATATTACAGCATTTTGGTGGCGTGCATATGGTTGGTGTGTGCATGGCATATCATACGTTATTGTGCATGTTGTATCTTAATTATTATGATTAGTTCTTGGTATTGTGGCGATGAGGTTCACATCTGAACTTAGCCTCGATCCTTTAGAATCTTTTGTAGAATCTTCTAGATGAATGATTAGTAAAGTTTAAGTATGATTATTATGTGAATATTGTGTATTATGTTTAGTGTGACCTTCACTGTCACTTTGTGACCGATGACAGGCCATGGTGTTATCATTAATATGGTTTATATGTGTGATTCTGAAGGTTAGCTTGTAAGTCACAAGGTGGCTGGAGCAAGCTATCCCTAACATATGTACCGTAATTGGTAATAGAAAGTGTTTGTGAACATATCGTGATTTGTGCTAGCCTAGTGTGGTGGTCCGGCGCCTATTCCGGAATGCGTCTCTAGTCGGGTACCCCAGGTTCTTTGTGAGCCAGGCACGTGTGTTTGTTGTGCTCGGGGTTTGTCCCAGTACAGTGTGGTACCATCGAGGTCTGTGTCGTCTTCCTGGACACCCTCAGTGTTTGAGTTGTACGTCCGGCTGGGGGAAAGACGACAGTAGGGCAGCGGCTTGTGTTTGTGGGTGTGCAGTCGCTTGTAGCGCGCTCGTAGTTGGGGGTACAGACACCAGTAGTCGACACTGGTCCCCAGCTAGTCCTGTTTTCCAGTGCCTTGCTTTAGGGTGCTCTGGCAAAAGACCCTAGAGGTGCCAGGAATGGACCTGCAGCTGTGTGTCTGTAGGTGTGGTGTTGGTTGGTCTCCAAAGTTGTTTGACTTGTTCTCGTGGAGCGGCAGTTGGACCTTTCATCCGTGACTGCGAGACTGAGAGGTAGTTCTTGTGTTGTGTTGTCCGGGTTGGATACTGGCCTGATCAGTCAGTAGTTCGTTCTCGTGTGGTGGCGTCGTTCCTTTCCGACTCGTGCTTTTCCACTGACTGTGGCTCGTGAGTTTGTGACTCATGGTCGAGGTTTGACCCATTCGAAGTGTGCCCTGGTGTTGGCACAATTCTGACTGTGGTTGTACATTGTGGTGTGCCCGAGTGGTGGCACAGTTTTGGTTATGGTTGGTGAGTGTTGACTCACTAAAAGTGGTTTAGCTCGCTATGGTGTGCCCTGTTATGGCACTGGTTTACTTGCGGTTTCGTGCTGGTACATTGTGGTAATAGGTACCTATACCTCGTGTGGGTAATGGTTTGTGGTGATACGCCGTGTACCAGTCTGTTCTGGTATTGACATGGAACTGTGTTTTGTGGAGGTCATGTGGTGTGACCTTCCACTCAATGTGCTTTACCCTTCCTTGGGTAAGCTACCGTATATGGTTTTCATGTGTGATGGATTGGCCCGCTGTAGCCGATCATGTTACTTGGTGTGTGTGATTTCCAACATATTGTGATTTGAGGTATAAAGGACCAGCTTTTGGTTAGCAGTTCTGTTACCCACGTACTTGAGACTCACCTGTGAAGCTTATAGCCTAGGCAGTGGTTTGCTCGTGTGGCTTATAGCTTAAATGATTGGTTGTGACTGTGGTTTGCCTGTGAGGCTTGAGGCCTAGGCATTACTGTTGTTAAGTAGACTAGTGGTGTGGAGCTAGTCCTATTGTTCTCTCTTACTTTCTGAGGTTGTGAATAGTTAATGTGTTTATATTTAATTACAGTTTAAATTCAATTGTTGTGAGCATAAAATGATTTGGCTATTGGTGCTGCTAGTGAGACCCTTTGGGGTGAGGTGTCTGTGGTTACGATGTTTTTTTGGGTAGCCCCTACTGAGCATGTGACTTGTTGATGCTCACTCCCCTATAGTTCTTTTCAGGGCTTGCCGAGTGTTTGGCTTGCAGTGGCGTTGTGTCAGACTTGTACCACCAGCAGTTGTGTTGTAGTAGTGTTGTGTGAGCTTGTGCTCCCTCGGGGTATGCCACAGGTAGTTGTACTTTTTATTTGGACATGTACTAATGTAATGGGACAGTTGTACAAATTTGTAAACAGATATGAGCACATGTACTTTCTTGTGTCTTATATTATTGTGCTTTGTCTTTTATACTCTTCCTGGACATGTGTGTGAGATATCCCTTGCGAGACTTCGGTCCGTTCGCGGGAGGCGGATCTGGATATGGAGCCTTAATGGGCATAAATACCCCGGTCCGTCACAACCCCGATCTTTTCGGTAAGACATTCCCTCCATTATGATCATATGAATTTGGGGACCACATTTGTTTTAAGAGGGGGAGGATGTAGCAACCTGGATTTTTCAAAAAATAAAAATTTAATAATAATAGAAATTAAAATAATTAGAAAATTAAATAAAAGGGATTAAAATAAAACCCATTAAATGAACAGAAATAATGGGCTTTGTTAAATAGACCCATTAGAAATTAGTGGGCCAAAATAGAGATTTTTAAAAGGAGAATAATAGAAAAATACCATAAATTCGTAACTTAATTATTGCTTAAATAGAAAAGAGATATTTAATGCATTAAATAAGAAGTTTGGGTTGGATTTGGATTCCTAAACCTACCCTAGTTGCTTGGCCACGAATCTAGCTCCCATCCTAACCCAATTAGAAGTTCTCATGCTTGGAAAGGGGAGAGAAAATAGGAAATTCAAAATTTATGGGAATTAGAATCCAAATAAGAAATGGAAAGAGAGAAAGCATTAATACTCTCTTAAAACCCCCATGGCTGGCCCTAGCTCGTACCCAAGGCTTGTTGGACCAGGAAGAGAGGCCAAGGTGGAGGAGATTTCATGGGAAGAAGCCTCTCTCAAGCTCTCTCTCTCGTTCTTCAAGTTCTAGCCCTAGAAGAGGAAATCGACCAAAGGTAGGTATTCTCACAAGCTAAAATCATAAAACTTCGTTTTAGGTTGATCCAATCATCAAGATCAAAAGCCCTCTAATTTCATATTTTTCCATCGAGCATATATTTTCCTCTTGATTTTTCATGTTCTGCAACTAGCATGAGCCCGACCCTTCATCTTAAATCTTGTTTTCCTTGTATACTCAACCCCATGCGATGAGATTTTTACTGGAGGAACTGATTTATGTTAGGCATCTTTTGCCCTTGAAATCCCTAATTTTCATCTACCCTACATCGTGAATTAATTCTTTTACCCTAACTGTGTACTGTCCCATATTCTACGTGTTGTATCATGATTAAACCATACTAAAACCATGTTTGTTTTCAAATTCCTATTTACTGGAAGAACCCTTGCATGTCTAGAGTCGTTTAAAATTTGTTTCATGATTTTTCATTGGCTATACAATTAGTTTTGATTTTCTGAACAACCCTGTGTCAAAAGATAGAAAGATGGCCCACAATCCGAGGCTCTGTCCTTTCCCCTGTCGGACTCAGGTATAGGACCTGAGAATGCGACGGCTCGATAGGCCGCATTCTCAGGGCCTTCACAGGACAGGAACCTGTCACGATCTGATTGCGACCGTGTACCCCGTCGCGTTCTGGCAGGCCGACCTGACCTAACTATCTCGACCCTCAAGCGACCCCATCACGATCTGCCTGCCCGAATTGACCAGGCCGTCGCGATCCTTACAAGGCCCTGTCACGTTCTTACTTGACCCCGTCGCGACCCTTACTGGGGTGCGTAGTGATCTCAGATTTTGCATGAAACCCCCCAATTTTTGATAGTCTGAGTCTCTACAGTGCTTGTACACTTTGCTAACAGTCATACACACAAAAAATTACACTTGTCATAAATTAAACATTTATGTGTGATTAAAATACATGCACATGATCTTTATCTATCCATAACTTCTCTTAACACATGCACACACTTGAACCCTCCAATATGGCTTAATTTGGCATGAAAATATTTCATAATGTATCTGGACATTTATGTAATTAAATTACCATATTTTAAATACTTGTCTAAATTTTCTCGTGAGGATTTGGGAATATCGTTACCGACGCTCCACTGTTCTAGAATTCCTCTAGAACGTCGAGCACTTGTTTCTATATACACACTCTCTCTTGACTTGGACGAACTCTCCGTTGGATACTCCTTCTGCCGGACTAGTGAATCCTTGTTCAAGGCCTCCGTAAGTCTCCTCTGTCCATAGATTCCCACATAATCGACGAGCTGGTTGTACCCTAACACCTATGATACCCATTAGGGATCAACATGATCCAAACGACTATTAGAAGTTTGCTCTTATCTTGAATCACGCCGGACCTCTGGTCCTGTGCTTAACGTGGCCAATGGAAGGGTCGTGAGTTCCACCTGACTGCTAACACCAAGTGCGCGTGTTGTGCAACTGTTACTATCACCTGTTTACTCAACGTGTTATGTGCAATGTCCACTAGCTCTCATCTATACTCTACTCGCTAATCTATTCACGTTCACTCTACTATCTCGACTATTCATCTAGTACTCTCATCTATTTCTTGGTACTCTATATTGGCCATTGACTGATTGTCTAAAGATAAACAATATAACCAATGCCTGGCAATATATAAAGGGCCTGATCTGGTCCTGGGATGTGCGCCCGAAAGTGCTAGTGCCCATGGGAGTTAAATGATCAGAGTGTTTGGCATTACACTCGAGTGCTATCTATCTCGACTATCTAAATGACAATCAAAAGTGCTATGTTCTCTCATTATCTATTGACAAAAGTGCTATACTTTACCCGTTGTGCTATTGCTATACTTTGTGCTATGGCCATCTTGCTATTTGTGCTATACTCGACACTTGTGCTATACTTAGAAAGCTTGTGCTATTTCCATCATGCGCTATCCTGCTATCTTTTACTTGACTCTCTCTCGCTCTATCATTAGTTACTCTGCCTTTTAATACATTAATCATTAAAGCCTGCTTGACTATTGAGATTTAAGTCCTACTGGGCGTTATCGCTCACCCTGCGTTATTTGTCGTTGTGTTCTTAGGTGAGACCGAGGATGATACATACACTCAAGAGGACAGGAACGACCAGGAGCGAAGTCATGAGTACCCTAGCGTTCTAGCATTATGTTAGAGTCTTGGTTTAGTCTTTTACTTTTATTTTAATGTAATTGGGCCCTATAGAATGGCTTTGATATTAGTGGTTGTAAGTAGACATTTGAAAGTTATTAATGAGAAGAATTTGCTTTAGTATTTATTCATTGCTCAATGGTTTGATGTCTAGTACTCGCTCTGTACCTGTTTACTTGCAACTACCTCGCGTTCCGATATTCCGCGTCGGGGCGTGACACTTCGATTGCATGTGTGTTGCGTGGCGTGTGGTGGGCTACTGTGTGATGTTGCCTTCATGAACGTGGCTGCCCGACATGACGCATTCTTAACGCGCCGGCACACATGGATGCATTCATAACCCTGAGATTTTAAACATCAGTTGTCGACCAAATAGAGCAAACGACCATGTTCGTCCAGGGAGAAGTTTCTAGGGAGAAATTTCAATTCATTAGCTGGTGCTTTTGCGTGGTTTCTACATGAGGAGGATGACCAAAGCGTAGGAAATGCCGATCGAGCTTCATTCTTCATGTTCTTCATGTTGGTAGGGGAATTATCTCATTTCTTGCATTATTTTTGTGGTTTAATGGATGTGAATGGTTGTTTAGTAGCTTGTGCATGCTTCCTTGTCAAGCTTGATAGTTTCAATGGGTTGATGATTGTGGAAATGATGTTTCTTGGGGATTTTTGGGTTGAACTCGAGAGGTAGGTGTTTTTTCTGAGAATGCGAAGGGTCGAGTGGTCACGTTCTTAACTCAGCCTTTGCCTCTGATGCATTCGCTTCCATAACGCGGCGTATCGGGGCGTCGCGTTCTTAACATGACTATCTACCCTACTGCATTTTGTTTTCTGAGACCATTGGTGTTAACCAGGTTGCAAGCCCAGAGGGGGGGGGGTGACAGGATAGCTTAAAATAAATCTTGACTTTTTCCTATTAAAATAACTTTTAACAGAAACACTAAACAAAGGTGTTAGAGTTAATGAGCAGCGAAATAAGATAAAAACAATAGCACAACACAAGAGAGTTTTATCTTGGTTCGGCCCTTCCAAAGGAAACCCTTCGTCCAATCCCCAAGCAACCTCTTAGGATTTCACTAACCAAGGGTATAGTCTCCCTTAAGGGCACTTACACATCCAGCACTTGCTGGCCTTCCCTTCAAGGTAACTACACCCACCTGTAGCAAGAGGTCTTCCCTTCAACAAGGGGAACTAAACACATACCCACAGTAGGTCTTCTCTTCATACAGGAAGAGGCTCACTCTAACTGAAGAGTTGAAGAGATGGCCCCTAGACCAAGCTTATACAACAATGCAGTACTTGATCTAAGGCACAAACTGAGAGAGAAGGGAATGGAAACTATGATACTATTCTCTCAGAACAACAGGCTCTCAAAAGAAAAATCTAAGTGAAGCTTTAGGAGAGCTCAGAGCAGATGGATGTGGAGTTAGGGCGCACTGCTCTTCTAATCTCAATGGTGGTGAAGATACTACTAATCTCAATGGTGGTGAAGATCTCTCTATGTATGCTAGTTCACTTCGTTAGATGTTCTTCTTCACAGCCATTGTCTTTTTAAGGGCAGTTCTGCTAGCCATTGAGATATTCGTTGAAGTAGTCGTTGTCTCTCATTTCTTGATACTTGTTTCCATGCAGTCGCATGAGGTCTTACATTGTAGAAACATGTGACTACTGGAAACCGATAGGCATTAAATGCTAAGAGAGATATCTTTAGTCAACGAAAAAGGTGTTATACAGAAATAGATATGTCCATTCTGTCACCGCATAAAAAATAAGAAAACTTGTTATAAGAATGGCAAACCCTAAAGCAATTTCTGCAAGGGAATTGTGTCCCGTGATTAACTAAGCCATAGATAGTTATATTCCTTTTAGTTCACATGTAAAGTGTTAGAAGACTTATCATGAAAATAGTAGTCAGTCAAAAAGTCATACTGTATGGGAACTATATCCAACAACAGACTATGCATGTGAAGATAATTTTGAATGCTTATGCAAATGAGATATTTAGTAGACGACAGAAGATTTGAATTTCATACGTCTAAACGCTAAGGACATATAAAACAAGTCTGTGAGTACTTTAATCATATTATCAAGGATGTTTTTAGAAAGTTCCTTAATCAAAAGATATGCAATGGTTAAATATTTTCTTCAAGGATAATAGCTTTAATAAAATGATATTGAAAACAACGGTCATTAATAAAGTTTACTGATAATCTTTCTTGATCAACAGAATAAGGATTTTCATTATGAAAAAGATGACCAGGGTATTAATGATAATCTATGTAGAACAGTCAATATGCAAGAAACAATTGTTATGATAAAGTCAATTGGTTATTTTATTGAAGTTTTGTTTGACAAGAAAACAACACAAACGGTCAAAGTGGAAGCTTTAATTGATCAAAATATAACGTTATCGGTCGGTGGAACTTCGGATATGACGAAGTGTAACTTCATATATGACGAAGTGAAACTTCATATAAAATAGTTCAGAACGTTGTCGGTTGAAGTGAAGCTTCGTATATAACTTTGGATATTTAGCTTCGTATATGATGAAGTGAACTTTGGATGAACAGAAATCAACTTGTCAGTCGACGTGGAACTTCGAAGTGAACTTCGCATAAAATGAAAAAACAACGCAGTCAGTCGATTTGAAGATTCGTATATGACGAAGTTGAGCTTCGACTGAACATGACCAAAAGCATGCATGACGAAGTGCCAACTTTGGATAATGAAGTTTAAAGTTATAGAAGATGAAACTTAACTTCGATTGAAATTGTGAAAAGATTATCAGTGATGGAAAAACATGAACTTATAAAAACTATGAATGACAACAAGGACTTCCAAGCATTTGAACACCATCTAGTGAACTTGGAAATACTTAGAATACATACAATGGTGATCCTTGAAGTATTATGTATTTCCTTTGAGTCTCCTATTGACAGACTTAACCAAAATGATATTAAGGTAAAAACACATGATTTAGATAAATATAAGAATATTCTGATAAGTTTTTGTTATCACCAAAATATATAGTCATGGAGATAAAGGAGTCAACAATCTCCTCCTTTTTGGTGATGACAAAACTAATCGAAATCATAATGCTCCAAAAAAGATATGACGATATTTTTTTAGAGTATGTATGTATTTCAGAGATTTCTCCCCCTTCTTGTCAATGACCAAAAAGGAAGGTCTATGGAATAGAAATGATGAAGTCAAAAGGAAAGATGTGGAGAAGGATTTATGAAGTCTCCCCCTTAGTCCAAGGCTCCCGCTCATTTCAAAGCTCCCCCTTAGTTCAAACCCATGTAAGAGATAAAGGAGTTAATTGTAGGGAACTTGATTAGAGAAAGTAGAGCATGAAGATGACCCATAGTGAGAGTGGAAATTAAATACTGGATCAAAATAAAAGGAGTACATGTAATAATAGGATGATGACACAGGTCAACCTGTATGAAGGATGTGTTGACCTGATGTAAGGAGGTGTCGATAGATAAAGGAGTTGTGTCGACATAGTCATGAAGTACAAGAAGTTTTCAATAATGATTAGGAGTCATGTGTTTCCAAGGTACTCTGAAAAATTAATTTTCATCAGTTATTGCATAAATACATCATTTACAAATTACACATGCCTAGCTCTCTTCGAGTGAATCTCTCTTCAAGTAAGGCTTTTGTAAAGATGTCTGCCAGCTGTTTTTGAGTTTCTATGAATGAAATGCTAATATTACCATTTGCTACATGATCTCTAATGAAATGATATTTAACCTCAATATGTTTGGTTCTTGATTGGTGTACTGGATTCTTTGTGAGATTGATGGCACTGGTGTTATCACATAACAGAGGTACAAATTTGATGTTTAGTCTATAATCCTCAAGTTGTTGTTGTCACGTCCCAACATTTAATATATCTATAAATGTCGGAACGTGAACGAATAAGAAATGAAGAGTAAAATTTGAACTATTAGAGCAAAAAATTGCTCGGGGGCTTCACTAAATAAAAATTTATTAATTGTCATTCTACAGGTATTACATGATTCTCAATTTACAATTCAAAAGTAAACACCGCAAATGTTGATCTCTCAGCCCACAAATCCCGATGTCCCGCCTTCTAGAACTGTAGATTACCTGAGAAAAAGTAGGATTTGATGAGCTAACTAGCCCAGTAGGATTCAGTCTTCTAATAAAAAAGGATTAAGATGACCAAGAACAGGATAATGAATTTGACTTCTAGTAATGTTGGATAACAAAGATGAATGACCATGTCAAATATATAACAATTGTGAAACAGGAATACTGAATTAAGATTGCATGATCAAGAATTCAGAATAACAACCATGTTCTAGTTCAAGTTCATATCCAACTCATGATAAAATAACATGATGACTAATCAAGCTAGTATTGATGCAATGCCAAACATCCACAGATCTTTTATCGTTCTGTACGACCACTAAACGAATTTGGGTGCTCCTCCCGGGACTGGACCAGCCCTATTTGCACAGGCATATAACTCGAATGAGTTCAAAGACCCACAAATTGTCATCATAATTCATTCTTGCAAAAGATTCAAGTGGGGGTCCACAATTACTCAAGATTTCTTATAGAATAAAGGTTCAGGATTCAATGTCAAAATTTACAAAAGATTGTAGACATGTAGGATTCAAATATACTTGAGTTGTTCAAAGACAATCCATAATGGAATATAGATGTCATTTGAATGATCTTTATTAGAGATACAGTAGTTGGAATCCAAGGAAATAAGGGAAACAACTAGTTGGGTTAATACCAAAGTGTGTCACCTTTGGTTAGACATGAAACATATCAAGTTGAACACCTCAGATAGGTGTATGTCGACAGCCAGGGAGTGGCTGTCGACAGCTACTGTCCTCCCAGAACCAATTTCTGGGACCTGAACAATGCCTGTCGACAGGCCAAGGTCGGTTGTCTACAGGTGAAGGCCATCTGTCGACAGATGAAGGCTATCTGTCGACAACTACTTGTGGTTCTGCATTATCTGGGTTCTGGAAGCATGAACCCTGTCGACAGGTGGGTTCTAGCTGTCGACAGGTGCATTCTAAACTTCTAGAAATGGTTGTGCAACATATCAAAATACCCATCTAAGTGTTCCTATGATTCTAAGCATGGTTAACAACACCTAATGGGTCTGGTTTACACTTCTAAACACCACTTTAAAGGAAGGAAAGAAGTGGAATAGAAGAAATACAAACTGTACACATGGATGGCTAGAAACTTGCGAAAGGAGAACTACTGGAAGAACAACTCTTCTAACATATATCCCTACATCTAACAGAAAATTTTCCACAAACACACTTGAACATGACATGATCTTTAGTTAAAACAAGCTTACAGTGGATAGAAAAACTATTATAAGGATGCTCTCAAAATCTAAGCCAGGATATAAACATGGTAGCACTTTAATCTCAAGATTTTAATCAAGGATAGGAGACAAGAAGGAGGGAATAAAGAGAGAATCCTACTTGGAATGTTTACACCTAAAGACATGAGTGTCAGTTTAGAGACATGAACTCAATGGAAAAGAAGTAACCAAGAGAGCTTACTGAACCTCATGACAATGTGTGGTCAAAGTAGATGCTTAAACTTCCAGACTTTAAAAAAAGGAGAATCAAGAGAAGAATATAAGAGGAAATAATCCTACCTGACTGGGGAAAGGATGAAGGTCCTTCTTCTCCTCAACGAAGGGGGTCAACAGTAGCAAGAAGAAGAAACAAGAAGGCTGTAGAAATAGCAGCTTTGGCATGTGCAGTTGAAGAAGTAGCACCAATAGAAGAAGAAGCAGCAGCAGCCACGGCAAGAACGACAACAACAGCAACATCAGGAGTAGGAGCAAGAGCAAGACTGGGCCAGTGGTGGGAAAATCTCCCACGAAGGGTGAAGGGAGGCTTATATAAGCTCCCAGGTTCCCATGCATGTTGGCACGTAGCCAAACATGTGGAGCCGTAAGACTCCCTTTTACCATACCAAGCCACGTTTACCATGCATGGTTTCCCCAACTTACACATATGGTAAAACGTGTAAGCATCTTAACCCAGGTGAAATGGGCTTACGTAACCCATAATACGTAAGCAAGGTTTATTAAAAAAAAAATGGGTTACGTAAATAGGTGGAAATTCAACTGGTCCACTTGCCCCTAATTTTTTATACCCAAATGGTGTCCATTCAAGTTGAAATTTCAACCATAAGCTAATAGGAAGGTTTTACAAATTATGATGATTTTAGTTTAATTTTTAGAATTTATTTTTCACCCAGTGAAAATTATCCAGAAAATAGTTGCGTCGACTTA
Organism: Colocasia esculenta; assembly: GCA_014218235.1. Taxonomy (NCBI): domain Eukaryota; kingdom Viridiplantae; phylum Streptophyta; class Magnoliopsida; order Alismatales; family Araceae; genus Colocasia; species Colocasia esculenta. Next base: position 116,677,461 of record CM024754.1, read on the forward strand.
ATCTTGAAATCCACGTGTCAATAATTCCGGATATTTACATTTCTGATAACAACAAAATTTTCTAGAAATTATGGTGTTCTCGGATTTTAATTTTGTTACAGAATTTCGGTGTCGCCCTGTCGGAGCGCGCACCTCTGAGTACGACACTAGAATAACATTTACTAATACAAATTAATCCTAAATTAAAGTTAATTACATCTCATAATAGTAGTTATGTTTAACAATCAAAATCTTCATATTTTTATAATTTTTAAATAAATATAGTTTTTGGGGTGTTACAGTTGTTTGATCTACAATAGTTGCATGCAGCAACTCCTAGTAGCAACATATTCAGCTTTTTTTTTGTTTGTAAAAAAGGTCCTGAGAATCTAGTCTAGGAGAGTGCACCCTTCCCCAGAGGGGAAGAGAAAAACCACTCCACCAGATAGAGCTTGGGCCTGGAAATATAACTTAAAAGAAGTTACAAAAGGACAGATCGGTTACATAAGTCTAACGTGTGGGAGACCAGTTCTGTCTAAGAGTAGCGGTCCTTTACAAACTTGAGGTAAATTTGAAGTTCCCCAAAACACTTGGTTTACATTGGATAAACATCCTACATTAGCCAGACCATCTGCAACTTGATTAGCTTCTCGATACACATGTGAAATGGAAAATTTCTTCTGGAGAATCATGGACCGAGCTTCCCTCCACCAATAGTATGCCTGCCAAGAAGGGCATGTTCCCACTTTAAAAGAGTTCACCAATATAAGAGAGTCAGAGCTTACCATCTCAAGCTGAATGCCAAAAAACACAGCCAAGCCACAGAGTTCTACTTTCTTGAGGACCAGGAGATCAAACACCCTGCAAGAAATTGACAGGAACCATTGGTGATTTTTCTATCCACTTTGCATTAAGCATAATCAGCATCAATATAACCAATTAAACTCATCTTGCATGATTTTGGATACCATAAACCTAATTCACATGTATGTGCTAAATATCCAAAAATCCTTTAGACATAAATTAAGTGGGATTCTTTAGGATCTACTTGGTACTTAGCACACATGAATACACTAAATAAAATGTCTGGTCTAGTAGTAGTTAAGTATAGTAGAGAGCCAATCATACCTCTGTAAGATTTTTTATCTACTTTCTTACCTTGAGGATCACTGTCTAACCTGGTGGAAGTGCTCATAGGAGTGGTTAGATGCTTTGCTTGTTCAAAACTAAATTTCTTTAGCAAATCCTTGATGTACTTGGTCTGATTGATATGGGTTCTCTCCTTGTCTTGTTTGATTTGAGTCTAAGGAAGTAATTAAATTCCCCCATCAAACTCATCTCGAATTCTCCCTACATTAATTCTTCAAAGTACTTGCAAAGAAATTCATCGGTAGCTCCAAAAATGATATCATCAACATAAATTTTCACAATTAAGATATTATGAGAGCATGATTTAATAAATAAAGTGCTATCTACTTTACCCCTAGTAAAACCATATTTTAAAAGAAATGCACATAGTCTTTCATACCAAGCTCTAGATGCTTGTTTCAGACCATATAGAGCTTTATGCAATTTGAAAACATAATTAGGATGGTCTATGTCTTCAAAGCCAGAAGGTTGTTCAACATAGACTTCTTCTTTTATAAAACTATTTAAAAATACATATTTCACATCCATGTGAAATAATTTTAAATCAAATGCAGATGTATATGCTAGTAAAATTTGAATAGCCTCAAGTCTAGCTACTGGTGCATAGGTTTCATCAAAATCTATGCTCTCCTCTTAAGAATAGTCTTTTGCTATAAGTCTAGCCTTGTTTTTAGTAATGACACCAACTTCATCCATTTTGTTTCTGAACACCCATTTGGTGCCAATAACAAAATGATCAGATGGCCTAGGCAAAAGGGACCAGACCTGATTTATCTTGAACTGAATCAGTTCATCTTGCATGGCTAAAATCCAAGATTTATCTGTCAGTGCCTCATTGACTGTTTTGAGCTCAATTTGGGAAACAAAGGCTAAATAATCACAAGGAATAATAATACCTCTAGTTCTTACCCCTACATCTGGATATCCAATGATATTTTCTTTTGAATGATACTTCTTATATCTCCATTCTCTAGAAAGATCTTCATGGGTTGGTTCTTTCTGTTGTAGTTCCTCTAGGGGTAGATCTTCACTATCCTTGATAGATATATCCTACATTTTCTAGGATAGGTCTTCCACACCTTCATCATAACTAATAATTTCTTTTCTCAAGGAAGGGTTAGATTCATCAAATATAACATGTACGGTTTGCTCAATTAGTAAAGTTCTTTTATTGAAAACTCTATATCCCATAGGCTTAGAAGTGTAACCTAGAAATATACCTTCATCGGATTTTGCATCCAGCTTATCTAGATTTGACTTACCATTGTTGTGAATGAAGCATTTGCATCCAAAATGCGTGATGTGGCTTACATTTGGCTTCTTTTCCTTGTACAGTTCACATGTTGTCTTTTTTAGAATTGGCCTAATCTTTGCTCTGTTGACTATGAAGCACGCAATGCTAATTCCTTCTACCCAAAAATATATTGACAGGTTGTATTCAAACAACATGGTTCTTGTCATATCCAGTAATGTTATGTTCTTCCTTTTAGCAACTCCATTTTGTTCAGGTGTCCTTGGTGCTGAGAAGTTATATTCAATACCTTGATCTTCACAGAACCTTACGAATTCTTTGTTATGAAATTCTCCTCCAAGATCTGACCTTAATCCAATTATACTATACTTTTGATCTTTCTGGACTAATTTTCTGAATTTTACAAAAACCTCAAATGTGTCATCTTTATGTTCTAAGAATGACACCCATGTGAACCTTGAGAAGTCATCAACTATTACAAACCCATACTTCTTTTCTCCCAAGCTTGTTGTAGACATAGGTCCAAATAGATCCATATGAATTAGCTCCAAAGGCTTGGTGGTGGTAATAGTAGTTTTTGATTTCAAAGAGTTCTTTGTATATTTTCCTTTAGCACATGGTTCACAGACATTATCACTGTGTATGTTGATTCTTGGCAATCCTTCCTCTAAGTCATGCTTGATTAATTTTCTAATCACATCCAAGCTAACATGACCCAACCTTCTGTGCCATAATTCTACATTTGTGCTTTGATTGTTGCTAGACATACATCTTGATTCCTCAGATCTTCGAGATGTAGGACATATAGATTCTTCCCCCTATGCCCTTCAAAAATCATATCTTTATTCTTGATGATTTAACACTTTGATTCTATGAATTTCAGTTGATGTCCTTTGTCACAGAGCTGGCTGATGCTTATCAAATTGTGCTTCAGTCTTTTGACACACAACACTCTTCTATGTTGCCTACTGTTCCACATCCAATAACAGTCCCTTTTCCATTGTCTCCATAGGTGATTGATCTTTCTTTAGACTTGATTGACTTAAATAAGCTTTTATCACTTGTCATGTGTCTAGAGCATCCATTGTCCAGGTACCACTTGGTTGCTTTTAGACTTACCTGCAAACAAATCAATGAGTTTTAGGTACCCAAATTCTTTTGGGTCCTGAGTGGTTAGTTTCGACAGACTAACTTTTTAGTATCCATTTTAAATGTTTGTTGTGCAGGTGTTCTTCATATGACCATGTTTATTACAGTGTGTACAGTAAGTAATATTACTTGAACACTTGCTTACTTTCCTATATTTTCTATTTTTATTTTGTTTATACAAATCTTTTCAGCTAAGAATCTTGGCAATGTGTATTTTTTAAGATATGGTGGTTTCTTCATTTTCTGGAGGTGTTTATAACCTATTCCATAAAATTTCTTACAAGATCTTCCTGCTCCTTTAATATTGAGGATGATCTTCCATTTGTTAATTTTCAATAGTAACTTAAGTACTCATTTCTGTTTTTAGAGTCTCTATTTTTTTTAGTGTTATCTTAATGTTTTGTTTTCTAGGCTTAATATTTACTATTTTTATCTTTTAGATCTTCACACAAACAAATTATTCTCATGCTTTAGTGATTCAACCTTTTTCTCAATTTGTTCAGCTTCAGATTTTAAGTCTGAGTTAACATACATAATTTTTCTTAATGGTTTAGTGTTTGTACACATCTTATATATTTCATATAATTCATTAAAATCATCTTCTGGATTGTCATCATCAGAATCTGAAATGAATCAAAAGAGGTGTTAGAATGTACCTTATCATGAAGATTTGCTATAAAGGCAAGATGAGCCCTTTTTATTGTTGTTTATCTAAGCTGAGTCTTCAGATGAGCTATCTTCATTATTCCAGGTAGTTCATAGCTTTCTTTTTGTATCTCTTGTATTTTCCGGATGGCTCTTCCTTCTTGTGTTTCTTTTTGTTTAACTTAGGGCAATCTATCCTTAGATGCCCTGACTACTTACATTCATAGCATATAGGTTTTGTCTTCTTGTTGTCTTTTCTATAGAATCTTCTTCCTGGCAGTCGCTTCTTCTTGACTAATATTCTTTGCAGTCGTCTTGATCGGAAGGCTTCTTCTTCACTATCTATACTGCTATTGTCACTGGTTGTGGCACATTCTTTGCTTGGTTCTTCATTTTTTAATGCCATGCTAACTTTCTTCTTCGAGGTGCTTTCTCCCAGTCTCTCCATATTTATCTCATGATCCATGAGAGACCCAATGAGCATTTCTAATGACATTGAGGAGAGATCATTGGCTTCCTCTATAGAAGTGACTTTGGGAGTCCCCAAAAGGTTGGTAAGAATCGTAGTATCTTCCTCACCATATCTTCTGTATCATACCATTTCCCAAGTCCAGCTAGACCATTTGTAATATCAGTGAATCAACTATACATTTGAGAGATGGACTCACCTGAAATCATCTGAAACTTTTCATACTGAGTCAGCAATATGTCTACCCTTGTTTCTTTTACCTTATCAGTTCCTTTATAGGTGAGTCTCAGCTTATCCCACATCTCTTTGGCCGACTTGCATGTAGATATTTAGTTAAATTTCTTCTTGCTTAATGAGCAGCATAATATACTTTTGGCTTTACTATTTTGAGACATCATTTTCTTGTCAGCATCTGTCCAGTTCTCTTTGGAGTTCAAGATTATCAGATCTCCATCTTCTATTATAGTCCATAGTTGATAATGTAGACCTTGAAGAAAGAACTCCATTCTTGTCTTCCAGTAGTTGTAGTCTTCTCCATCGAATAGTGGAGTCCTATTGACTGACTGTCCTTCTGCATAACCTTGGGCTGCCATATCTTTGCTCTTCAGATCATGATATCTATTAGCTTGAAGAGACCTCACTCTGATACCACAAGAGATAGTTTAAAATAAATCTTGAATTTTTCCTATTAAAATTGCTTTAAACAGAAACACTAAAATAGGTGTTAGAGTTAGTGAGTAGCGAAATAAGATAAAAACAATCACATAACATAGGAGGGTTTTATCCTGGTTCGGCCCTTCCAAAGGAAGTCCTACATCCAGTCCCCAAGCAAGCTCTTGGGATTTCACTAACCAAGGGTATAGTCCCCCTTAAGGACACTTGCACATCCAGCACCTGTTGACCTTCTCTTCAACCCTGAAGAGGCAATTACACCCACCTGTAGCAATAGGTCTTCCCTTCAACAAGGGAAAATAAACACCTACCCACAGTACGTCTTCTCTTCACACAGGAAGAGGCTCACTCTAACAAAAGAGTTGAAGGGATGGCCCCTAGACCAAGCTTATACAACAATGCAATGCTTGATTTGAGGCACAAACAGAGAGAGAAGGCAATGGAAACTATGATACTATTCTCTTAGAACAACAGGCTCTCAAAAGAAAAATCTAAGTGAAGCTTCAGAAGAGCTCGGAGCAAACAAACGTGGAATTAGGGCGCATTGCTCTTCTAATCTTAATGGTGGTGAAGATTTCTCTGTGTATGCTAGTTCACTTCATTAGATGTTCTTCTTCGCAGCCATTGTCTTTTTAAGGGCAGTTCTGCTAGCCATTGAGATATCCGTTGAAGTAGTCGTTGTCTCTCATTTCTCGATACTTGTTTCCATGCAGTCATAGGAGGTCTTACATTGTAAAAACATGTGACTACCAGAAACCTACAGGCATTAAATTCTAAGAGAGATGTCTTCAGTCAACGAAAAAGGTGTTATACAGAAATAGATATGTCCATTCTGTCACCGCATAAAGAATAAGAATACTTGTTATAAGAATGGCAAACGGTAAAGCAATTTCTGCAAGGGAGTTGTGTCCTATGACTAACTAAGCCATAGACAGGTATTTTCCATTTTGTTCACATGTAATGTATTAGAAGACTTATCATGAAAATAGTAGTCAGTCAAAAAGTCATACTATGTGGGAACTATATCTAGCAACAGACTATGCATGTGAAGATAATTTTGAATACTTATGCATAAGAGATATTCAGCAGACGGTGGGAGATTTGAATTTCACACGTCCAAATGCTAAGGACATATAAAACAAGTCTGTGAATACTTTAATTATATTATCAAGGATGTTTTCAGAAAGTTCCTTAATTAAATGTTTTCTTCAAGGATAATAGCTTGAATAAAATGATATTAAAAACAATGGTCATTAATAAAGTTTACTCATAATCTTTCTTGATCAATAGAATAAGGATTTTCTTTATGAAAATGATGATCAGGGTATTAATGATAATCTATGTAGAACAGTCAATATGCATGAAACAATTGTTATGATAAAGTCAATCGGTTATTTAATTGATGTTTTGATTTGACCAGAAAACAACACAAACGGTCGAACTGGAAGCTTCGATTGGTCAAAATATAATGTTATCGATTGAAATGGAACTTCGGATATGACAAAGTGGAACTTCATATAAAACAGTTCAGAACATTGTCGTCGAAGTGAAGCTTCATATACAATTTCGGATATGACAAAGTTAGCTTCGTATATGACAAAGTGAACTTCGGATGAACAGAAATCAACTTGTTGGTCGAAGTGGAACTTTGAAGTGAACTTCACATAAAATGAAAAAACAATGTAGTCAGTCGATTTAAAGCTTCGTATATGATGAAGTTGAGCTTCGACTAAACACGACCAAAAGCATGCATGATGAAGTGCCAACTTCGGATAATGAAGTTTAAATTTATAGAAGATGAAACTTGACTTTAATTGAAACTGTGAAAAGATTATTAGTGATGGAAAAACATGAACTTATGAAACTATGAATGGCAACAAGGACTTACAAGCATTTGAACACTATCTAGTGAACTTGAAAATACTTAGAATACTTACAATGGTGATCCTTGAAGTATTATTTATTTCCTTTGAGTCTCCTATTGACAGACTTAACCAAAATGGTATTAAGGTAAAAATACAAGATTTAGATAAATATAAGAATATTCTGATAAGTTTTTGTTATCACCAAAATATATAGTCATGGAGATAAAGTAGTCAACAATTGGGTCTATAGTTTGCATTGTGGATCCAATAGGGTCCTAGTTTCTGGTGTTATTTCATTAGATTAGTATATTTGAATATTCAAATAAGCATGTTTATTAATGCATGATGAACAGGGTTTCATGTAGGCAATATAATGGTCAAAATGATCAATGTCGTGTTGTTTTATGGTTTAACGAGGCTATAGTCGTTGGTTTGGGCCTACGTGGCCATTCTTGGGGTGCTCTGTTTGAGACCTGCAAGTCAGGCGATCTATGTAGAATCATGTCCCATCAGTTGGATGTTTTTTAGGTCATGCGAGTTGGCGGACGCATTAGTATTTACTAATGTAGTTTCTTTGTTTGATGTGTTGGTGTCCCGTTAAAAGTTTGTGGCTAGTTATTGCTTTCTATTCATCGAGTTTCTTTTTGAGTTCGGAGGTTGACTTTTGAGTCAATAATACCCCAGCTTGTGAGTTGATGAATCTATGTATTGTGTTAGTGAGAATAGTGAATATTCACATTTAGTTTAAAGGTTTAATATTGTGAATGTGGTTTACCGAGTTCGGTGGTCCAACACTTATCCAGAATGCCTCTCTAGTCGGGTACCTCATGTTCTGTGTGAGTCAGATACGTTGGTGCTCAGGATTTGTCCCAGTACTAATTGTACCATAGAGGTCTATGTCGTCTTCCTAGACACCCTCACATGTGTGTCGAGCTGTATGTGCGGTTGAGGGAGAGACGACAGTGGGGCAGCCACTTGTGGTGTGTTGTGCTTTTAGTTCAATCACTTGTAGTGCACTCATGGTTCGGAGATAGACAATAGTAGACATATTGGTCCTCAACTAGTCCCTTGTTCCCACTTGCTTCACTCTATAGGCCACAGAACTTACAGAAGTGTGTCAGGCATGGGGTCTGTGGTGCAGTGGGACTACATGTGGTGTTGTTGGTTGGTCTCCACATTTTCTTATTCTTGTAGAGGTGGAGCTGTAGTTGAACCTTTTGTCTGTGGCTGCGAGAATGGGAGTGCTTTCTTGTGGTTTCTTTGTCCATATCAGGTTCTAGAGTGGCTACCCAATATCGTTGTCTGAGTGGTGGCATCATGCCTTTCTGACTTTGGCTTTTAGTTGTTACAGTGGTTTCTGCCGATTACAACAATGGTTACCGATGCTTTAGTATTTATGGATCATCTTCTGATTATCAAATGGCTTAGCCCAATGAAACTGCGGTAAGGGCTATGCTATGGTTTAAGAATGTGATTACGAGGATGATCAGTTTCCTTTATGTGAGTTGTACTTCAATTGGTTTAGAAGTGTATTGTACTTAGTTCTGGGCATTAACGGTTCCATGAAATAGCTTGTGTTATTGGTGTGACCTTGTGCATGGCTTTGGGGAGTTTTCCTACTTAGCCAGTGACTTCTTAAGGTGCACACCCCTACACCCCCATTCCAAGTGTTAGTAGTAGACGTGGTTCTTAGAGGTGGACTTGTACCACCAGTAGTAGTGTGAGCTTTTGCTCTTGTGTGCACCTCGAGGTAGGTCCTAGGCTGTTGTAGTTTCTTTTGGACATGTAATAATGTATTGGGATAATGTAATTTTATATAATGTGTAGGAGATCATGTACTTATCATGTATCTTTAAACCAATATGGTAGTCTTTTATATTCTTATTGGACCGTGCGAGTGATAACTCTTGCGAGACTTTGGTTCAATCACGGGAAGTAGATCTGGATATGGAGCCTTTCTGGGCATAAATATCTAAGGCTGTTATAGACAGATACTGCACTAGATCCTCTGCATGGTGTAGGCTCCACTCCCCTATAGTTTGACTACATAATTGGGAGGGAGAGACATGCTCATCGCCCTATATTTCATCCACACAACTAGAAAACAACATATATGCGCCTAGGATATCTCTAACAAATGCTTGAGAAAGAACACTCTAGTGACAACAAAAGTAGGACCTCTAGAAGCAGAAACCACATGCTAGAGAGATTCTCCTCTTATCCCCTCTTTCTTCCTAAGCACTAGTAGGCTTCGTGACTTGAGCATCAAAGATTTTTCCTTTGGGACCTTTTCTAAACCACCGAATCACTCATTCTTTCTTGCAAGTGTAAGTCTGTGTTCCCCCTAAACAAATAAATTTAAAAGCTAGTAGAGATTTTACTATGAGAGCTCGTCGACAACTTTTCAACTCTAAAGATATAATACAAGAAACAATTATGTGTTGTGCATGGAAAAACATCATAGTGATATAGTAACAACACTTTCACTATATTGCATCACTAACAAAGTGTCAAGCACAACAATATAGCATAATCCACACCAAAATAATATAATAAACACTACTATTTTATTATTTTAAAATAATTATAGGTAATGTACTAGCCTACTCATAACTGGGGATGCAACCCAAATTTTTTTGTTTTAAAAACTCTATCATGTAGCTCCATTATTGATTACATAGAATTAAGTAAAAGGAAACCATACATTTATTGAGTTCTAAGAGACATTTACCACTTTTGAATTTATGTGTATGCTTTCTAATTTTTAATGTTTCTATATGTTAGTCTACAATCATAAACATATAAACATGTCCATCACATAGGATTATAAAATTAAGAAAATATTATTTAAAAAAGCAAATCAGTGTGCAAAACCCAATGCACATAGTAATCAATAAATTTCCATGGTCACATTGATGAGAAACTCTTACTATCCGTCTAGGGAGGGTTGTCCCCAGGTAAAATCGAAGTGGGGCCTGCAACTATTTATGCGATGCGGACCCCACCCAGTTGTACTTAGGGTGGGAAGTAGACAACCTGCATTGTCCGCTCTGCCCCAAATAAACAACAAGTGTTCTCCATATTGATATACAATTGTGGAGTCATAAAAGCAAACTACTCAGACCCTTATAGCAGTCAAACATTACTCCTGGATATTGGGACTTGTGAATAATCTTAAGATTTTCATATTTAAACCAAGGTAGGTCATGCCACATAGTACTAATGTGGTACAACCGTGCCGCATTGTGCTTGGATATTTACTATCCCTAGACACAATTAGGTTAGTCCCCTTGTGCTGAGTGAGTTGGTGGGGTGGGGGGTGTAATCACGGGGAATGTGCAAAACATGCAACAAAGTATTCAATCTAAAGGTATGGAAATGAGGAATGTGATCGCCACCTAGATAGCTGTCACTAATAAGAATTAAATTAGCTAACTACGCTAGGAAAAGGAAAGAGAATAGAGGCACTCACTGAGATCGCGACGGGTCATCCCGTCGCGATGAGCTTGATGTCGCGACGCCCAACCAGGGCGCGTCTTGTGTTGCGACACCCTCGCCTGCCGTGTTCTCTATAGTGCGGGAGAAAGTTGGCTGGACCTTCTTCCTGTCCTCCGGTCGGCCAGAAGACAAGAGCCCCTCGTTGATATTTGCTTGTGTGCCTGCCAAAACAATGAAAACAACAAAGAGGAACCCTGTTAGAACATATTAAGTGTAGTAGCTATTCATAAATGAAACAAAAGGAGGGAGCATGGAGGGAACGAACCTGGGGGTGGTTTTTAAACCCCTAGGATGGTAGGAAAATGTGGGAGGAAAAGGGAAGTGCAACCTATCTAGAACAAAATAACAATATGCATGAAAAGTGAAATGAAGAGAAAGGGAAGGAAAGAGCCCCATATGGGGCGACTCCCTGGCATTGTATGTGTCCTTGGCTCGAGCAAAAGCCTCATAAGGAAGTGGAAGCCACCCTCCTCATACACCAAGCTCTATAGATGATGAAGAATGAGCAAGGCTTGATTTGAAGAATGTAAAAATGGGAGGTGAAGAGAGGGCCACGAGCTAACTCCAAGGTCTGACAGGATTTCGGCAGCACTTCGTGGCAAATTTGGGGTCCTCCCCTCCCTGAAGGAGAGGCCTCGCTTTTATAGAGTTGGAGAGAGAAAATCCCATTTTAATTGATAAACACCAAAAATGAAGAGATAAATCTCATGGAAAATCGCATGGAAGAGTCCTAGGGAGGTTGCCAAGGATCTGGAGCCTCAAACCGCGCTTAGGGGGGTTGGGAGGTTGCATGGGATGAAGATAAGGCCAATAGAGAATAAAGAGGAGGTGGTTGCGGAGGTCAGTGTACGCAGCTGTAGTCGCGATGAATCAAAGGGGCTTGACAGGATGAATGCGACGACCATGAGGGGTGCGACTCTAAAGTCATGTGCATGGATATGCATGGGCTGTCGCGACGGCCATGAGGGGCGCGACAAGGCTAACGCGGCACCCCGACCCGTCGCGTTAAGGAAAATCGAATATTCTAAAAAATGGATTAATTAAATGGGAGAATAATGGGAACTTAAGGCACATGGACTGTTTTAAAAGGATAATGGATGAGATATCATGAAAATTGGGCTCTTAATGGGCTCAAAGCAAGGCTAATGGTGGGCTCAAGGTGAATGACCAACTTGGGGCTAATCAAGATAATAAGAAATGTGGTTCGACTTATGGGCCAGAATCGGGTGTCTACAGGGGGGTGCAGCAGCAGGGGGGCCTAAGGTGGTTTGGATTAGGGCGGGGGGTTGGGTTCACCAGAGGGGAGAGGGCGACCAGTGTGGGTAGGACACTGCGACCTCCAGCAGATGTGCATGACTGCCCCTCTCTCGTTGCCTCCATCCATAGCTTCTCAAAACCTTGGACTTGGCTTCCATGGAGCTGCAGATGACAATAGAGACCAAGGCTGACGACGACATACTCCACTAAATGCACTGGGTTCGGGGATATCTATGACAATGCACTTAATCCCTGTGGCATCGAAGGGAGCTACCATGCACATTCCCCAACAAGGGATGCTATGGCCTCAGTCATCGTGGTCGGTGAATCACAATAAGGACTTCGTGTATTGGCTCACAAGTCTTCTTACAGTAGGCCCACTTATATGAACATGCGGAGGATCTGGAGATGAGGGGGACCAAGGTGATGGTTGTGGTGAAGAAGAGACAAGGGTGGTGAGGAACTGAAGGATGGTGACGACAAGCATGAGAAGGAAGGGGTGAGGGGCGGGGGTGAAGTCGGTCATGAAGTGGGTGAGGCCATGGTATGGCTACGGGCCATGATGAATCTGTCAAAGCATGTGTAATCACTTCTTAATTACTTTACTTTAATCATACTTAATTAACTTACTTTAGATGATGACAAAATATAGTTATGTTATTCACATGATAATGGCAAATAAGTCAATTTTAATGAAAAAGTTGTTGACAAAACTATTTTTAAGAGCAAAGAAATAGCGTATCTAATTAGTTTTTTATTTTTTTAACTCCAACTATAAGTATTATACAAGTGGATTGAACTAAAATCGGCATTGTTATATCGACTAAAGAACATTTCCTTCTGAAGTCGAAAGTCCCTTCAATAGTCGAAGTTTCACTTCGACTGAAGTAAACTTCCTTCAGTAGTCAAAGTACCACTTTGATTGGGATGAAGTTTCCTTAACATTCGAAGTTCCACTTCGACTGAAGAAGACTCACTTCATGAGTCGAAGTTCCACTTCAATTGATGACTTCGACTGAAGATCTATTCCATTATACTCGATGTTTACTTTGACAAGAGAAGAGTTTCACAGTAGTCAAAGGTCCACTTCAGCTGATGTTATGTCCTTCTACTCAAGTTGATATACAAGTCAAAGTTTATTTATTCACCCGTATAATACTATAGTCAAAGATTTTACATTATATTTAATTGTTTGTTAATATTTATTTCTTAAAAGAAATTTAGTAATAGAATTATTCATGATAATTTTGCATAAGGAAATTTCATTTGTTATTGTAATTGTTTGTAATAGGGGTTGGCTCAAGCTGAGGTGATCGCCAAGGTGACCTAGGCGAGGTGCCCAAGCCGAGACCACCAAACTGAGGTGACCTAGCCGAGGTCTGCTTAGCCAACATGAGACGCATGTTCTGAGCTCTCGACCTTGATGATGACCTGCAAAGCCCACCGAGGGGTCTCGACGGGGAGACACTCTGACGTTCAAGTTAGTTGCTAGCCAAGAAAAATGACCTAGCCAAGGAGAGGAACAACATACCTGTGCATGTTGAGAGTTTGCCTCTTATATAGGGCTTGGTTACCCAAGGTAATTGTTTAGAGAGCTCGTGATCCTCGCATCACATCGCTGTAACTATCGTCTGGTCGACGCTATAACCACCATGCCAGATCATGCAGATCTGTGGCCTTAATGGCTATCGTTACCGAGCGCATGACCCGCGACCATTGCCTCAAAGGTTAATGCCTCAGCCATTACACGAGCCACATCTTAGGAATCCCATAGACATGTCATGCTCCATGTCAATTACAGTCGAGCTGGGTAAGCCTTGTCCTTGGCCGAGCTACGGTTGAAGGCCCAAGGGGTGTACAAAGGTTGGCCTAGATGAGCTGATTCGTTGACCTAAAGGAAGCCAAGATCTTCAGTCCAAGCCACGTCAGGATGTTGGATATAGTACTCTAGGAGGTCGGTAGGGCTGATGGCCCGACCAACCTATGGGAGCTCTCCATGTCATTGGCCCCCCAGGTCCACATCGGACCACTCGAGTGGTCCAAGGTGAAGATGATGTTCAAAGCTCCTCGGTTGACGACATGTGGCTTGCCACGTGATTCTGGCAGCCCACATGGTTTGTGCGCTTCCCATCACCATATTGAATGTGTTGGTGTCACGACTGCAGAGCTTCCTTGACTGTTGCACGCGATGTTAACCATCGCCGCCTCAACGCTTGCGTGCAATCATTACGCTCCTCGCAAGCCGCACTGACCAGAATCCGAGGCAGCACTCAGTAACCAATCCAGGGTCGCCATGTGGTTCAATCTGGATGCTCATCAAAGATGATGAACCCCCGCTATTGGATCCGGCAGCCCCCAGACACTATAAATAGGGCAATCTACGTCCAAAATGCCACTATTGCTTTCATGCGTGAGAACTTCAAGCAAGACATCCAGCCGACATACCGACATGTGGGAGCTTCATCGCCAGTCGTTCGAGTTCCCATCATTCGTTCTTCATTCTCTGCTTGCTTCCATCAAAGATAAGCGATGAGCTCCACCTCTTCCTCTAGTTCTTCTACATCTTCTACCTCCAACCCCTGCCTTCAAGAGGGTTCCTCATTTGGAGGTTCTCCTTTCGAGAACCCCTTCACTCCAGCATCCTCCAGAGTAGTGTCGCCCCTTTGACTTATGGAGATGAGGCTTCCTCCTCCAAAGGCAGGTCAGTCTAATGCTCACGTGCCATAGCCTACCGAGGAGATGCCTACTCATGAGCTCACTCCTGGGTCGTATTTACCTAGGAAGCCCTCTTCTCATACCTAAAGGTCTCATTGGCAGGCTGACACGATAGCCGACGCGAGATGCAAGACTGGCGATGAGACCTTTCACCATGGAGCGCGGGGTCTGCATTTCCTCCAAGGCTGTCTAAGTGACTGGCTGTATCTTGTAGCTCGGACAGGGCGGCAAATCCGTGGCCAAATGCCCTCCTCTGTCCACAACTTGAAGAGGAATTTCATCTTCGTTTACTACCCCACCGGATGGCCCTTCCCAACCACCTGGTTGGTAGAAAACTTTTGAGACAAAGCCTTCCCCCCTCCTACCCTCGTCGCATCCGAGCTCTCAGACTTTGAGTCTCTACAGGCGATGGTGCCCCCCGACCTATACGAACCATCTGACAAGCTGCTCGAGTTGATTGACGGCCAACCAAGTTCTGAATTCCCTGTCGACTCTCCCCTTTCACCTCTGCCGATGAATTCCAAGAACTAACTCATCCTCTCTTACAACAATGTCTGACAAGGGCAAGTCATCGGGAGCTCAGGAAACCAGCATGGGAAAGAACGCGTCCCTCTGAGGAGGCTACTCATAGGTTCTTGTCCCGTGGGGGTAAGAAAAGTGCAACACTACCTTAGAAGTAGTCAAGAATGGAGTGGGCCGATGTCCATGTCATCGCCCCTCCAGCCGCCACACCCGAGCAACAGCAGGCGTTGAAGACTAAGCCGATGAGGAGGTTGTCTGAGCAACCGCAAAAACAACCGATGGTGATGGAGTTGGCTGATGTCCATATCTCAAGATCCTCCCAGACTATTCGATCTCTATGACCAAGGGAAGAGCTCTCTACACAGAGTAGGGTCGACGGTCTATCCTTGTCGGAGCCAAGGCTCGCACCTCAGGCCTGAGGGAAAATGAGGTCATCAAAGGTCTCTACCGAACAATGCAAGACCAATTAGCCTGGTCGGTACTCTACTCCACAAGGTCAAGATGACCCGAACTAGCCCCGCTGCACGAGTAGCCGAGGACGAGAAGAAGGCCGAGGCAGCTGAGAAGATGTCTGAGGAGACTAAAAAACTCCTTGCCGATGAGCAACAATGAGCATTGAAAGATGAGACAATGTCGCTCGGCTCGCGCTGACAACCCACAAGTTAAAAAGTCCTTCCGAGAAGAGAAGGAAGCGCATAAGGGGATTGTTGGCCCTTTCGGTACGGCAGCAAGCTAACCTAGAGGGGGGGGGGGGGTGAATAGGCTTTTCTGAAATCTGAAATAGAAGCTTAAACACAAAAAATTATCACTTGAAAGTTTGGTTAGTTTAGATTATGATAGAGAGTAGCAGTGCGGAAGCAAATAAACAATCACACAGAGGACACAAGGAACTTATCCTGATTCGGCCCTTCCCACATGGAAGTCTTACGTCCAGTCCCCAAGCAACCTCTTGGGCATTAACTAACCAAGGGTACAATCCCCCTCAAGGACAATACAACACCCAGCACCCCAGCTGGTCTTCTTCTCTTTCCCGGGCAAGAAGGCAACCCACTTCTTTTACAATTGAAGAAGCCAACCTCCTGGTACAAACCCCAGTATGGTTTTGCTAGACACAAACCCCTAGCTAGGTTCTACACTGTATACAGTTCTACAGCTGGACAAAAATCTTTCTTAGAAAAGAAAGAACAAAGATGAGAGTTGGACCAGATGAACACCAACAACAAGAAAACTCTCAACGAAAAGACTCTCTCCCCAGATGACAAAGATGCACACAGAGAGAGTGAAGAGAGGAGAAGGAGCTTGAAGCTTGAGGGCTTCAGATGCTTGAACACTTCTTCTTGGGCTCGGGCTCTTTCTCTCTTTTCTTTGAGTGTATGTGGAGTTTTTTGTTCTTCACTGGATGTACACTCTTTTTAGGATCTTCAGGAAAGCTCTATATGTCTTCTTCAGTCTTGCTTCATCTTTTATATGAGAGGCTTTTATATAGATCCGTTGGAGTTCTAGTCGTTGCTCATCTTCTCTTTCTTCTGATATTTTGTGGTCTACGAGGTCTGCAAACATAGAAGAAAGTGTTTAGATAAAAGAGTGTTTCTGTCAAAAGGTTCATACCTCTATGTTACCTGTTGCCACCCAGAAGTAGTAAGTATTCTTCTTTTTTGTTGGTAGGAAAAGAGATCTAGAGAGATAAGCAAAAAGATCTACTGTCAGAAAGATAGAAGATTACGCAAATCAATAATATATGACTTTTTCACTAGATGCCAAAAGACACTTTGAAATATAAAGGGAATCCATGTTTATGTGATCAAATCGATGTTTTACTTATCAAATCGATGTGAGACCAAACCGATGTTTCACTTATGAAATCGATGTGAGAGTCAAATCAATGTGAAATAGAAATCGTTGTTCTCTTATCAAGTCGTTATGAAAGCAAATCATTATGAGAGCAAATCATTGTTCTCACTTATCGAATCGTTGTGAGAACAAATCATTGTTCTCACTTACCGAATCGTTGTGAGAGCAAATCGTTGTTCTCACTTACCAAATGGTTGTGAGAGCAAATCGTTGTTCTCACTTATCGAATCGTTACGCGATCAAATCGTTGTTTAACTTACCGAATCATTACACGATCAAATCGGTATGAGTGCGAAATCGATGTTTCACTTACGAGGTCGATGTGTAAGCGAAATCGATGTGGCACTATGAACAGAAATTGATGTATATTGAATAGACATCGATTTATCTTTTCAGTGCAAATCACACAACGATAGTACAATAAATTTATATTTATTAGGAGAACATGATATTAAATATATTTAATTAATCATAAGTTTTGTTATCACCAAAATATATTTGTTATCACCAAAATATAAGGGTGAAATATAAGAGTGGTTCAACAATCTCCCCCTTTTTGGTGATGACAAAATTTATGAAAATTTTCTGACAAAAATACTTAAAGCATAAAAATACAGAAAATTCATAGATAATGCATACTCTCCCCCTTTTTGTCACTAACCAAAAAGGAAGGATCTTACATGCATCGCTCCCCTTTGAAAATTTCATACCAATGAGGGGTTCAACAATGATTGACATTAATGAATAACTCTCCCTTAGTCTGTGCTCCCCCTAAATGAGAGACTCCACCTGAATAAGACTTGCAAATAGTTGTTAGTAATACTGAAATAAATTAATGACTACTTCCTCTTCAGATATTAGTTGGATGAAGAGCTGGCAGTCACCAGTGCCTTGAGCATCCTTTGTTCCTGATGCTCCAAGGCTATTCTGCAAACAACTTATTCAGAAGTAGGTACCCAAATATTTTTGGGTCCTTGATGGTTAGATGCATAAAAATGTCCTTTCGAAATCCATACTAGGTGCCTTATTGTGCAGGTGTTTACTGTGTGTCCTAATTTATTGCAATGAGAGTAGCAATGAATATAATTTATTTTGCAGTTCTTATTATCTTTGTGATATCTCTTTAGAACACGATGTTTAGAAACCTTTTTCATTTGATAAAGCTTGTTCATTTCTAAGGCATTTTGGCTTCTTTTACAAATTTTGGTAAATGATATTTTCCTGGAATTATGGTTTGTTTTCCCTTTTCCGGAGGTATGTATCCAAGCCCTTATTTATTATTTCTAGGTTTTGACCCTTTTAAGCAAACGACTAAAGATGTTTTCCCTGTAGTTAATTTTCTAACTGATTCTTTTAAATAGAGATTTTCTTTAGTTAGAGTTTTTAATTTTTCTTCTGACTCTAACTTCTCATTATTCTTGCTTTTCAGATCTTCATTTAAAAGATAATTATTATCTTTACTTTCCTTTAATTATTTTTCTAATTGTTCCATTTCAGATTTAAGATAAGAATTGGTATTATCTAAGCAAGTGATGTTGTTTTTCAGATTTTTTAATTCTTTTACAACACATTTATGTTTTTCATATAGTTCATTAAAGACTTCTTCCAAGCCTTCAGACTCTGACCCCGAATCTGTGCATGAATCAAAAAATGAGTCAAAATGTACCCCATCTAGTCCTACCATGAGGGCTAGACTTTCCTGCTCCTTTTCGGAATCTGAGCTAGATGATTCTAAAGTTGTGGCTTCTTCATTTTCCCAAGCAGCCACCATGGCTTTTCTTTTGAATTTCTTGTGCAGCTTCTTGGACTTTTCTGGTTGACCAGTCTTCTTTAGTCTAGGACAATCTGGTCTTAGATGTCCAGGTATTCTACATTTATAGCAGACTGGTTCTTTCTCCTTTTGTAACGACCCGACCCTCCAGACCCCCACCAAGGCCCGAAGTTCACGTCGCCACCCACGGATCCGAAGACCCGGAAGGGTTATAATTAATAGTCTAGTGAGATATGTACTGAATTCCAATAACTATAATAATCTGTACAATATACAAAAGTCTATACAATGCGTCCCAAACAAAAGCACAGGTAATAAAGAAAGGTGCGTTCCTTAAGGGGCATACCCTGAGGACTTGCAAAACACAACTCTCAGCTCACTCGGGTACAAGAGCTCACAACACTCGCTCTCACTGCTGTTGACAACACACGGCGCCATGACCAGCTCCGCAACCCGTCCGACACTGAGGTCCGGCTACGACGAGCCCCTAGCTGAAGAGAGTAGGGGGGGTGAGCCTCGCGAACAAGGCTCAGTAGGGATTACCAGTCCCTCACCGGCCAGAGCAGCAAGAACTCCGAAAATAGGAAACTACACTAGAAAGCTGTAAAACGAGTAACACCTACAATAGGGTACTACTAAGCAGCGAAAGAGAGCAGCGCAACGCCATGACCACCAACCGTGATCGGCCACAAACACGACTCCCGCAGAAACCAACGGAGTCGGGCATAGAGCGGAAGCAACCCTCGACACACTGTCGAGACCACGGAACAACCAAGTGAGAACGACGTCTCACGGCAAGCACGACCACCTCAGACCTCCATAGAGACGAGGGCCCACAAGCAGAACCACCTCGGACCCCGGATACACCGCAAGGTTGGGAACCATACACGCCGGTGCCACTACGGACTGGCACCCAAGAATGGAACTACGGTACCGAGAGGAAACCGAGTGGGAATCACCAGAAGCACGGGTCTGCCCACGGCCAGACCAACGAAGCCCACGGAAAACTAGGCACGGCCAGGCTATAACTGCCGTGCCCGCTAGGGCAATGGGAGAACACTTGGAAACGTCGTGAGGAAACGTCGTCACAACAACAGCAACTAAGCCACCGCCGCTAGCAGCCAAGAGGGGGACCCGCAGTCCACACGCTCTGCTCGCTAGCCTAGCTCCTGCCTCCACCCCGCGAAGGGCGAGACCGAGCCGCCACAGAAACGCACAACGCACACAACACCACAGCCTGTCCAAGCTGCGGCCTCACGCCTGACACCACTACGTGGCTCCGGAACCAACACAGAGAGAGGCAATGAGACAAGGGACTGTCTGGTCTGTGCCAGGAAAGCACTCCAAACCCCTCGGCGTCCCAGACCCAGACAAGAGAGCTCTACAAATGACTCAACACCGCTGTCCAACCTCGTTTTCCCCTCAGCTCCAGAGTCTGCTCACGTGGGCTGCCAACTCGAGCGCACTCGTAGCCCTGATACCTGCCTCAACGAGCTTCCGAGGATGGGGTCCCAAGAAATGGAGACAACCTCTAAATGGGACAAGCCCTCAAGTGCCAAACACCAGGCGAACAGGCGGGGCAGCACAACAAAACCACGCCGAACTGCTAGCTTGTAACCACGACAAGCCCAGCAGGTGAGAAGCATGCACAAACCCTCAACAGGGTTGTCGGCCAAACAACCACGTACGAAAAAGCCGGAGTCTCGGAACACTACCAGGTAGCACGGAAACCCGTCGCTCTGCTAATAATCGATTGACCGCTAGTCAATTGATTATTAGACAGATGCGACCTCCTGGCACCACTGCCAGGACACGCCATGAAGGTGTCACCTTCGGTCACTAAACGCAGAGAGGCAACCAGCCACATTCCTTATCGGAAGGTCCTAAGGGCAAAGCCTACCCTGGGGCACACCGACACACAAACCGGCCACGGAAACCACCGGAGGAAGCACATGCATTGTCGCACCACCACAGGCCGTCGCGATGCCATCGCGATGGTGAAGAGCGCCGCGACAATAGCTTTGATGCGACGGGGCAGTGCATCGCGACAGCCTCCATGTGGCGACAGGAAACTAGGTCGCGACAGCCACCCTTATCTCGACCGCCAAATGTGCCGCGATAAGGTCGCGCCCGACCAGGGCGATGCCTCTACTGATGTCGCGATGCGCACCGCGGCCGCGACATCAGTCAGGAGGCAGACCACGAGATGCTTCATCCCGAACCGCCCAGAACCATACAAACATGCATACAGGGGGAGGGGAGCATGAGGAAAGCTGTAAAGCTAACTACAAAACCCAGAGGACTCCCGATCCACCCGGATTGGCAAGGGGACAAGAAATCCCTACCTTTCACGAAGAACGAACCCCAATGGGGTCCTTCACGTCGGTTGGCCACCTCCTCCTCGCTCCTCGCAAGGTCCACGATGCCACGGCACCACGCACGACCCTCCTCTTCGCCTGAAACACTCAAAGGGGAGAGGGGGAGGTGGAGCACCGCAGGAGGGAGAGGGAGAAGGGAAGAAGAAGAGAGAGAGGGGGAAGGGGTAGCCGGCCAGTGCCTTAAGCCCCCAGCACCCAGAACGTGACGCACCGCCCTGTCGCATTAACAACCTTAACGCGACGGGTCCACGGACCGCGACAAGAACGCGCCCTCTAAGGGCGCCGCGACAATGCGACAAGCTGTACTGACACGCTTGCCACTCTGACAGGCGTCAGATGACCGCACAGTGAAACATGACAAAACGCTGTCGCGACCCATTGACCGGGCGCTACAAGAATGCGACGGGCAACCCGGGCGCGACAAGAACGCGACGCACAGACTCGTCGTGACACGGATGACTATCGCGTCGGGCACCCCTGACGCGACACTGACGTGTCGCCTAGCCTGGACGCGTCAGTGGCCAGTCATCCTAGACGCCGGACGGAATGTCGGGAAGCCGAGTCTTACATTCTACCCCCCTTAAAACAATTTCATCCTCAAAATTGGGACAAGCCCAGAAGATCCCGAGGCACGAAACAAAACACAGGGAGCAAACGCAAGACCAATGTGAATAAGCCACTAAGTCTCAAGACGACTTCCTCGTGGCAACAATCGCACCACCAAACACGTGTGGAACTCACGAAGCCAGAAAACCAATGGCTCACACAATGGGTTCCAAGCACACGGAGAGCACAGAATCGAAAACCCAACGACTCACAACATGCTCCAACACTCCGAGAGCACCAAACCGAGAAACCAATGGCTCACTCCAGCCGCACGTGGGGCACCCAAACGGAACGACATTCCCACCGGTGCCGAGCGACGCCAAATTCGTCCCAAACAGCAGAAAATTCCAGCCGAAAACTACACAGCTGCAGCCATCAACAGACCTCGCTGTTGGGACCAACCGATTGGAAACCCACTCTGTCACTAGCAAGACCCGACAGAGGACGCAGTTGCCAACAACAACACAAGAAACACCGGTCAGAAACTCACTCTATCGCCAGCAAAACCCGACAGAGCACACCGTTGCTGACAACCACACAAGAACCACTTGAGAGTCAAGCACGACACTTAGGGAACGGCCTCACGCTACTAGCAGCAGCTAGCACTGGTCACCAGCCCAACCGAGAAACCACGCGAGCGACAAGAACCAGAGCAACATCACGCTCGAGGGGGATCCACAACACACGGAACAACGTCCACTGTCACCACTAGGTCTCACTCAGACCTTCCTCGTGGTCCAACAGGGACAGTAAATACACGCGGAGAAACCTCAACACGCAAAAAATAGTATCCACTGTGACCACTAGGTCTCACTCAGACCTTCCTCGTGGTCTGACAAGGACATCAAACGCACGGGGAGCCACAAGACTAGGAAACCACATGCTCCACAGCGCAACACATCGCAAAAAAAAAGCACGGAAGGCATCTGAGGTTAGTCGAAACCAGACACCTCACAACGTCGACAAATCACTTGGTTGAGTACTAGCAAGCCAACAGGCCTCACTGTCACCAGACGAACTGACGGGAGACTCCGCCATCGGCTTCCAGACTCACCAACACCATGCGCAACCACACGAAAACCAAAACAACTACAGAGGTTGAGGACACACGTCGACCTTAGAGGGACCCAGACTGAAGCAGGGTACCACAACCAAATGCACTCGCTCCCAAAGCGAGAGGGAAACTCGGACACATGCTACGACCAAAGCTGGCGTACCATCGATAGGGCTACCAAGACAAGGCAAAGCAGCCACCCTACAACGGTAATGGCACAACCACAAGGCTCGGGCTAGCACACGTGTCTCAGAGGCGGAAAGCCCAACACCTCCAACACCGAGCAAACTTGGGAAACGACGCACAAATCTCACGATCAAGGCACACGGCACAACACATGATGCTATCACAAGCAGCAAGAGCCACCCAAGGTACAACACAATGTACCACGGCTCCAGACGGCACAAAATTGAAACAATCGAACACGAGCACACGATGCTACCAGAGACACCAAAAACTCAGCAAGGCGCAACACAGGTGCACCAGCGGCCGAAACAACACCGCGGCTTAATAGGAAGGACTCTCCACAAGAGACCTACCAAGAGCCATGTGCAAAGAACGACAAGTCAAAAAGGGCACAACAGGCCACACCGACCCCAGCCCTTGAGGCACAAAAATACGAAGCGTCAGAAAACGCACAAGATGCAGCACATGCCATCGCACCAACGGCCCGAAACGACACAAAGCCCACCGAAGGGGACTCTCCACCAGAGGCCCACAAGAAAAGTGCACAGAAAAGCCGACAACAACTTCAAGAGCGCGACCATCACATCAGCTCCATGAAGTGCACAAAACACGAAACATCGACTCTGCCGCACGAGGAGCGAAAACCACAGCAACTCCCTGGCATGCAAGAGCAAGAAGCACCACCTCTATCGCAACCGGTAGAGAGGCCAAATACCAAAACGCTGACTCGAAGAGCCTCCAAGGCACAAGCTGAGGCACCATCGAGCGCACACCGGAACAACACTTGCACGAGCAAGCCGAACACGAAAACCAATACACAGCGGAACAACACTCAAGAAAGTGATCCAACAGGAACAAACACTACCTCGCACTAAACCAACAGGGACCCAACGCCCCAAACTGTTTAGGCAGGTAGCAAACCCATCTCGACAACAATTGGCACAAACAGGCCCGCTGAACCATGGTGCCACACGGAAAATACGGCACGAGGGGAGCAAACAACTCAACCCAAAACAGCTCCAGGGAAGGTGACTCCACTAGAAGGTCGCGACGATGCACACCCTGGCAACATAACACCACAGTGGAGCACCACCACCCGAGAAACCGGTGAAAAGCAGGGGAAGAAGACATGCAACGCAACGAGTCTCTTCCACATGCAAGAGGGAAAACCACAACGCCAAACTGATGCTTCCACAAGAAGCACAGCCAGCCAAACACCCACTACACTCACCAGACCACCATCTGGGAGAGCACGCAGGGCGCAAAAAATGAAGCAACCATCTGGACCACGGGGACACGTAGTCCCACCCGCGCAACCGAGAAACATGGAAATGAAGAACAAGATGAGCTGGCCAACGCAACAGCCAGACACACGGCCAAGGGCACAACACCTTGACCGACAATGCCCAAGCAGACTGTAATAAAGACAGTCCAACCAACAACAACGACAGCTCATCTCCATAGAGAGAGAGAGCAGCGACAATCAAAACAACATGAAGCAGACTTGGTGAGAACCTCCACCAAAGGAGCCAAGAGCCGTCCTGGGAGAACCTCACCAGAACACAGCCCAACCAAATGGCAGACTTCGAACCACAGGGGCAACACAACGGTGGCCCGAAACGAACACTAAGCACTCCTTGGAAGAACCTCTGCCAGGAGCGACAAAGGGCGATCCTGGGAAGAATCTTCACTAGAATGCACAACCCAACGACCAAACAACACGGACCATCAGAGAAGATACTGCAGCCAGTAGAATTGCAGAAACAACACAAGCCGGTCTTGGGAGAACCTCCACCAGAATCACCAAGGCACCGTTCTGGGAAAACCCTCCAGAACGCTCCAGCCAAACCAACAGAAGCAGCATACCTCAAACCCTGAGTTAGCACAGAACGACAGAAATGAGCACGAAGCAGTCCTGAGAGAAACCCTCACCAGGATAATAACAAACGGTTCTGGGAAACCTCACCAGAACACAGGGCAACCAAGTGATGCACCTCAGCCTCGAGGGCAGCGCAACAGCAACCAGAAACGGGCACAACACAGTTCTGGGGAAACCTCACTCCCGCCAGAACCAACAGAGAAGAACTCCAAGAGCACCTCACAAGAGCTCACAACCAGCCAGCACCAGGCCGACAACAACCACAGGCAAGTGTCGCAACACTCAACCAGCGATGCAACACAGCACACAGAACATCTGCTTAGGTCAAGCAACAATGCCGACTGAGCAGAGCACAGTGCACAACAGTGCACAGACAGAAGACTGCACACAAGACCACCACAACACTCACCCCAACAACAAAGGGGTAGCCAACAAGGCAAGGACACTTTGACTGGTTCCGCAGACAACAACTCTGCACCAGTGAAGGCCACACACACACATGCTCTCTCAGCCATCGCAACGCACGCACACTCAAATGCGACGAAGACTACCAGGAGCACCACACCTGGACTTGCCTGCAAGCGTCCTCCACATAAGGAAGACCACTGCCAGCGAGTCAAGCGCCAACAACGCCACCACGGCACGAACATGCCGAGTGACCACGCTCACCAAGCACGCGTCACAGCAACAACTGCAACCTGCGGCACGCGCACGAATCATGCAGGGAAGCCGCACACCTGCAAAACAATTGAAAGAACAAGCCTAACACTAGTCAGACGGTGTCAACAGCATACTAGTAGCTTTCTTTGGGACAGCCATAGTTATTTACTCATCACAAATCTCAATAGACCCACACTCTGATACCAATTGTAACGACATGACCCTCCAGACCCCCACCAGGGCCTGAAGTTCGGGTCGCCACCCACAGATCCGAAGACCCGGAAGGGTTATAATTAATAGTCTAGTGAGATATGTGTTGGGTTGAGTGTGTTTTGGAATTTCCTAAAGTTGTATTTTAATGATGACCAATGAACATCACTCATAACTTGATTTTGATGATGACATTTTGTACATATTCAAATGATGACATTATGTGATTTTGTGCTTGTTGAATTGAACATGGTACAAACCTCCTTCATAGAATAATAATGCCCAACCAACATGGTTTGAACATTTTACACTTCATACTTTGATGATAATGTATTGTGTTAATAGTTTATATGTTAAATTTTCAGGGCCATACAGTTTTTCTCATGGTGGTGTTGACACATCCCTTGGTTGTGTCGACACTAGATCACTATCCCTGAAGCCATATTTGAAGATAGGGTCAAAGTGTGTCGACACACTCAATGGTGGTGTCGACACTAGTTCCGGATTACAGGAGACCCTTTTGTCTGACTGGGACAGTGTGTCGACACACTTAATAGTAGTGTCGACACTAGACCCAGTTTCTAGGGGATGATTTGATTTTCCGGCTGAAGTCTTCTCATCTGATTCCTCTGGACACGTGGCTGCTTGGGGATCAAGGAATTTGCCTAGGTTTCCGTGCCCATGCACCCCAAGGCACTTTATGGACATATGGGGCTAAAAATACCCATGTTCCTTGCACCCCAAAGGCAAGAGAGCCCATACACTTCTAGAAGAAGCTTTTTGGCGGCAAAAAGGGGCTTTCCAGATCTTGCTCCATCTCCAGAAGTTGCAGGCCATCCTTTCAAGAGGAAGGACGTGGGAATCAAGCGGAATCTCTGGAGAGAAGCTTGCTGTGCTAGGAAAGGGAGCAGATCCAACTGAAGAGGAGCAGTATAAGAAGGATTTCTAGCATTTCAGATGCCATCAAAGTAGAGCATTGCCAATTGAGGAGAATCTCCATTGATTTCCATCAAGGCTCCTCAATTCAAGTGTCTGTAAGGCCTCTTCATCGAAGAACACTCATTCTATATCCATTTCTCTAACTTCTGAGTTTGTTCTTCCTTATTTCATCTATGAGATTTGTGCATGAAGTTCTGCACAAATTTCTGTGTACGAATCTATCTTGAATCAGATCATTGCTAGAGGATCTGATCTCTTTTGTGTTTGATCTAACTTTTGTACTGTGAGCCTTCGATCTCTGGTTTGTGAGTCGTCACACTCACTGTGTGGTTTGAGCCGTCGTGCTCAATTTGGAGTCATCGTGCTCCAGTTGTTGTTTGAGTCGTCGTGCTTAGTTTGTGAGTCGTTGAACTCAAGGTTGTGTGTTGAGCCGTCATGCTCAAGGGTGTTTGGAGTCGTCGTGCTCCAGTGTGAGTTGTACTCTTTTGAGTAGTGGAGCCCCACTGTGTGAGGGGTGGATGTAGGAATCACTGGTGTGATTTCCGAACCACCTAAAAATCCTTTGTGCAATGGTTTGATCTTCTTGTCTGCGCTAGATGCTTGCGTAGGATTTCGCTCTCTCTACTTGATTAAATTTCTTCACACACTCTATTCACACAATTTACACATTCATACTTCAGATCAGTAAATTGTTTGTCTGAATTGATCTCTGATTCGAAGTAATTTTTGAATTGCTTAAGCTTCCGTGTTAATTGGTGTTAGATCTATTCAACCCCCTCCCCCTTCTAGATATGATCCATCCACCTATTCGATCCTACAATATGTACTGAATTCCAATAACTATAACAATCTGTACAATATACAAAAGTCTGTACAACGCGTCCCAGACAAAAGCACAGGTACCAGAAGAAAGGTGCAGTCTTTAAGGGGCATACCCCGAGGACTTGCAAAACACAACTCTCAGCTCACTCGGGTACAAGAGCTCACAACACTCGCTCTCACTGCTGCTGACAACACGCGGCGCCACGACCGGCTCCGCAACCCGTCTGACACCGTGCTCCCGCGACGACAAGCCCCTAGCTGAAGAGAGTAGGGGGGGTGAGCCTCGCGAACAAGGCCCAGTAGGGATTACCAGTCCCTCATCGGCCAGAGCAGCAGGAACTCCGAAAATAGGAAACTACACTAGAAAGCTGTAAAACGAGTAACACCTACAACAGGGTACTACTAAGCAGCGGAAGAGAACAGCGCAATGCCATGACCACCAACCGAGATCGGGCCACAAACACGACCCCCGCAGAAACCAACGGGGTCCGGCACAAAGTGGAAGCCACCCTCGGCATGCCTGCCGAGACCACGGAACAACCAAGTGAGAACGACGTCTCACCACAAGCACGACCACCTCAGACCTCCCCAGAGTCGAGGGCCCACAAGCAGAACCACCCCGGACCTCGGATACACTGCAAGGTCGAGAACCATACACGCCAGTGCGACTACGGACTGGCACCCAAGAACGGAACTACGGTACCGAGAGGAAACTGAGCGGGAATCACCAGAAGCACGGTTCTGCCCACGGCCAGACCAACGAAGCCCACGGAAAACTAGGCACGGCCAGGCTATAATCGTCGTGCCCGCTAGGGCAATGGGATAACACTTGGAAACGTCATGAGGAAATGTCGTCACAACAACAGCAACCAAGGCACCACCGCTAGCAGCCAAGAGGGGGACCCGCAGTCCACACGCTCTGCTCGCTAGCCTAGCTCCTACCTCCACCCCCGCGAAGGGCGAGACCGAGCCGCCACAGAAATTCACAACGCACACAACACCGCAGCCTGGCCAAGCTGCAGCCTCATGCCTGACACCACTACATGGCTCTGAAACCAACGCAGAGAGAGGCAGTGAGACAAGGGACTGTCTGGTCTGTGCCAGGAAAGCACTCCGAACCCCTCGGCGTCCCAGACCCAAACAAGAGAGCTCTACAAATGACTCAACGCCGCTGTCCAACCTCGTTTTCCCCTCAGCTCAAGAGTCCGCTCACATGGGCTGCCAACTCGAGCACACTCGTAGCCCGGATACCTCCCTGAACGGGCTCCCGAGGATGGGGGTCCCCAGAAACGGAGACAACCTCTAAACGGGAATCCGGAACAGGCGGGGCAGCACAACAAAACCGCACCGAACCGCTGGCTTGTAACTATGACAAGCCCAGCTGGTGAGAAACACACACAAACCCTCAACAGGGTTGTCGACCAAACAACCACGTATGAAAAATCTGGAGTCTCGGAACTCTACCAACTAGCATGGAAACCCGTCTCTCTGCTAATAATCGATTAACCGCCAGTCAATTGATTGTTAGACAGATGCTACCCTCCTGGCACCACTGCCAGGACACGGCCATGAAGGTGTCACCTTTGGTCACTGAACGCAGAGAGGCAACCAGCCGCATTCCTTACCGAAAGGTCCTAAAGGCAAAGCCTACCCTGGGGCACACGCCGACACACAAACCGGCCACGGAAACCACCCGAGGCAGCATAGGCACTATCACGCCCCCACAGACCGTCGCGATGCCATCGCGACGGGGAAGAGTGCCGTGACAATAGACTTGATGTGACGGGGCAGCGTGTCGCGATAGCCTCCTCGTCGTGATGGGAAACTAGGTCACGACAGCAACCTTTATCGCGACCACCAAACGCGTCGCGATAAGGTCGCGCCCGATTGGGGCGACGCCTGTATTGATGTCGCGATGCGCACAGCGGCCGCAACATCAGTCGGGAGGCAGACCACGTGATTCTCCATCCCGGGCCGCCCAGAACCATACAAACATGCACACACTGGGAGGGGAGCATGGGGAAAGCTGTAAAGCTAACTACAAAACCCCGAGGACTCCCGATCCACCTGAATTGGGAAGGGCACAAGAAATCCCTACCTTTCACAAAGAACGAACCACAATGGGGCCCTTCACGTTGGTTGGCCACCTCCTCCTCGCTCCTCGCAAGGTCCACGACGCCACGGCACCACACACGACCCTCCTCCTCACTTGAAACACTCAAAGGGGAGAGGGGGAGGCGGAGCACTGCCGGAGGGAGAGGGAGAAGGGAAGAAGAAGAGAGAGAGAGGGGGAAGGGGTAGCCGGCCAGCGCCTTAAGCCCCCAGCACCCAGAACGCAGCGGACCTCCCCGTCGCATTAAGAACCTTAACGTGATGGGTCCACGGACCACGACAAGAATGCGCCCCCTAAGGGTGCCGCGACAAACGCGACAAGCCGTACTGACACGCCTTCCCCTCTATTAGGCGTTAGAAGACCGCACAACGAAACATGACAAAACACTGTCGCAACCCATTGACCGGGCGCTACAAGAATGCGACGGGCAACCCGAGCGCGACAAGAACGCGACGCACAGACTTGTCGCAACACGGATGACTGTCGCGTCACTGACGCGTCGCCCAGCCTGGACGCATCAATGGCCAGTCATGACGCGTCAGTGGCCAGTCATCCCAGACGTCGGAAGGAAAGCCGGGAAGCCGGGTCTTACACATTTTTCTCTTTCTTTTGAATCCTTCTTGATCCATTTTTCTTCTTTTGAATCTTCAGAATCTGCATTTTTGAAACTAGAAGAAGAAGAAGTGGAAGGAGCAGCTGCAACTTTAAGAGCATTAGTACATTTTTTCTTTGATGAGCTTTCAGATAGTCGCTCCATATTAATTTCATGTGCCATTAGAGAACCTATTAAGTTATCAATAGAAAGTTTGGTTAAGTCATGGGCTTCTTCAATAGCAGTTACTTTAGGTGTCCATGAAAGAGTTAAAGATCTAAGTGTCTTTCTAACGATTTCCCCATTAGAAAGAGTTCTACCAAGAGAATTTAAACCTACTACTATACTTGAAAATCTATTATACATAGTGGTAATGTTTTCATTTGGAAGCATTTTAAATTATTCGTATTGTGAAACAAGAATATCTATCCTAGTTTGTTTTACTTTATCTGTTCCTTCATAAGTTATCTGCAGTTTATCCCACATTTCTTTAGCAGATTTACAAGTGGATACTATACTAAATTCTTTTTTAGATAAGACACAACATAAGTAGTTCTTAGCCTTAAAGTTTAAAGATAGTTTATTCTTATCGGCTGCTGTAATAGCACTATTACCTGCAGCAGGAACACCAACAAAATCACCTACCCCTATTACCTGCCACAGATCAAAGTCTGTGCCTCGAATGAAGCATTCCATTCTCATTTTCCAGTATTGGTAATGTTCTCCGTTGAAGAGTGGATGTCTGATGACTGATTGACCATCAGCAAATCCTTGAGCTGCCATGAATCTTCTTGATTAATCAGAGAACCTCACTTTGATACCACTTGTTGGCCCTTTTGGTACGACAACAAGCTAACCTAGAGGGGGGATGAATAGGCTTTTCTGAAATTTGAAATAGAAGCTTAAACACAGAAAATTATCACTTGAAAGTTTGGTTAGTTTAGATTATGATAGAGAGTAGCAGTGCGGAAGCAAATAAACAATCACACAGAGGACACAAGGAATTTATCCTGGTTCGGCCCTTCCCACATGGAAGTCCTACATCCAGTCCCCAAGCAACCTCTTGGTCTTTAACTAACCAAGGGTACAGTCCCCCTCAAGGATAATACAACACCTAGCACCCCAGCTGGTCTTCTTCTCTTTCCCCGGCAAGAAGGCAACCCACTTCTTTTATAGGTCAAGAAGCCAACCTCCTGGTACAAACCCCAGTATGGTTTTGCTAGACACAAACCCCTAGCTAGGTTCTACACTGTATACAGTCCTACAGCTGGACATAAATCTTTCTTAGAAAAGAAAGAACAAAGCTGAGTGTTGGAACAGATGAACACCAACAACAAGAAAACTCTCAGTGAAAAGATTCTCTCCCCAGATTACAAAGATGCACATAGAGAGAGTGAAGAGAGGAGAAGGAGCTTGAAGCTTGAGGGCTTTAGATACTTGAACACTTCTTCTTGGGCTCGAGCTCTTTCTCCCTTTTCTTTGAGTGTATGTGGAGTTTTTGGTTCTTCATTGGATATACACTCTTTTTAAGATCTTCAAGAAATCTCTATATGTCTTCTTCAGCCTTGCTTCATCTTTTATATGAGAGGCTTTTGAATAGATCTGTTGGAGTTCTAACCGTTGCTCATCTTCTCTTTCTTCTGATATTTTGTTGTCTACGAGGTCTGCAAACATAGAAGAAAGTGTTTAGATAAAAGAGTGTTCCTGTCAAAAGGTTCATACCTCTATGTTTTCTGTTGCCACCTAGAAGTAGAAAGTATCCTCCTTTTTCGTTGGCAGGAAAAGAGATCTAGAGAGATAAGCAAAAAGATCTCCTGTCAGAAAGGTGGAAGATTATGCAAATCAATAATATATGATTTTTTCACTGGATGCCAAAAGACACTTTGAAATATAAACGGAATCCATGTTTAAGTGATCAAATTGATGTGAAATAGAAATCGTTGTTCTCTTATCAAATCGTTATGAAAGCAAATCATTATGAGAGCAAATCGTTGTTCTCACTTATCGAATCGTTGTGAGAGCAAATCGTTGTTCTCACTTACTGAATCGTTGTGAGAGAAAATCGTTGTTCTCACTTACCAAATCGTTGTGAGAGCAAATGGTTCTTCTCACTTATCGAATCGTTACGCGATCAAATCGTTGTTTAACTTACCGAATCGTTACACGATCAAATCGGTATGAGTGCAAAATTGATGTTTCACTTACGAAGTCGATGTGTAAGCGAAATCGATGTGGCACAGTGAACAGAAATCGATGTATATTGAATAGACATTGATTTATCTTTTCAGTGCAAATCACACAGCGATAGTACAATAAATTTATATTTATTAGGAGAACATGATATTAAATATATTTAATAATATTTAAATAATCATAAGTTTTGTTATCACCAAAATATATTTGTTATCACCAAAATATAACGGTGAAATATAAGAGTGGTTCAACAGGGACGAAGGCACAGATCGCCAATCTAGCCGAGGAAGAGTCTGCCAAGGCAATCGTCGAATACCGCAAATCTAAGATGCTCAAAGAAGAGGTTGAAAAACTGGAACAGCTCCGATGCTCAGACCCCTGGCTTCCACCAAGGATCCGACCATCGGCACCGCCGCCCACGGGCCCGAAGACCTAGAAGGGCTAACAGACCGGTCTAACAAGATATGTAATGGGAGTAAGTAACAACAACATGCACTAAAAAGTACCAACAAGTGAAGGAAAAGCGTCCAACACAAAGTACAAGTCTAGTATAGTCCCAAAGTAGCAAAGTACAAGTGCAGAATAAAAGGGGATAACATATCCCTTAGTGGCATACCCCGAGGGTGACGTAACAAGGAAGAAGGAACACTGCTCAAGGAAGACGCCGTCTACTACGAACCCGTCTCCTCAGCTCGCTGCAGAGGGTACTGGTGTGAAGTCTCACCTATAAACAAGGGTATGAGCTTCACGAAGAAGCCTAGTAAGGACTACCAATCTCCTACTAGTTCTATCAGCAGAATAGATATAGATGTGCATAACTAAAATAAAGCAAGTAAATCTATTCTACTAACAGAGTAAGTGCAGAAGTGTAAAGTAACTACACGGTCATCAGTCTAAGCTAAATGTCGGGACTAGAAACCCGTGTAAACCAGGGCACTGGGAAGAACCCAAGACTACAAACACAGGCAGTAAACAACTGCCTGGATAGAGACACTAGCCACAGATAACTACACTAGTCAACCAGTCAGGTGCGCCACGCGCCTTACCCTCAACCGCCAGTCCATATCTAGCACCTCCTGTTGGAATGAGGCATGGAACTAAAGTAACCACAACTGTCGTAGTCTGGCCGGACTACGGTGCCATGCCTGGTCCCTCTAAATGGTACCGGAACCAATTAGAGTGAGGCAGTGAGAAGGACTAGATGATCTGCATTGGAAAAACACCAAACCACCTCGGCGTCCCAGACTCAGCTAAGAGAGCTTTGCAAACGACTCTACACCACTATCCCCACCATTTTCCCTTCTGCTACCAGAGTCCGTAGACTCGAGGTCGCCCGCCGCTTGGAGAACTCCCTCAAACAGGCGCGTGGGGACCGGGGGTCCAGATAACGGTAACAACCTCTCAACGGACAAGTCCACAAGTGCCTAGCACTGGGCGAAAGACTAGAGTAGGATCGTGCTAGGAAACAGCACAGGAGCTGAGAAAATAGAGTCGCAGTGGAAGTAAAACTCCGAACAGGTTGCCATGTTACTCTCTGTCTGAGAAGGCGCTGCAAGGCCAATCACCACCTGAAGGCGACACCTTGCCTGTCGCGACTTGGGTCAGAAGGCGACAAGCTACCTGTCGCATTCTTGGTCGCAACAAGAGCATTGTCATGACCACAGACAGAGGTTCAGGTGACCATCTTGGGCCTCCCACAATCCACGAGAAATCCTAGTAAGAAGGCGACGACCATCCTGTCGCAACAAGAACGCGATAGGGTGGGTGTCGCTTTCCTCCACCAGAAGGCAACATGTCGGGTTGTCGCGATCTGGATCGCGACACCAAACATGTTGCGACCACAGACATACACACCCGAGAGCACCTTCAACACACCATGCACCACAAATCCAGATAATACAAGGGAAGTGGAGCATGGAGAAGGATTCAAACATGTATATAGGGCTCAAACCACCCTCACACACACCCATGCATTCCAAGGAAACGCATCTACACTCGATACCTCACATGCAAGCATGGAGGCTCTCATCACCCAAACCCCCATTCAAGCACAAAGAGAGCATCAATCACACATGCACAACCTCGTATGGTTCTAATGGTTTGGAGAAGGGGATTGGAGGCCCTAGCATGGTAGAACTAGGGGGAAGTCAAGGTGTCCCTACATCAAAATGAAGGGCCAACCCGTTGGGGTCTTCTCGTGTGCATGGCCACCTCCTCCTCACTCCAAGCTCCACGAAGACTCTGTCCACGAGCCACGAATGTCCTCCTACAAGTCGAAGGGAAGAATCACCACATCAAGCAGTGAGCCATGTCGAGGGAGAACACCGACCCGAGAAGGAGGAACCCCAACATAACCACAAAGCCCTCACACCTCACTCTCTCCCTCAAAACCTCACCACGGAGGAAACCTACATAGAGGAGCAGGAGGAAGGGAGTGGTGAGAATGGGGAAGAAGGAGACTGTTCTAAGGCCTGAGCCGTTTTAAGTCTCAATATTGAGAACACGACACCTTGCCTGTCACGTTCACCTAACTAAACGCGATGGCCAACCTGTCACTATCTCAAAGCCCTAGTCAGACTTGACTAACGAAAATGCCATGTGTCATCCTCGTAGACCTGACACCATGAATGTGACACCTGACATGTCGCATTCATCATGTTAGTGGTTGACACTTGTCCCGCCTATCTCGACAGCAAGATGACAAAAATGCATGGTGTGGTCAGAGGCTGAACGCGACAACATGCCTGTCGCATTTACAACCAGAACGCGATAGCCACCTTGTCGCCTTCAGAAGGTGACAGCCCAATTCGTCGCTACCTTCATTAGAAGGTGGTTGACCAGAAGATGGAGGATGTTACAATCTAACCAACAAAAAAAACAATTTCATCCTCGAAATTAAGGGCGAAACCTGGAGAACAAGACAAGCAAACATACCACTCATTCAAACAAGTAAGGAAAATGCTCCCGCCTCTCGTCCTCACGCTCCCATGTGGCCTCACCACCGACGCGATTCTCCCAAACAACCTTGACGAGTGGGATCTGCCTCCTGTGCAGCTACTGCACTCTGCGGTCCACAACACTGATCGGGTACTCTGGCACTGATAGATCTGGAGCAACCTCTAACTGGGAGTAGTCTAACATGTGTGACAGATCTGGCATGTACCTTCTCAGCTGTGAGACGTGGAAGACGTCGTGAACACGTGACAACTCAGACAGAAGAGCCAACTTGTAAGCGACCTCGCCAACCTGCTCCAGGATGGGAAAGGGACCAAAAAACCTCGGGCTGAGCTTGCCCCTTTTCCTAAACCTGAGAACGCCCTTGGTGGGCGAGATCTACAAAAACACACTGTCATCTGCCTCAAACTGTAGTGGCCTCCGGCGAACATCTGCGTAGCTCTTCTGCCTGCTCTGTGCTGTCTGCAGTTTCTGCCTAATCAGTCTGACTGTGTCCGCACACTGCTGTACCAACTCTGGCTTCAATAGCTGCCTCTCACCAACCTCGTGCCAGTGCAAAGGTGTCCGGCACGGTCTACCATATAGTGCCTTGTAGGGCGCCATCCCAATGCTGGAGTGAAAGCTATTATTATAAGCAAACTCCACCATGGGAAGGTGCGACTTCCAGGTGCCGCCCCAATCTAGCCAACATGCTCTCAACATGTGCTCAAGGGTCTGTATGGTCCTCTCCGACTGACCATATGTCTGCGGGTGATAGGCTGAACAAAGCCTCAACTTGGTGCTCAGTGCCCTCTAAAAACTGCGCCAGAAACAAGAAGTGAACCTCGGATCTCTATCTGAGACTATAGAGACCGGGGTGTTGCCCAGCTAGCAAGCCCAGGGGGGGGGTGAATGAGATTTTAAAATTTCTTTTCGATTTAAACCTGTCAACAAAAATGCTTTAAATAAGATCACTAGAAACGATGGTTAGTGTTAGAGTTAATCAAGATAACAAACACACAAACACAGGAAATTTTATCCTGGTTCGGACCTCCTATCCAAGGAGTCCTACGTCCAGTCCCCAAGCAACAACTTAGGATTTCACTAACAAGGGTACTGTCCCCCTTAAGGACCCTTACACATCCAGCCGCAGCTAGCCTTCTCTTCTAACCCCGAAGAGGTATACAACCACCCTGATACACAGGTCTTCCTTCCTTACTAAAGGGAATACTCACCACCTGTTTTCAACAGGTCTTCTCTTCACAGCCTAAAGAGGAATACACACAGAAAATGTGCACAAGGCGAAATGCCCCTAGACCAAGCTTACAACAAATGCTTGATCTGAGTCTAAGTATGAGAGAGAAATATTTTCACTAAAAAAAAACTCTCAGACCTACAAGGCTCTCAAAGAATGTCTAAACAATGAAAGACTGAGAGCAAGAGCTGAAGAAAATTGTGGAGTGAGTAAGAAGCTCTTCTTCGATGATGAACACTTTTCTTGAAGGCTCTATCACACAAATGTTCAAGTTGTCGAACTGTTCCACTGGGAGTCTTCAGTCCTCTATATATCTTCACTTGAGAATATAGCCGTTTAAATGGCCGTTGTCTCTAAGCTTGAAGCACGTTAGACAGCATGGTCCATCGTGCACGACAGGTAAGCTTGCATCCATTTAATGCTCTAGAGCCATGCACGTAAAGAAAAGATTCATCCAGATATTCCTTAGCTTCTGGTTGTCCAACATTGTAAGATATGACCCGAACACAATAAATGTCGAAGCACATACAGCTAGACTGTCTCTATGCTTGTCAGTCAATGTTAGAAACTATATAGTAAGAACGTACACTAAAATAGGAATGCCATTCTGTTATCCTAAAAAGTGTTTGCTATAAAAACATAGAAATAGAAGGCACCTAGATATGCAATGTGCAGAGATGTGTACAATCACATTAAATACATGGATATTAGTGATGCACGCAGGAAGACTTTGACTTTCACAATATTGGAAAATATATTTGAATACCATGTGTGAAATCGATGTAATCCATGAAGTCATTATGACAAAGAAATAGTTGTACAACTTATGAAATTGTTGTTTATGCAAATCGTTGTACGCGAGTAAGCAAATCATTGTACGCGAGTAAGCAAATCGTTGTAGAAGCAAATCGTTGTACAGATATGAGCAAATCGTTGTGCAATCATAAACAAATCATTCTTTAAGCAAATAGTTGTACAAGAGTAAGCAAATCGTTGTACACGCAAATTGTTGTACAAACATAAACAAGTCATTGTTTGAACAAATTGTTGTTCAATCATAAGCAAATCGTTATTTGAACAAATCGTTGTTCAATCATAAGCAAATCATTACGGCGACCAAATCGTTGTGTAACTTATCGAATCGTTATACGATGGAAATCGTTGTTACACTTTACAAGTCATTGTGAGACCGAAATCGTTGTTTCACTTAGCGAATCGTTGTGAGACCGAAATCGTTGTTTCACTTAACAAATCGTTGTGAGACCGAAATTGTTGTTTCACTTAACGAATCGTTGTGAGGCCGAAATCGTTGTTTCACTTAATGAATCATTGTGAGACCGAAATCGTTGTTTCACTTAACAAATCATTGTGAGACCGAAATCGTTGTTTCACTTAACGAATCATTGTGAGATCGAAATCGTTGTTTCACAAACTTATCAAATCGTTATGCGATCAAATCGTTGATAGAATCGTTCTTCTACAAACTTATCAAATCGTTATGCGATCAAATCGTTGTGTGATACTTATGAAATCGTTATGCTTATAAAGAAAATCGTTATTTGATGCTTATGAAATCGTTATGCTTATAAAGGAAATCGTTATGCGATAGAATTGTTCTTCCATTTAAGAAATTATTATATCTCTTAAGAAACCGATGTGGACTTAGAGGAAATACATGCTATAAACTTTAAATGAAATAGTGTAAGAATTACTTACAGATTTGGCTTGTTTTATTTCCTGTAACTGAGCTTCATAAAAACTTGTTAGAAAATAGTTATTAGAGTTTTGTTAATCACTAAAATTGTATATAATTAAATGAAATTATATGGGGATGGATTGATCATCAATCTCCCCCTTTTTGGTGATGACAAAATCATAACAAAAACATAACATAAAATGTGCTGAAATGAACTTACTATACTTAAGTAAATTTGTTGACATGTATTTCAGAATGTTTTATTTTCTCCCCCTTTTTGTCATTAAACAAAAAAGCTACTAAAGTAAGACAAAGAAAGAAGAGAAGAAAGAAAAATGGAAGCCAAAGAAACCATTATATTCAAGATTGTGGGGGTATATGAAGATAGTAGGCAGGGAACAGAAGGGAGGCATAGCGAATAATAATCGACCATGCCTTGTGTTCCTACTCTTTAAAATATTGTTGAAAAGCTCCATAGACGATAGAGTAGGAGGGTCCCATAACAGGAGCCATCCTTTGGATGTGCAGTTGCCTCTGAGCTTCTATGAAAGTGACATATTCGTTTTTGCCAAGAGAGGATTTGTAGAA
Organism: Colocasia esculenta; assembly: GCA_014218235.1. Classification (NCBI taxonomy): domain Eukaryota; kingdom Viridiplantae; phylum Streptophyta; class Magnoliopsida; order Alismatales; family Araceae; genus Colocasia; species Colocasia esculenta. The sequence continues at coordinate 116,716,360 of CM024754.1, forward strand.
GGTAGAGGTGCCAAAGCTGGCATGATGGAGGAACTTATCTGTGGTTATGGGGTAGAATATCTGTTGCTGCTTCAGTTCCTTTTTCATAGCCACATACACCTTGTATCTCTTAACCCATGTATCATAAGGGTCTCGAATAAGGTGAATGGAATTTAGATCTAGAAATTCGGCAGCAGACAAAAGAGGTTGATTTGATGAGGCCTGAGAAGCATTGAGAGCAGTAAGCTGCTGAGCAGTGAGGGGGTAAAGCTTTTCCCAATCTGACAGAGATAAGTGCTCACATTTAGATAAAAGAGGGGCAAGAACATCAGACTTGATGTGGCCCTGATGATATTCCCTGAAGATGAATCGGTGGAAAGAAAGTGAACCGCCTTTCTGCACTGAAATTCTGCCCATTACCCTTGCAAATCTTTCAAAAATCAATGATTCCACGGCAGATTCCATGACTAGGGAGTGGAGTGGAGGCAGAAACACAACATCTGGAATCTCCAAAGTGGCAAAATCTACCTGGATGGATGTGGTATGAGCATCATCCGAACCAAGAGCAGAAATAGCTTGCCGGAATTGGCCAAGCTGAACTTTAGGTAGATTATTGAGATAGCAGTAATCAGTGAACATCTGGAAGTAGCGGATGAGCTTGATTTCCTTTTGAATAAGTGGAACCTAGGTATTTTTATGATGTACCACAAACCACTCAGAGAGAGTGAGTGGGTGATCCCTGGGTGGGAATCTGGCAGAGCGGGCAGATAGGAATTGCTTGTATAAGGACTGACGCCCCCGAGCCCACTGATCTTCAGTTTTAGCTTCAGTCGTAGAGAAAATTTTTAACTGTTCAGCTTTTGAAAGAGAAGAGAGAGGGAGAACAATATTGAGGTGGTCGGTTAGATTTAGGTGAGGAAGGCTAAAAATTGTGGCAAATGTGCATTTCTAGAGGAATTCACAGTAGAGAGACCTTCTTCGATTTTGAACAGTGAGAGAAAACCGAAGAGGTGGAAAACGAGGCTCAGAAGAAGTGGCAAGGGTGGAAGATAGTTTTCTCTTTTTAGGAACATGGCTGGAAGAGCCTGTCCTATGAATGTGAGTGCCAACTAATAGGACTGAGTGAAGTATTGCTACTTCAAACTCACCTTTAATGCCGTGGATTTCATGACCTTCAAGTTGGGCACCCTCAGGGATGATTGTAATAAAAGAGGGAGGAGTAGGAGGATGAAGGAAAGAATGAGAGGTAGATGGAGGTGGTATGGATGGTCCAGCTGATGAAGGACCAGAGGAGGAGGCTCCAGCTAAGGAGGATGAGGCTGGAGGTGCCTCAGAAGGAGAAGGAGGGATGAAGGTGGAGGAAGCAGGAGAAGAGGAGGATTGTGTAGGAGAAGAAATGCTTTTGGGAAGGGGTTGTTTAAAGGTGGCAGGAGCCAGAGGAGCAATGGTGGATGAAGGTGGAGAAGGATGGGCTGTAGTTTGAAGAGGGGGAGAAGGAGGCTCTGGGGCTACAACCTGGTCTTCAACTCTTGCAGGCTCAGCTTCTAATTCCACCGGCCCTGGTGGCCCAGACTCATCCATGATTGGCCTTGGTAACTCTGACTGCTCATCCGAGGGCCCTAATGGCCCTGAAGCTGCCTGAACTTGCTCAAACTGCCTTGATTCTTCAGCAATCTTTGGCCCTGATGGCCTTGAATCCTCAATATTAAATGGCCCTGATGTCCGGACTGCTTCTGCTTCTTCAATCCTTGGCCCTGAAGGCCCTGAACTGCTCTCTAGCACTGCAGAAGTGGGAGCAGGTGGGACATTAGAGTGTGCCCTCACCACATCTGAAAGCCTTGACATTAGTGCCTTCATGATTTCCATTTCATTCTTCATCCAATGCAAGGCAGTTTTAACCATACCTATTTCTTTTGCTGCAGAGCTCTGGCTCATAAATATAGATGAAATATCAGCCTGCACAGAGCAAAGAATTTGCCCTTGAGAGTCTAGTCTATCAATCACTGGCTTTATGTTAACCTTGAGCTTCTTCTTCCTTGATCTACGGTGTGCCTTATTTGAAAGAAGTGGAATTGAAGTGGCCACACCTTCACTTTTATCTTTTGTGCCATCAAGGGGCTCCACATTATCAACAGGAGCAACATCTTCATCTGATTCAGAAGGGCTTGTAGAAACACCTTCTCTAAACTGATCAACATGGGGGCTAGCCACAGGCTCCCCCTAAACATCAACATCCTTCTCAACTGAATGCTCCCCCTATATAGGAGCATCTTCCATAGGAACATCACTGTGGCCTGCTGCCACAACTTCAGGAACAACCTCTTGTTGCTCAACATTCATAACAACTTCTTCTGCAGGAATTTGATTAATTGCTTCATGAGAATTTTTTTGCTCCCCCTGAATCTCTACATCCTTTTCAGCTATATGCTCCCCCTGAGTGCAGGTGATTGATTCCAGCACATCTCTAAGCACAGATGCTACAATTGAGGTGAGGGTTTCAGCCTCTGATATTTGCCCAACGGGCTCAATATGTTCTGGAGGTATTTCTTCAATTCTTCTAGGACTGTTCACTTGAACTTCAATGCTGATTTATGCTGCTGCCTCTTCTTCCTCATCTTGAACCATTAGAATTTCTAATCTGACCTCTTCTTGCTACTGTTGAAACAACTGGAGTTTTTGCAATAGGGGCTTCAGTTCTTACAGCTACTTCTTCCTCTACTTCTAGAATCTGAAAATCTTGAGCTTTGCCAATGATTTCTTCACCTTTAGCAATTGAGGTTTTTGACCAAACTTCTACGACTAGAGAAAAGCCGCTCTTCTTCAAATTTCTACCTCTAATAGCCTGACCCATCTTCTCCGAAACTGCACCTTTTAAGTCGATGTTGTAGTGCTGGAAAATCTGTGTCAAAAGGTGAGCATATGGTAGAGACACATTGAGCTTGTTCTTTATGTCCCAGATTGTTGCTGTTGCAAGCTTCATCCTCTCAATAATGACTTTTTCCATGTTAATGCCTTGGTTCTGAATTGCCCAGAACATCATATCTGAGTCTGCTTTCGTGCATGTGGAGAATGTAGCACTTCTGGGCACTAGAATTTGGCAAATAATGAAATGAAGAATTCTGTTGAAGGCATTTAACTGGTTGATGTCGATTTTACCGTCCTTCAGCTTGTATTCAATACCGATGATCCCCAATCATTTGGCATGGATATCAACACTATCTACCCAACTGCGACCGGCGGTAGACACTCCAAACAAGCTTGCTAACAAATCATATGTAATATGAATAGGGGTACCTTTGATTGTGGAGGTCAAGGACCCGTCTTCTCCGGATTTCAAACAGTCATAGAAAGCTTTCACTAAGTCCGGATAACTTGCCTCAGAAAAGGTTGCCATTTTTGACAACTTCAACCTCTACATAGCTGCCACTATACTGTGCATGTCTTTCTTCTCCAAATCTACTACGTCTACTGCCTTGTTGCCACAGATTTTGTTCTTCATCGCTGCAAACATCTCTTGCTACTCTGCAGTGAGGAACACGGTGTTGTAACCGCCAACAGTGTCGGAGACCCCAGAAACCACCATGGAATTGAACAAGGAAAGGTTCCGGATGATCGTGGGAAGGAGTGGAGCAGAAACCCTCAATAGATTTTGGCGGGAGAAGAGGGATTCATTGAAATCTCTCAGAGAAAGAGAGCCGGAATCGATAGGGCTTATCATTCCAGGCAAGTCGAAAGAGATGAGAGAGAGGGTGAAATCGCTATGGCATAGATTACGGGATTAAAAAAAAAGGTAAAGTTACTTTTGAAAGGACGCTGTAATAAATGCAGAAAACGAAAAATGAGGAGACTATTTCGCAAAGGATAAAGTCTTATAAAGTAATGAACCGTCTAAGCAATTTATAAAGCACACAATTAAAGAATTCACTTAAATCCAGGGGAGAGAATAGACATTATTCTGAAGATATTATTATTTCAGTTGTGTGCAGAAAAATCTATCATAAATTACATATGCCTAATTCCCTTCTAAGAGACGTAAATCTTTCTTCTGTTAAGGCCTTTATGAAGATGTCTGCTAACTGATTTAGAGTATCTATGAAATAAATATTTATATTGCCATTTGCTACATGATCTCTAATAAAATGATATCTAACCTCTATATGCTTGGTTCTGGAGTGCTGAACTGAATTCTTGGTAAGATTTATTGCACTGATGTTGTCGCACAATAATAGAATTGTCTTGATATGCAATCCATAATCCTCAAGTTGTTGTTTTATCCATAGGAGTTGTGTACAACAGCTTCCAGCAACCACGTACTCAGCTTCAGCTGTCGACAGTGCTACTGAATTTTGCTTCTTTGAGGACCATGAAATCAAGCATCCTGCAAGAAATTGACAACTTCCACTGGTGCTTTTTCTATCTACCTTGCATCCAGCATAGTCAGCATCAGAATATCCTACTAAATTAATTTCACATGATTTTGGATACCATAAACCTAGATCATGGGTTCTAGCTAGATATCTAAAGATCCTTTTGATATATATTAAATGAGATTCCTTAGGATCAGCCTGATACCTTGCACACATGCATACACTAAATAAAATATCAGGTCTACTAGCAGTTAAATAAAGTAATGATCCTATCATACCTCTATAAAGCTTTTGGTCTACTTTCTTACCATCTTTATCACTGTCTAATCTTGTGGATGTGCTCATTGGTGTGGACAGTGGCTTTGCATTATCAAATCCAAACTTCTTCAGCAGTTCCTTGGTATACTTTTCTTGGCAGATGTGTGTGCCTTCTTTGCCTTATTTCATTTGAAGTCCAAGGAAGTAGTTGAGCTCCCCCATCATGCTCATTTTGAATTCTCCCTGCATAAGCTTTTCAAAGTACTTGCACAAAGATTTATCAGTAGATCCAAATATTATATCATCCACATAGATTTGCGCAAGTAATATATTTTTGACTTTAGACTTAATAAACAATGTGCTATCTACCTGTCCTCTGATAAAACCATGGTTTAATAAAAATGCACTAAGCCTTTCGTACCATGCTCTAGGTGCTTGCTTTAAACCATATAGTGCTTTATGCATTTTTTTTTTTTGGAAAATCTACATCATCAAAACTAGGAGGTTGTTCTACATAGACTTCCTCCTTTATATAGCCATTTAAAAATGCAGATTTTACATTCATTTGAAAAAGCTTTAAATCTAATGTAGATGCATATGCAAGTAAAATTCTAATAGCCTCAAGTCTAGCCACTAGTGCATAGGTTTCATCGAAATCTATGCCTTCCTCTTGGGAATAGCCTTGAGCAACCAGTCTAGCCTTGTTTCCAGTGATAACACTAGCTTCATCCAATTTGTTTCTGAACACCCATTTGGTACCAATAATAGGATGATCTGATGGTCTCGGAACAAGGGACCAAACTTGGTTTCTCTTGAACTGATTTAGTTCATTTTGCATGGCTAAGATCCAGGATTCATCAAACAGTGCTTCATTGACTGTTTTCGGCTAAATTTGTGATACAAATGCTAGATAGTCACATGGAATAACATTACCTCTTGTTCTTACCCCAACCGATGGATCTCCAATAATATTGTCCTTTGGGTGATCCTTCTGGTATCTCCATTCCTTTGGAAGATCTTCATATACAGTTTCCTTTTGTTGTAATTCTTCCAAAGGGTGGATCTTCATTATCCTTGATGGATGAATCCTTTAGTTTCTTGGATAAGTTTTCTACATCATCATTGTCACTATCTACTTCATTTCTTAAGGAAGGGTTAGATTCATCAAAAATAACATGGACTGTTTGCTCAATCAATAAACTTTGTTTATTAAATACTCTATAACCTTTAGGTTTAGAAGCATTCCCCATAAATATACCTTCATCAGATTTGGAATCTAACTTACCAATGTCTCTTCTACCATTGTTGTGGATGAAGCATGGACAACCAAAAGTTCTGAAATGACTGATCTTTGGCTTCTGCTGCTTGTAAAGCTCATATGCAGTCTTCTTCAGGATTGGCCTGATCATCACTCTATTTATTATGTAGCATGTATTGTTGATTGCTTCAGCCCAGAAATATCTTGGGAGATTATACTCTGACAGCATGGTTCTGGCCATATCCAACAATGTTCTATTCTTTCTCTCAGCAACTCCATTTTGCTGTGGTATCCTTGGTGCTGAGAAGTTATGCTCAATTCCTTGATCATCACATAATTCTACAAATTTTTCACTTTGAAATTCTCCTTCATGATCTGATCAGATACTTATTATACTGAACTTCTTATCCTTCTAAACTTTCTTACTGAATTTAACAAAGCTATCAAAGGTGTCATCTTTGTGCTCTAAAAATGATACCCAAGTGAGTCTTGAATAATCATCTATTATCACAAATCCAAAATTCTTTCCCCCTAGGCTGGTGGTTCTCATCGGTCCAAACAGATCTATATGCAACTGTTCCAGCGGTTTGGAGGTGGTTACAATTATCTTTGACTTGAAAGATGATTTTGTGTGCTTCCCTTTTGTACAAGGTTCACACACACCTTCTATCCTTAAGCTTATTTTGGGCAGACCTTCTACTAGATTTCTCTTGACTAATTTTCTGATTCCATCTAGACTACAGTGGCCCAATCTCCTATGCCATAATTTAGCTGATTGATCTTTATTTGCTGCAAGGCATACATCTTGATCCTTTAACTCTTCCAGATGAAGCACATATAAATTCTTTTCCCTGCAGGCTTCGAACACTGTTATGCCATCTTTCATAATAAGACATTTTGACTCTTGAAATTTGATTTGGTGACCTTTGTCACACAACTGGCTAATACTTATCAAATTATGTTGAGTCCTCGAACACATAGAACATCTTCAATGAGGGTTCTACCATGACTGCCAACTGGTCCACTACCGATCACTGTTCCTTTTCCATTATCCCTATAAGTTACTGTACCTTCTTCATTTTCAATGTGTGAGAACAGCTTTTTGTTGCCTATCATGTGCCTTGAGCACCCGCTGTCCAAGTAGCATTTTGATGCTCTAAGACATCCCTACAATAGAAACACTCAGATTTAGGTACCCAAGTTCTTTTGGGTCCTTGCTGGTTAGTTTCCTCACTTTTTCTTTTAAGTATCCATTTTAGGTGTTTAGTTGAACAAATTATTTTAGTATGTCCTAATTTGTTACAATGACTACAACATGATATTTTACTTACCCTTTCAGTTGGGATATACTTAAAATTTGATTTATATTCATTGTCTTGTTCAGCTACAAATTTTGGGGTTGGATAGATTTTAGGATGTAGTATTGTTTCTTCATTATCAGGTGGAGTATATCCTAAACCATGCTTTTTCTTACCTGGTCTTCTAACTCCTTTTAATATTAAGGTTGATTTACTATTTGTGAATTTTTCAATGGTGTAGTTAGATATTAATTATCTTTGGTTAGTGTGTCAACCTCCCTTTTAAGTTTGCTTGTTGTTTCCTGACTTTCCAGATTTGTTATTTGTTCATTTTTATTTCTCAAGTCTTCACATAATAATTCATTTCTACTTTTTAATTTGAAAATTTGTTTTTCTAACTGCTCATTTCATATTTTAAATCTGAGTTAGTGATTTCTAAACATGCATGACTTTTCTTGGTAGTTTTTAATATTTTACATACATCTTTATATTTACTATATAACTCATTAAAAGCCTTTTCTTAACTATCAGAATCTGATTCATTATAGGAAGTAAATGAAGAGTCAGAGGTACCTTTTCCTCTATATTTGCCATGAAGGCCAGGTTGGCCTTTTCTTCTTCTTCTTCATTGGAGCTAGACTCACTATCTGAGTCGTTGTCATTGCTCCATGCAGTTGCTATCACTTTCTTTTTGTACCTTCTGAATTTCTTTGAGCTGTTTTTCTTCCTGAATTCTGTCTTCTTCAGTTTCGAATATTCAGCCTTGATCTGTCCAAGTTTCTTACATTCATAGCATATAGGTTCTGACTTCTTAACCTCTTTTCCTTCAGGTTTTCTGAAATCTTTCCCTTTCTTAAAATATCTTCTTCCAGATTGATATTTTTTCTTAGCCAATATCCGTTGTAGTCTTCTAGATAGAAGCACTTCTTCATCTTTGCTATTCTCACCACTACCTTCATCTTCTGATTCTTCTTCAGAGCTACCTTCTGTAGATTTTAGCACGTTGTTGTGCTTCTTTCTACTGGAGGATTCTCCAAGCCTCTCCATATTTATTTCATGGGTCATTAGTGACCCGATGATCTTCTCAAGTGACATTCTCTTTAAGTCGTTGGCTTCTTCTATTGCTGTCACTTTTGGAGTCTACGAGGCTGGTAGAGATCTCAATAATTTTCTTACCATATCTCTCATATCGTAGTTCTTTCCAAGACCAGCCAAACCATTTGTAATATCTGTAAATCTACTGTACATTTATGTAATCGATTCTCTTATCTGCATTTGAAATCACTCATACTGAGCTACCAAGATATCTATCCTTGTTTCCTAGACTTTGTCTATTCCTTCATAAGTGATTATGAGTTTCTCCAACATTTCCATCGCTGATTTGCATGTTGAAATCCTATTAAACTCTTTCTTACTGAGAGCACAACATAATATACTCTTAGCTTTGCAGTTAAGAGAGATCTTCTTCTTATCATCATTTGTCCAATTTTCTCTGTTGTTCAGAACTACTAGATCTCCTTCTTCTATGATGGACCACAGTTGAAAATTGAGACCTTGCAGGAAGAACTCCATTCTGGTCTTCCAATAGTTGTAATCTTCTCCATCGAATAGAGGGGGTCGATTGATTGACTGACGTTCTGCATACCCTTGAGCTGCCATTTATCTTTTGCTCTACAGATCACGAGATCTTCTATGTTGAAGAGACTTAGCTCTATAGGATCGAATGGGTGGATGGATCAGATCTAGAAGGGGGGGGGGGGGGTTGAATAGATCTAACACCAATTACTGCGGAAGCTCAAGCAATTTAAAATTACTTCGAATCAGAGATCAAATCACCCAAACAATTTACTGATCTGAAGTGTGATTAGTGTGTGTAAGCAAATCGATTAGTAGTGTGAACGAAATCTCTATGCATGCATCTAGCGTAATACAAAGTCAAACCACAATTCAAACCATTGCACAAAGGATTTTTAGGTGGTTCGGAATCACCTCCAGTGACTCCTACGTCCACCCCTCACACAGTGAGGCCACACTACTCAAAACCTTGAGTACAACACACACTAGAGCACGACGACTCCAAACACCCTTAAGTTCAACGACTCACAAACTGAGCATGACGGCTCAAACAACAACCAGAGCACGACGACTCCAAATTGAGCATGGCGGCTCAAACCACACTGTGAGTGCGACGACTCACAAACCAGAGCTCGACGGCTCCCAAAACAAAAGCTAGATCAAAGACAACAGAAATTAGATCCTCTAGCAATGATCTGATTCAAGACAAATTCGTACACAGAAATTTGCGCAGAACGTCATGCAGAAATCTCATAGACGAAATAAAGAAGAACAAACTCTAAAGTGAGAAATGGATGTAGATCGAGTGTTCTTCGATGAAGAGGCCTTGCAGATGCTACAATTGAAGAGCCTTGATGGAAATCAATGGAGATTCTCCTCAATTGGCGATGCTCTGCTTTGATGGCATCTGAAATGCCAGAAATCCTTCTTCTCCTACGCCTCTTCAGTTGGATTTGCTCCCTTGCCTAGCACAGCAAGCTTCTCTCCAGAGATTCCCCTTGATTCCCACGTCCTTCCTCTTGAAAGGATGGCCTGCAACTTCTGGAGATGGAGCAAGATCTGGAAAGCCCCCTTTGGCCGCCAAGAAGCTTCTTCTGGAAGTGTATGGGCTCTCTTGCCTTTGGGGTACAAGGAACATGGGTATTTATAGCCCCATATGTCCATAAAGTGCCTTGGGGTGCATAGGCATGGAAACCTAGGTCAAATCCCTTATTTCCCAAGCAGCCACGTGTCCAGAGAAATTCACATTTTTGAGTTTCAGCTGGAGTGTGTCGACACCAGCATGGAGTGTGTCGACACACTGTCCCAATTCTGCAAAACTGGTCTTCTGGGAACTGGGTCTAGTGTCGACACACTCACTGGCTGTGTCGACACACTGTCCTAATTCTGGCAACTGGGTCTTCTGGAATCTGGGACTAGTGTCGACACTACCAGGGGCTGTGTCGACACACTTGACCCTGTCTTCATGAAAAACCTTCAGGGATTCTGACCCAGTGTCGACACCATCAATGGGTGTGTTGACACTACCATGACAAAATCTGTATACACCTGCAAATTTAACACATAAATCATTAGTACAAGATATTATCATTAAAGTATGAGATATTAAACATCAAAACATGTTGTTTAAGCATTATTGTGATATGTATAAAATGTATAACATGTTCAACATATCATCATCAAAATCACAATATGTCATCATTAAAATCACAATATGTCATCATCAAAATCAAAGTATGAGTGATGTTCATTGGTTATCATTAAAATACAACTTTAGGAAAGTCTAAAACACACTCAACCCAACAATCTCCCCCTTTTTGATGATGACAAAACATATGCACAGTCTCCCAATAACCTGACTCCCTTGACTACAATAACTCCCCTTGACCATATACACCCTTTGAACTTTCTCCCCATAAAGAACTTTCTCCCCTTAGAAACTTTTACTTTCTCCTCCTTTAAGGAACTTTCTCCCCCTTTTTGACAGCATCAAAAAGTTAGACAAGAGAGAGAAACAAAGATTATAGGAGATCAAGAATGAAATGTAGGAAATGAATGGTTGGAAGTAATCAAAATAAGTGAGGCAAAGTGATATTGTCAAATGAGAGAAATGATTGTGTTTTTGGTATTGTGCCACAAAGTATAATCACAAAGACACACTCAACACAAGGTATAGCAAAAATATAATGATTTGAATGTAGTTAAAATAATGATGCAAATGTGAAGTAAAGTGACCTATATGAATGAGCAGAAATATTTAACAAGGATGTTGGGAGCTTTAAGTTTAACACAATGTAAAATAATAGGTCTAAACTCAGTATACATGAACTTTATGAAGGTCTTAAGCTTTTTCATCCTGTCAATTTGATTTTCTTTCATTTTTTAACTGAGAGAGAATACAAGAATAAATTAGTTAAATCTCACTTTTCAGTGCAAGAGATCATATTGATCAGATGCAAAATCTCCTGATTACTCAGTGGTTTAACTTTCGTTATCTTATACAGAGTTAAAATTTTTTTTATTTCCACTTTTTGACGCGAAACATATCACTTTTTAGGTGAAATGGACCGGTTACTCAGTGGTTCAAGAATTTGCATTGCTCTGTTTGTATCTTTTCAGATTGTTGATCATTTTCATTATTTTCTTTTGATGTTTTGCAGGAATATGTTTGCTTTGACTAGAAAAGTCATGACTATGAATTTAGAGAAATTATTCTTAACATGTGGTGAAAATGAAGCTTAAACATGCACATGTTAAATAGTAAAGCCACTCATGTGCCTACAAGTGTTTTGCAAGTCATTTTAAAGACATTCAGTATTAAGATTGCTTAACCTTGAAATGATACTGAATCTTTGAAATTAAACTAAATGCACAATGAGTTTAGTTTCAATGTTTTAATTCTCTCATAAGAAAATAGTACAATGACTCAAAAATTCTGATGAGTTTGGGGCTCAGTGAAGATAATAATTGTCAAGAGAAATTAGTGTAGAATAGACAATTAAGTTCAAGAAATATGACAATGATTTCCCCTTTCATGTATCTCCCCCTCACAAGATGAACATGAAGATTATTGGAGAAATAGGAATGGAGTGAAAGCAGAATGAGCAAGAATGTTTTATTGGAAAGACAAGGACCCCCCCTCAACAATTGCATACAAGACTCTTGATACTTGGCGGAGACATATACTCATGCATAGTGAAAGTGTCCAGACAAGCCTGACTTGTCCTTCTTCAAATCACCATTTGATATACTAAGAATGCCAATGCAATGTGAGAGTGAGGAATTCATTTGCAGGAACATTTGTCAACAAACTGAATGGGAGTTGATGATAAATCAGATATGAAATAATATTTCTTCAGCATTTCACTCAAAGATTCTTTTTACTCACTTCCCCATAAGATATGCATGATATGAAATGATCATTTAGGCAATTCAGATATGCCATTCAAAGTAGTTTGCACAGAAAGAATATGAACATGATCAAGCATGCATTAACAAGAAATTTATTGAAGGAGAAAAGTTTCAAAGACTTAAAATAAAGTTTTTTAGATTTTCATTTTTCTTGATGACCTTTTATGCAGGAAAAAACTATTGATACTTGGCGGAGAGTTTTCTCACGCATGATTAGAGTTTCCAGACAAGCCTAACTTGTCCTTTCACATTTCACCATTTGATATACCACATAGTCACTGCAAAAAGGTCAATTATTCTTTAGTTTTAGCATGAAATTCATTGCATTTTCAAGAACATTTTTGTACTTTTTCAAATTTACTCCCCCTTAATATGTGCATGGAATGAAAAAGCTAGCAAGCAATTTACATATGATTATGAACACAATTAGCTTTAAGCATAACATGACTTTTGGTACTTGGCGGAGTATTTTACTCACGCATAATGATAGCTTCCAAACAAGCATAACTTGTTTTTTCACATGTCATCATTTGATATACCAAAAAGTCAAAGCAGTTGATATGTACACAAAATCTTGGGCACAGTTAAGCAAGCATGATAATACAAGCATGATTCCATTGTTATGACACAAGGTTATTGTTGGGAGGAGCATCAGAACACATTTTTCATTGTTCAGATACAAATCAAACATCATTTCAATTCAGGTAATTCAAATTTGAAATGATAAAGAAGTTTTACCTGAATGGACTTCAATTGCTTTTCAAAGATTTTACCTGTGTTCTCCAATCATTTCTTGCCTTGCACAACCAATATCTTGAGTCCATTTACAATGTATGGCTGCAAGTCTCCTCAGCTTGCTATTAAGCTGGTTTTGGGACCCACACTTGCTTGGGTCCTGCAATGAAATCAATGTTAGAGTGCAATAAAGATTTTTGAATCCAAAATGATTTTATTTTTGGTATAGATGCATTTCTTTCATTGACAGAACTATGAGCAGAATTAGTTCCAAATTTTCTTTTTACCTTGCTCAATGCATCTATATTTTCATGAAGTGTTCAATTTATATTCACATGGAGTTTCTGAGCATTTTCAACAAAATCATGATTCTTAGTTACATGTGAATAATGTGAAAACTTTTGCAAGTAATTCAAGCCAAAATCATCATGGATGAAATGAAATAAACAAGCAGTCATGTTTCAATGACAACCATTTTTTTATTTTTAAAATTAATGACTCTTACACAAGGAAGATCATTGGTACTTGGCGGAGGTTATTCCTCACACATAATGATAGTTTCCAGACAAGCATGACTTGTCCTTCCACAGTTCACCATTTGATATACCAATTGATCTTTGCATAAGAGTCCCAATTGACTTCAATTTTTATTTAGCAGGAATCTCTCAGAAATATTTACCTGGTGAGATTTTCATTTTCTTTCATTCTCTTCACTTACTTTCCTTGTAGTCTTAGTCATGAAGCTTTCATTTTGAGATTGACTACAAGGATCCCTGCACCCAGCATTCAAGCAGCACATTTTAGAACCCAAACTTGTTTGGGTCCTAAGGATCTTCCATGAATTTGCAACAATGATTTTTGAATCCAAAAGGATTTGATATTGGGTGCATTTTTATGAAGACTAGAAACACTGGAATCTTGGTTTCTAATCTTAGAGCTATTGGTATAGAATGTACCACTGACATACTGAACATTTTGTTTTCTATTTTTCAGATTTTTATCATTGAGATTTTTAACATGGAATTCAGAAGAGATCTTTTGTGCAACAGTTTCTTTTTCATGTACATAGAATTTCTGAGTGTTTTCAGCATGAACATGATCTTTATTCTTATGTACATTAACATGAACATGGGAGCATGCACAAGATTATCAATTCTATGCCAACATTCCTTAGAAGTATGCCCAAATTTATGACATGTGAAGCACTGGACTGATTGACATATTTATGGAAATGTTGATCTCTATTCCATCAAAATTTGGCTAAATGACCAGGTTTATTACAATTAAAGCAAATGAGATCATTTCTTATCTGGTACTTACCTTGGCATGTATGCATTTGCTAGAATCTCCTTTTCATGTGAAGAGGCTTACCATGAAGAGAAGGAGGTACCTTTTGGTGGCTCTTGGCATGATGTAATTTGGAACTTGCCTTGGAGCTTTTTGAACTGATGGAGGAAGTAGATGAGTCTTCTTGACACTAGCATTCTTCTTTTTCTCTGTCTGTTTCTGAACAAGAACTTTCACAAGTTTTTCATTAGAATTAACAGAGTTCTTGTTCGCAGCAGCTTTACCAAATGTTAATTTTATTTTATTTTCATTTTTCTTATCTCTCACATAGGCAAAACTGTGTATTTAGTATTTCAATTCATGTTGAAGCTTCTGTTTTTCAGCTTTTAATGCAACAACTTCTTTTTCTAAAATTTGAAGTTTATCTAGCATGACATCCAAACCTTTTTCATCTTGTTCTTTTCATTTTCAAATTGAGCAATTTGTTTTTCCAAATCAGCAATTTTATTACTCAAATTGCTACATCATTGTCCAATGGTTTGTCATGCAACAAACATTCAATCTTCCTTTTAAGATGACTATTTTCTTCAACAAGTTGTTTGCATCTTTCATTTATTTGATGATCACGAGCCATGTTAGAAATCTATTTGTTTAATTGATCATTGTCAAATTTGAAGTTTTCATTGAGATCAATCAATTTTTCATTTTCATCTTTCAAATTAAGATTTTCAAATTCCAACTGATCATGATCTTCTTTTAACTTGGACAACTTGTTTTCACAAATTTTGATTTTATCTTTCAGACTTTCTTTTTCAGAATTCAGTTTCTGAACTTCAATTTTCAAATTCTCAATTTCTTCTAAAAGATCTTTATCATTGTTCTGGAACAATTCAAGTGTGTTTTTCAAATTTTCACTTTCCTTATGGCAATGTTTTAAAGTCTTTTTCAAATCTTTATTCTTAGTGTTCAGCTTTGCATTAAGATTTTGCATATTTTCACAGAATTCAATCAATTCAACATAAGACATGCTTTCATCTGCATCAGAATCAGAATTAGAATACATAAATGGATCTGAAATTGATTTACCTGACCTTGTAGACCCATTTGAATTCTTGTGTTCTGAAGAGGATGCAGAATGCTCTGAGCTCATGGAATGTGCTGTTAGAGCCAAAGTCTTTTTGAATTGTTGATTTTCTGGATTCATTGAAGCTCTTCTTTGCCATTAAGTGCTTGTGAATTTCTTTTGCCCTCTCTTCTTTGTGAATCCTTTCCATCACTGCTGTTGGCCATAAAGCATAACTCCTCATTTGCTGAACTTGAAGAGTTCTCTTCTTCATCCTCACTTTGGTCTTCATCCGACCAAGTTGCAATCATGGCTTTTGGCTTCTTCAATTTGTTGTTCTTCTTGTATTTGTCCTTTTTGATCTCAGGACACTCACCTTCATGTGTCCTATCTTGTTGTACCTGTAGCAAACAATATCTTCATCAGTTTTTTGATTTCTGCTAGCATTAAAATTTGAAGAAGAAGCATTCCTTTTACTAGAAGAATATTTTTTTTTTCCATTGAATTTTCCTTATCTTGATTTTAAAAATTTTCTTAATTGTCTAGTCATGATGGCAAGTTCATCCTCATTAGACTCAGACTCATCAGAACTTGATTTTCTTGATTTTTCTCTTTGTTGCTTGATGAAGCCTTAAGTGCTACTGGTTTAGCCTTAAGCATGTGTTCTTCACTTCTGTACAGATTTATTTCATAAGTCATTAAAGATCCTATGAGTTCATCCAAAGAGATTTTGGATAAATCCTTAGAATCTTCAATTGCTATAGCCTTTGTGTGCCAATTGGATGATAGAGAGCGCAATATTTTTCTTACCAAATCAGCATCAGTGTAGTCCTTACCTAGAGCTTCAGTCCATTTATAATAATCATAAACCTAGCAAACATTTCAAAAATTGATTCATCAGATTTCATCATGAATAATTCATATTCAGAAACAAGAATATTTGCTTTGTTTCTTTAACTTGGGATGTTCCCTCATAAAGTAACTCAAGCTTATCCCACATCTCCTTAGCATATTTGCACATGGAGATTCTTGAGTACCCTTTTGGGTGGACTGCACATTGAACCATGTTCATGGCACTGTAGTTTAGGGTGGCCCTCCTAACTTGTTCCTTGTCCAGGTTTCCTCTTCTCCCCTGGTTCTCATAAGGACCTACCTGAACTACCCTCCAAATCTCATAGTTCTGGGCTCTAAGAAGACTTGTATGCGATTCTTCCAATAAATTGTCAGTCCCATTGAAGAAGGGTGGCCTATTGATGGAATGGCCTTCAGCAATAAACCTTGAGAATCCATCAATAAAATGAGATAATGAAAAGGCCAGCAAACAATTCAAGTAATTAACACAGAGATCAAACAGAAGTAATCAAATCAGATCAGAAACAGATATTAACCCTCTGATACCAATTGTAGGATCGAATGTTAGATGGATCAGATCTTGAAGTGGGGGGTTGAATAGATCTAACACCAATTGCTGCGGAAGCTCAAGCAATTTAAATACTTCGAATCAGAGATCAATTCACCCAAACAATTTACTGATCTGAAGTGTGATTAGTGTGTGTGAGCAAATCGATTAGTAGTGAAACGAAATCCCTATGCATGCATCTAGCATAATACAAAGTCAAACCATTGCACAGAGGATTTTTAGGTGGTTCGGAAATCACCTCCAATGACTCCTACGTCCACCCCTCACATAGTGAGGCCACACTACTCAAAACCTTGAGTACAACACATACTGGAGCACAACGACTCCAAACACCCTTGAGTTCAACGACTCACAAACTGAGCACGACGGCTCAAACAACAACCAGAGCACGACGACTCAAACCACACCGTGAGTGCGACGGCTCACAACCAGAGCTCGATGGATCCCAAAACAAAAGCTAGATCAAAGACAACAGAAATCAGATCGTCTAGCAATGATCCGATCCAGACAAATTCGTACACAAAAATTTACGCAGAACGTCATGCATAAATCTCTAGACGAAATCAAAGAAGAACAAACTTTGAAGTGAGAAATGGATGTAAATGAGTTTCTTCGATGAGAGGGCCTTGCAGACACTTCAATTGAGGAGCCTTGATGGAAATCGATGGAGATTCTCCTCAATGGGTGATGCTCTACTTTGATGGCATCTGAAATGCCAGAAATCCTTCTTCTCCACGCCTCTTCAGTTGGATCTCTGCTCCCTTGCCTAGCACAGCAAGCTTCTCTCCAAGATTCCCCTTGATTCCCACGTCCTTCCTCTTGAAAGGATGCCTGCAACTTCTGAGATGGAGCAAGATCTGGAAAGGCCCCCTTTGGCCACCAAAAAGCTTCTTCGGGAGTGTATGGGCTCTATTGCCTTTGGGTACAAGGAACATGGTTTTATAGCCCCATATGTCCATAAAGTGCCTTGGGGTGCATGGGCACGGAAACCTAGGTCATCCCTAATTCCCAAGCAGCCACGTGTCAAGAGAAATTCACATTTTTGAGTTTCATCAGCCGGAGTGTGTCGACACCCCAGGAAGTGTTCGACACACTGTCCCCAATTCTGCAAAACTGGTCTTCTGGGAACTGGGTCTATTGTCGACACCTCACTGGCTGTTCGACACAGTGGCCCAATTCTGGCAACTGGGTCTTCTGGAATCTGGTACAGTGTCGACACTACCAGGGCTGTGTCGACACACTTGACCCTGTCTTCATGAAAAACCTTCAGGGATTCTGACCCAGTGTCGACACCATCCATTGATGGTGTCGACACTACCATGACAAAATCTGTATACACCTGCAAATTTAACACATAATCATTTGTACAAGATATTATCATTAAAGTATGAGATATTAAACATCAAAAACATGCAATCACACAAACACACAACACATGAAATTTTATCCTGTTCGGACCTCCTATCCCAAGGAGTCCTACGTCGAGTGACCCAAGCAACAACTTGGGATTTCACTAACAAGGGTATTGACCCCCTTAAGGACCCTTACACATCCAGCCGTAGCTGGCCTTCTCTTCTAACCCTGAAGAGGTATACAACCACCCTGATACACAGGTCTTCCTTCCTTATTGAAGGGAATACTCACCACCTGTGTTCAACAGGTCTTCTCTTCACAGCCTAAAGAGGAATACACACAGAAAATGTGTACAAGGTGAAATGCCCCGAGACCAAGCTTAGAACAAA
Source organism: Colocasia esculenta (assembly GCA_014218235.1). NCBI lineage: Eukaryota > Viridiplantae > Streptophyta > Magnoliopsida > Alismatales > Araceae > Colocasia > Colocasia esculenta. Next base: position 116,734,753 of record CM024754.1, read on the forward strand.
TGCTGATCTGAGGCTAAGTCTATGAGAGAAAAATTTTCACTAAAAAAACTCTCAGACCTACAAGGCTCTCAAAGAATGTCTAAACAGAAAAGACTGAGAGCAAGAGCTGAAGAAAATTGTGGAGTGAGGCAAGAAGCTCTTCTTCGATGATGAACACTTTTCTTGAAGGTCTATCACACAAATGTTCAAGTTGTCGAACTGTTCCACTGGGAGTCTTCAGTCGTCTATATATCTTCACTTGAGAATATGGCCATTGAAATGTCCGTTGTCTCTAAGCTTGAAGAACATTAGACAGCATGGTCCATCATGCCGACGGTAAGCTTGCATCCATTTAATGCTCTGGAGCCAAGCACGCAAAGAGAAGATTGATCCAGATATTCCTTAGCTTCTAGTTGTCCAACGTTGTAAGATATGACGTGCACACAATAAATGTCGAAGCACATACAGCTAGACTGTCTCTATGCTTGTCAGTCAACGTTAGAAACCATACATTAAGAACGTACACTAAAATAGTAATGCCATTCTGCTATCCTAAAAAGTGTTTTCTATAGAAACATAGGAATATAATGCACCCAGATATGCAATGTGCAAAGATGCGTACAATCACATTAAATGCATGGATATTAGTGATGCACGTGGGAAGACTTTGATTTTCACAATAATTGAAAATATATTTGAATACCATGTGTGAAATCGATTTAATCCATGAAGTCGTTATGACAAAGAAATAGTTGTAGTCATTATGACAAAGAAATAGTTGTACAACTTAAGAAATCGTTGTTTATACAAATCGTTGTACACGAGTAAGCAAATCGTTGTACAAGCAAATCATTGTACAGATATGAGCAAATCATTGTTCAAGTGTAAACAAATCATTTTTTAAGCAAATCGTTGTACAAGAGTAAGCAAATCGTTGTACACGCAAATCGTTGTACCAATATAAACAAGTCATTGTTTGAACAAATCGTTGTTCAATCGTAAGTAAATCATTATTTGAACAAATCGTTGTTCAATCATAAGCAAATCGTTATGGCGACCAAATCGTTGTGTAACTTATCGAATCGTTGTAATATGGAAATCGTTGTTACACTTTACAAGTCGTTGTGAGACCGAAATCGTTGTTTCACTTAGCGAATTGTTGTGAGACCGAAATTGTTGTTTCACTTAACGAATCGTTGTGAAACTGAAATCGTTGTTTCACTTAAGGAATCGTTGTGAGACCGAAATCGTTGTTTCACTTAACGAATCGTTATGAGACCAAAATCGTTGTTTCACTTAACGAATCGTTGTGAGACCGAAATCGTTGTTTCACAAACTTATCAAATCGTTATGTGATCAAATCGTTGATAGAATCATTCTTCTACAAACTTATCAAATCGTTGATAGAATCGTTCTTCTAAAAACTTATCAAATCGTTATGCGATCAAATCATTGTGCGATACTTATGAAATCCTTATGCTTATAAAAAAAATCGTTATTCGATACATATGAAATCATTATGCTTATAAAGGAAATCGTTATGCGATAGTATCATTCTTCCATTTAAGAAATTGTTATATCTCTTATGAAACTGATGTGGACTTGGAGGAAATACATGCTATGAACTTTAAATAAAACAATGTAAGAATTACTTACAGATTTGGCTTGTTTTTTTTCCTGTAACTGAGCTTCATAAAAACTTGTTAGAAAATAATTGTTAGAGTTTCGTTAATCACCAAAATTGTATATAATTAAAAGAAATTATATGGGGATGGATTGATCATGATGGGGTCCCGTGCAACGGTACAACTCTGTCCATAAACAGTCTGGCAACTATGTCCATTGACCACATTGCTCTGACTGGCAAGAAATGAGTTGTTTTCGTCAGTCAGTTGACGATCACTCAAACACTGTTATGCCCCTGTGAAGTACGAGGTAAACTAGCAACAAAGTCCATGGTGATGTTGTAATATCCTATACATTTGGATCGTGGTTTATCAGGTTTAAGGGTCAGTGTGTGGCCCATTGTATGAGTCTGTGTGTGTGTGAATGTGTGTTTACAGGTTGGTGTGGCAGATTGGGAGGCTGCAGGGTTGGAAATCCCAGCCTAAACAGACCTCTGGCTGGTTCATTAAGAATGTGACCAACACAGTCGTCGCGATTCTTATATGAACGCGACCAACTGTCACGTCGTGATTTGGAACCGCTTCTACATAAGTGCCGCTGCATGCATGCCGCATGGCGCATGCAGGGTCGTCTGGGTTTAATCGCGATGGTGGGGTACATCGCATTTCTAAATGGGATGGCTTGATATATGGTGGGGTACATCGCATTTCTAAAGGGATGGATGGATATATCACGATTTAAACCTGTACATTTTTGGGCTTTTGCCCTTGGCCGAACAGTGCAGTTGCACTATTCAGCTGAAGGAGGTTTTTCTGTGGGTTTTGGAGGTGATTTTGGGCTTTTGGCTGTCTATTTGGCATGTTCCAGTGCGAGGAGGAGTTCCGGAGCTTGGGGAACCTCCGGACAGCATTGGTTTTGTGTTTCACCTGATGGTAGGGGAACTCTTTGGTTTTCCTTTGCATGGACTGTACAGATTAGGGTTTGTGGATTTAGATATGGAAATCATGCAATCATGATAGTGAGCATGCTTAGGGTTTCATATGAACAGTTATTTCTTGATTTACTAGCATGTACAGGCATTTGATGTGATTTTCGGAATGAGGGTTTAGGGCTAGTTTCTACTACCTGAAAGGCGACGGAACCAGTTGTTGCATTTTGTGAATGCGACGACCTAGCCCGTTGCGATTCAGGCCTTAAGGCGATGGGTTGGTCCGTCACGATTCAAACACCGATTGGCGACCACTGTGTTGGATGCGATTTAGATTGTGGCCACCCGAGCTCTGGGGTTCTATTGCTAGTCTATCTGGTTTCTGTTGCACATTACTTGGGCTGTGTTGGCTATGAAATGTAGGGTCTGTATGGGTTGTGACGGGTTATATAGTGAATGATAATCGATGGGTTTTGCTTGGAAATGTGTGCATAACAAGTTGGGTTGTAATGCCTTCTGTGGCTTCCTCTCCAGTTGGTTACCCGGGCACCAGGTGCTCGTGTTTTGTTCCAGTACGGTGAGTACCATCAAGGTTTGTGCCATCTTCCTGGACACCCTTACTCTTGAGTTTGAGTTGTACGTCCGGAGTGAGGGAAAGATGACAAGGGGCAGCGACTTATGTTTGTGGGTGTGGGGTCACTTGTAGCGTGCTCGTGGTTGGGGGATGGGCATCAGTAGATGTACTGGTCCCCAGCTAGTCCTATTTCCAGTGCCTCACTTTAAGGAGCTCTGACCAGAGTCCCTAAAGGTATCAGGCTTGGGCCTGCAGCTGTGTGGTCTACATGAGTGGTGTTGGTTTGTCTCCACAGTTCATGACCTTCTTGAGGTGGAGCGGTAGCTGGACCTTTCGTCTGTGGCTGCGAGACTGAGAGGTAGGTTTGTGTTGTTTGTCTGAATTTGTGGCTGGTGTCGCGAACCAGTTCACGTGACTCGTGTTCAGCATGCCCTTCTTTAGCTAGTACACGTATTCCCGATTTTCCGTTTAATTAGTTACTTGTGGCTGTAGTATCATGCATAGGCGGTGGTATTTCTTATTTGTTTATAGCTTTGCTTACTCTACTTGTTGTACATTGCTCTTTTGGCTTTTGGGGAGTTGCCCTACTGAGCCAGTGACTTGTGAGGCTCACCCCTTCTTCTTCCAGGTGAAGGAGAGCAGGAGGGTCTCATCCCTCTTCTAGTTATGGTCAGCATCATAGTGGAGTCGGGCCTTCGAACCAGTAGAGTAATACTTCTACATGTTGTGCCTTGGAGGTTTGTCCCAGGCCGTTGTACTTTGTATTATGACTTTGGTATGGAACTAAATATGTACATTTCATGTGGATATGTGTGATAAATGGAAACTTATATGTGTTCAACGGGTTCTTTTATATTTCCACGGACATGTTGTGTTGATATCCTTTGCGAGGCTACGAATTGTTCGCAAGAGACAGAGTCGTGTCAGACACGTTAATGGGTTAACGGGCCTGAATGGAGAGGACTGTCACAGTTGGTATTAGAGCAAGGTTCATGTAAATATGAAGGAACCAGAAATGTACATAGTTTGTTCTCTACTATAGTCTACTGCTGGTAGTTGGCCCTATTTTTGTAATGATATGTTTGTATGCTGTGTGGATTGGAATGTTGTATGTGCAGGTCTATAAATGGCTGATGGAGAGATTGGGGAGGTGGTGGTTATGAGCCTAAGGACACCACAAAACAGATGATAGAGAGGTTATGGGACAGTATCACACAGATTCGGACATGGTTGGATCAACAGCCACCGGTTCAGCCAGTAGTTACAGCACCACCATGGAGGAGGAGGCCGTACCGGCACCATTTGTACCACCGTATGGAGTTGAGGTACCACCTATAGTACCTTTACCTCCAGTTGTACCAGTGCGGCCAGCTAGTGTGGAGGAGTTCATAGTGCTAGTGCAGAGGTTCCTACGTTTGTAGCCACCTACATACTCGGGAGGTCCGAACCCGGATACAGCTGAACATTGGGTGCATGAGATAGTAAGGGTATTTGTGACAATGAGGTGTCCATAGGCTAATAGAGTTATCTTGGCTACTTACCAGTTGAGGGGATTTGCATAAGAGTGGTGTATACTCAAGATGCAAACCGTGTTTGCAGGAAGAGTAAAAGATACAATCACATGGCCGGAATTTCATGAAGCATTCAACAATACGTTCTTCCCGGCACAAATTCAGCAAGCCAAGAGGGAGAAATTCATAACACTACAGCAAGGAAATTTGTCGGTGTTGGAGTACCAAATGAGGTTCATGACCTTGAGTAGGTATGCACCTTATGTGGTAACCAATAATGCTATGATGGTGGAGTACTTCATTCGAGGGTTGAGGTCAGAGTTGTAAGATGCAGTGATTCCACTTTTGTGTAGTACAGTGGAGGAGGCAGCCTAGAGAGCAGCGATACTTGAAAGAACTATACAAGCCAGGCAGTCTAGCGGATTAGAATCAGGATCAGGCAGTTTTCCACTTCCACAGCAATCATCGGGTGTTAGCAAAGGCAAGGCACCTTCGGGAGGAGCATCTACATCAGGTTTTGGCAAGTGGGGAAACAAGATAAAGAAGATATTTAGAGGCCGAGGAGGTGGCAGGCAGCAAGGATTTCAGCAGGGCCGAGGCTATAAGCCGGAGGTGGAGGAATCTCAGCAAAGGACAGCAAGGCAGCCCACGGAATTCAGATGTTACGATTGTGATCAGTCGGGACATTTGGCGAGGAATTGTCTATATACCAGAAGAGCTAGCTATGGTAGAGGGGCACCACAGCAATAGCAAGGCAGCCCACGGAATTCAGATGTTAGTCAGCGGGACATTTGGCGAGGAATTGAGGTATAACCAGAAGAGCTAGCTATGGTAGAGGGGCACCACAGCAATAACAACAGCAGTAGCCTTCAGCTGAGTGAGGTAGAGGCGCCTTACCGGAGGAGGAGGACGAGGACGAGTGATGGCAATCACAAGGGCTCAAGTGGAGGCGTCAAACTTGATTGAAGGTATAATACCACTTCTTGAATTTTTTGCTAGAACATTAATTGATCCAAGTACATCACATTCCTTCATTTCTGAGGACTTCATTGATAGTATGGTACATGCCTTTGAGGAGAGACAGTGTGAGCTTGTGGTAGAGGTTCCTTCCAGTGACTTGATGCTTACTACATGTTATTTGGATGCGGTTCCCATCATAATACAAGATAATTAGTTGCCAGCTAGATTGTATGCACTTAATTAAAGGAATATGATGTGATTTTGGGCATGGATTGGTTGGAAGCATATGGAGCAGTGGTTGATTGTAGAAAGAAGAGAGTAAGGTTCAGCCATCCAGGAGGGGATATGTTTGAGTTCCAAGGTATGCCATTCTATACCCCTAATTGTATTATTTCTACTCTTAAGGCTTGAAAGTTAATTAATACAGGGTGTGTAGCCTATTGGCATCTGTTAGCCTGGTTGAGGCAGGTAAGACAGTAGATATGGTACGAGTGGTAAAGGAGTTTGTGGATGTATTTCAAGATGAGTTACCAGGTTTGGCATCGCATACATTGGTGGACTTCATAGTGGAGTTGCAACCGGGTTGTAGCACCCCGAAAATTTTAATTACATAAAAATTTAGATAAATATAAATAAATAATTTCTATAATATCAGAGTATTTAAAACATATGTATCATTATCGTATGTGCTAAAATACATCAGAAAATTCCGTAAAAATTGTACATCAACCCCAACATTATTACTAAATGTTTCACAAAGAAATTTATGCCAAGAAAAATCGGATTAGTCATGTTTAAAGTGTTTCATGACTTATTATCGTAATTCATGAATAAGTCGAAAAATCATTATCATACGCACTCGGATGGGTCAAAAATTAATAAAAATTATATACGGACTTCAAATAGTATCCTCTAATGACCCATCAAGGAATTTGAGTCAATAAAAATCATTTGGGCTTGGTTTAAGAGTTATTGTGACGTATTATCCAAATTAGGAAACAAGTCGGAAAACTGTTAACACGGAAATACGACGCAACCAAAAATTAAATAAAAATGTTGGAGAGACTTCCAACATTATATATTAATGACCCAATATCATAATTGAGCTAATGGACCACATATGGCCCAAAAATCAAATGAAGCTAGAAAAAACATGGAAATTCGTAACCATAAATAGGCTGAAATTAGAAAGAGGCAATTAGAGTTGAATTGGGATGAGAACATACTTTCTTGGCAACCCAAATTCGTGCTTAACTATGGTGGGAGGTTTCCTAAAGCCTCACACACTCTAATGGAGGAAGAAATCCTCAAATTAGGAAACTAATAAGCCAAAACCGCAACTCTCCTTTCCTTGTCACAATAAGACTCCTAAACACCATAGATGCTTAAATACTCTCCACCAAACCCTTGGGGATGAGTTTACATCTTTTTGGGGTCGTGTGGAGGAGTTCTTGGCTGCTGGGGGAGCAGGACATCGCCCACACCAAGCCGTTCTTCTTCCCAGTTGCGTCTGCTGCGACCTGCACAGATAGTCATCTTGAAGTCGACCAAAGGTAGGTCAAACCCTAACCAAACCTTGCAAGGCATATACCCCTGGAAAGAGGGTCGAGTCTAGTTCCTAACCCCACTAGTTTCACTATTTTTCACTCAGTAGATCGGGTGCAGTAAGCGTTCTCCTCCAAGTGATCTGAACACGGGTTTTCTGGAAAAATGGGACTTCTTAAACCTAGAAGCTAGGTGTTTTCGGGCCAAACCTTAACATATCCTATACCAATGTGTAGGGAATCAAGTTAAATTTCATTTACAACTGGTTTCATCTAATTGCAATGAGCAGAGTTTGAATTATAAGCGTTCTCCCCAAGTCGCGCACTGTTAGGGCTTTTCCCGTTCTTTACGTGTTGCATGTGATTCGAGACCGAATTAGAGCAAACCCACAACATGAAAGCTTTTCTACTAGATGTCCTTGTCATGTATTGTGATGAATGTTTTATTTAAATATCATTAGTTAGAGAGTTATAAGCATGGTAAGAGGGTCATTGCATGATTAAAGCCTATCGAAACCATCATTGTTTTCTAATTACGATTTACTGGAAGCACCCTTGCATGTCTAGGTTGGTTTAAAACTAATTTCGTTATTTTTCATGCATTGTACAATTTGTTCACTATTTTAGAACAACCCTGTGTCAAAATAGGGAATGTCTGGTCCGCAATCCAAAGCACTGTCCTTTCTCTGTCGGACGTAGGCCAAGGACCTGAGAACACGACGGCTTGATGGGCCGCGTTCTCAGGTAGATCGCGACAAGAATTATGTCATGATCTGATCGTGACAGAACCGCCGTCGCAACTTAATGACAGCCCTGTCGCCTTCTTCATATGCACTCGTCGCAAACTGCCTGCCTGATTAGACAAGCTTGTCACGTTCCCTACAAGGCACTGTCGCGTTCTGATCTGACCCCGTCACGACCCTTACTGGGGTCCATCGCCACCTCAGTATTTTGCATGAAACCCCACCTATTTTGTTTGCAAATCTTACCGCTATACCCGAGGTCTGTTTAATATGATATTTAATGTGTAAATTGTATGTCTTTGGGTCTAATCATTACATGATGGTAGTTAATGGCTTAAAAGTGTTTAACCCATTTAAAAAGCCTTAATTACATGAATATTATTCTAATTACTTTCTTAATGATATGATCATTCATGAAACTTGTGATTTACTCTCGTTACCGTTCTAGCTTGAATAAATGATAATTATTATCCTAAAATCTCTCAAACTCATGTGTAGTTAAATGCATTGTCATTGCATGCCATCATGTTAAGTGTTTTCCGCGAGTTTGAGACCGATGGATTGTGAATTGAGATGCGTACGTCACTACACACTTGCACATCTAGGCAGCCATTTCTTAGGAAATTGGAAACTCTCTACTGGTCATTCCGAATCGGCAGACTAGCGACCTTTTCTCCAAAGCCTCCGTAAATCTCCTCTGACCATGGATTCCCTCATGGCCGACGAGTTAGTTGTACCATTGAAGTTCCCTAGAGACAGTGTGCACTTCCTTTCTCTTCTTCTTCTCGTGAGTGTGATTTACAATCTAGACTAAAGCCATTAATGTAAAAATTGAACTAAAATATAAATCGTACCGTTATGCTGCCAAATTTATCTCTTGACCATTGTTATCATGAAATCATGTTCATTTTACTTATTACTTATTCTCATCATCATCATGAACATGACATTACACATGCTTACTTATTGAAACTCTCATTGGCCATTGTTAATGACTGTGGGTATCTACATTTAAAAATTGAAATGAGATGCTGACCGGGCACGGCGAGTGTCCAAGGGCTCCAGTCTAGCCCCAACGACAGAGAGTTATAAATATATTATTAACCATGGGGTATAATGATTACTGGCATTGCATCTGCACTAGGAGTCTTGCTTACTTGTTGAATGATAGATACAATAACCACATACACGTGTCCTGGTGTACATTCTTGATGGATCTTTTCTTGGTGTACATTAGTGTCTACGTGCCTGATTAGTGTTACATGATTGTGCTCGTGAGTGCTTGCTTGCTTGCGTAATATGGCCATCCTGTATTTATTGCAATTTACATGATATCTTGCATGCTTATTACATGCCTCACTCTTGACAACATATTGCTCGTTACATTCTTGCTCTATCACGATCACTCTCTCTCTAGCTTGTTTCATGTATCATGTTTTAATGAGTTTTATTCGTACATGTATATCATGACAACCATCGTGGTTACCTAGTTCGAAATTGCTAATCACTTATATCATTGCCCGCACATTTAGATATAAATCCTACTGGGTTAGTTTGCTCATCCCCTACTTTTACCAATCTAGGTGACTACGAAGTTCAAGAGGAAGAGCTAGTCGAGGATGGGAATGCATCCGAGTGATGAGCGTTCCAAATATGAGTCTAGTTATAGTAGTTTGTTTTGAGTGATAGATTCATGTAGTAGGAAGTGAGGAATAAACTGTACTTTTCCTTTTTATTGAGTCTTAGTCATGTAATAGTTTCTATTTGAGATACATTGAGTTGAGATTTGAATACAAGATTAGTTGAGTTCAATATTTGGGCCCTATGATGATGTATGTTGTTATACATGTAGTGCGTGCTAGCTAGAGCCTTATTTGCCGATTATTCACGTCTCGGGATATCGACTCAAATTATTTCTGAATAATTTATATCTGTTGCGTAATTCTCGGGACGTGACAGTTTAGTGGCATCGGAGCCTAGGAATACCAAATAGGATATATGTCTCAGGAATAAGAGATACCTATGGAATCTAGGTCATGGAAATTAAATATAGTACCTGGTGAGAATGGGTAGAGACTAGGAATATGATAGAATGAAGAAAACACTCCTACCCATTGACTCTGATAATGTATATAAAGACATTAATTGGTTTCCATCCTTTCCTCTGGAACCCTCATAACTCTTACACCCAACTGCAATGGCTCGCAATCAGTGGCGTATGCAAGAAACCGTGGCTGGATTGACTCAGGCTTTACAAAATGTGGTTCAGGCTGGAAATCAGGCTGCAGCTGCTAGGAACGTAGACGGTGATCTGCACCAGAATTTTAGGAGTTTAAACCCTCCTCGCTTCTGTGGATCCCCTGATCCAGACGAAGCAGAGAATTGGCAGGAAGAAATAGAAACGATTTTCCAAGTGATGCAATGCACTAATAGGGAGAAGGTGGTACTGGCCACTTTCCAATTCACTAAGGATGCCCGAGCATGGTGGAAGGCCACATCGGCCCACCTACCTAATGTTGGTGAACTGGAGTGGGCAGGATTTCTAGAGATCTTCCGTGGAAAATACTTCTCTGAAAGAGTTAAGGAAAAGAAGGCGGCGGAATTTGCCGCACTAAAACAGAAAGGGATGTCCGTGGCTGAGTATGAGGCTCAATTCGCACGTCTGGCTGTGTATGCCCCACATCTAGTGGGAACGGAAAGATTAAAGGCTAACCGTTTCATGGATGGGCTCAGACCCATGTTCATTTAAAAGCTCGGACCACACAACATCCAAACCTACACTGAGATGGTCCAAAGAGCTCAACTAGTAGAGGACACTATGGCTAAGGTGGAAGGCATAAAGGGGAAAGACATATCAAAGCCGACCTCCATAAAAAGAGGATCAGTCGATACAACTGGAACTTTCCACAACAACAACAATAACAACCACTACAACAACACCAAAAGGCCAACCACTGGGAAGGGTTATGGTATGGAGAAAAAGATCAAAGTAGATGAAACAATGATGGCGGAATATTGTAACTTTTGCAACAAGCCTGGGTACCAAGCGGACAAGTGCTGGAAGAAGGCCGGGGCTTGCCTGCGATGTGGGAGTCATGAACATCGTATACCGAACTGTCCCATGCTAAAAGACCAAGCTGGAAGGAACCAAGGAGTGGTAAAGCATCAAGGATGTGTGAATGCAATGATTGTTAAACCCCTAGACTGATCTTATGACGTTTTCTTATTAGTACATTTCTAAGTGGGGGAGATCATTAAGGAGAAATTAGAAAGGAATAATCTAGTAATTATACCATAGTTCATCTGGTGGATTAAGATGGAGTTATAGCAGCCGTGGAAGGAAGACAGTAGTGGAAGGAACAAAATGAATAAGACGGGTGGCCATGGGTGTAGATGTTGGACTAGCACCCACGATGTTGAAACAAGTTAGAGGAATTAAATCCGAAATGACCTCAAGGATCACAAATATCAAATGCCAATTAATGATCTATGAATTTGGGGATCAAATTCTTTTAAGTGGGGGAGGGTGTAGCACCCCGAAAATTTTAATTACATAAAAATTTAGATAAATATAAATAAATAATTTCCATAATATCAGAGTATTTAAAACATATGTATCATTATCGTATGTGCTAAAATACATCGAACAATTCCGTAAAAATTGTTAATCAACCCCAACATTATTACTAAATGTTTCATAAAGACATTTATGCCAAGAAAAATCGGATTAGTCATGTTTAAAGTGTTTCGCGACTTATTATCATAATTCATGAATAAGTCAAAAAATCATTATCACACGTACTCGGACGAGTCAGAAAATTAAATAAAAATAACATACGGACTTCAAATAATATCCTCTAATGACCCATCAAGGAATTTGGGTCAATAAAAATCATTTGGGCTTGGTTTAAGAGTTATTATGACGTATTATCCAAATTAGGAAACAAGTCGAAAAACCGTTAACACAGAAATATGACGCAACCAAAAATTAAATAAAAATGTTGGAGAGACTTCCAACATTATATATTAATGACCTAATATCATAATTGAGCCAATGGACCACATATGGCCCAAAAATCAAATGAAGCTAGAAAATACATGGAAATTCGTTACCATAAGTAGGCTGAAATTAGAAAGAGGCAATTAGAGTTGAATTGGGATGAGAACATACTTTCTTGGCAACCCAAATTCATGCTTAACTATGGTGGGAGGTTTCCTAAAGCCTCACACACTCTAATGGAGGAAGAAATCCTCAAATTAGGAAACTAATAAGCCAAAACCGCAACTCTCCTTTCCTTGTCACAATAGGACTCTTAAACACCATGGATGCTTAAATACTCTCCACCAAACCCTTAGGGATGAGTTTACATCTTGTTGGGGTCGTGTGGAGGAGTTCTTGGCGGCTGGGGGAGCAGGAGATCGCCCACACCAAGCCGTTCTTCTTCCCTGTTGCATCTGCTGCGACCTGCACAGATAGTCATCTTGAAGTCGACCAAAGGTAGGTCAAAACCTAACCAAACCTTGCAAGGCATATACCCCTGGAAATAGGGTCGAGTCTATTTTCTAACCCCACTGGTTTCACTATTTTTCACTTAATAGATCGGGTGCAGTAAGCATTCTCCTCCAAGTGGTCGGAACATGGGTTTTCTGGACAAATGGGACTTCTTAAACCCAGAAGGTAGGTTTGCTAGAGCCAAACCTTAACATATCATATACTAATGTGTAGATCATCAAGTTAACTTTCGTTTCCCACTGGTTTCATCGAATTCCAATGAGTAGATTTTGAATTATAAGCGTTCTCCCCAAGTCGCGCACTGTTAGGGTTTTTCCTTTTCTTTACATGTTGCATGTGATTCAAGACCGAATTAGAGCAAACCCACAACATGAAAGCTTTTCTACTACTTGTCCTCGTCATGTATTGTGTCGAATGTTTTGTCTAAATGTCATTAGTTAGAGAGTTATAAGCATGGAAAGAGGGTCGCTGCATGATACTACGTTTTTGGGTTGCACTTGGCTTTACATTTGTGTTTGACTTGGTTAAAGCCTGTCGAAACAATCATTGTTTTCTAATTATGATTTACTGGAAGCACCCTTGCATGTCTAGGTTTGTTTAAAACTAGTTTCTTTATTTTTCATGCATTGTACAATTTGTTCTCTATTTTAGAACAACCCTGTGTCAAAAAAGGGAAATTCTAGTCCGCAATCCAAAGCAATGTCCTTTCTCTGTTGGACGAGGGCCAAGGACCTGAGAACGTGACGGCTCGATGGGCCGCATTCTCAAGAAGATCGAGACAAGAATTATGTCGTGATCTGATCACGACAGAACCGCCGTTGCGACTTAATGATAGCCCTGTCGCCTTCTTCATATGCACTCGTCGCGAACTGCTTGCCTGATCAGACAAGCCTATCGCGATCCTTACAAGGCGCTGTCATGTTCTGATCTGACCCCGTCGTGACCCTTACTGTGGTCCATCGCGACCTCAGTATTTTGCATGAAACCCCACCTATTTTGTTTGTAAATCTTACCGCTATACCCGAGGTCTGTTTAATATGATATTTAATGTGTAAATTGCATGTCTTGGGTCTGATCATTACATGATGGTAGTTAATGGCTTAAAAGTGTTTAACCCATTTAAAAAACCTTAATTACATGAATATTATTCTAATTTCTTTCTTAATGATATGATCATTCATGAAACTTGTGATTTACTGTCGTTACCATTCTAGTTTGATTAAATGATAATTATTATCCTAAAATCTCGCAAACTCATGTGTAGTTAAATGCATTGTCATTGCATGCCATCATGTTAAGTGTTTTCCGCGAGTTTGAGACCGATGGATTGTGAATTGAGACGCATACGTCACTACACACTTGCACATCTTGGCAGCCCTTTCATGGGAAATTGGAAACTCTCTACCGGTCATTCCGAATCGGTAGACTAGCGACCTTTTCTCCAAAGCCTCTGTAAATCTCCTCTGACCATGGATTCCCACATGGCCGACGAGTTGGTTGTACCATTGAAGTTCCCTGGAGATAGCGTGCACTTCCTTTCTCTTCTTGTTCTCGTGAGTGTGATTTACAATCTAGACTAAAGCCATTAATGTAAAAATTGAACTAAAGTATAAATTGTACCGTTATGCTGCCGAATTTATCTCTTGACCATTGTTATCATGAAATCATGTTCAATTTACTTATTACTTATTCTCATCATCATCATGAACATGACATTACACATGCTTACTTATTGAAACCCTCATGGGCCATTGTTAATGACTGTGGGTATCTACATTTAAAAATTGAAATGAGATGCTGACCGGGCACGGCGAGTGTCCAAGGGCTCCAGTCTAGCCCCAATGACAAAGAGTCATAAATATACTATTAACCATGGGGTATAATGATTACTGGCATTGCATCTGCGTTGGGAGTTTTGCTTGCTCGTTGAATGATAGATACAATAACCACATACACGTGTCCTGGTGTACATTCTTGATGGATCTTTTCTTGATGTATATTAGTATCTACGTGCCTGATTAGTGTTACATGATCGTGCTCGTGCGTGCTTGCTTGCTTGCATGATATGGCCATCCTGAATTTATTGCAATTTACATGATATCTTGCGTGCTTGTTACAATCCTCACTCTTGACAACATATTGCTCGTTATATTCTTGCTCTATCACGATCACTCTCTCTCTCTCTAGCTTGTTTCATGTATCATGTTTTAATGAGTTTTATTCGTACATGCATATCATAACAACCATCGTGCTTACCTAGTTCTAAATTGCTAAACACTTATATCATTGCCCGCACATTGAGATATAAATCCTACTGGGCTAGTTTGCTCATCTTCTACTTTTACCAATCTAGGTGACTACGAAGTTCAAGAGGAAGAGCAAGTCGAGGATGGGAATGCGTCCGAGTGATGAGCGTTCCAAATATGAGTCTAGTTATAGTAGTTTGCTTTGAGCGATAGATTCATGTAGTAGGAAGTGAGGAATAAAATGTACTTTTCCTTTTTATTGTCTTAGTCCTGTAATAGTTTCCATTTGGAATACATTGAGTTGGGATTTGAATACAAGATTAGTTGAGTTCAATATTTGGGCCCTATGATGATGTATGTTGTTATACATCTAGCGTGTGCTAGCTAGAGGCTTAATTGTCGACTGTTCACGTCTCGGGATATCAACTCGAATTATTTCTGAATAAGTTATATCCGCTGCATAATTCTCGGGACGTGACACGGGTAGTATGCCCATTTTCAAAGCACCATATAGGATGGCACCTGCAGAATTGAAAGAGTTGAAGAAACAGTTGCAAGAATTGCTAGAAAAAGGTTTCATCCGGCCTAGCCACTCACCATGGGGAGCACCAGTTTTGTTTGTTAGAAAGAAAGATGGCAGCTTGAGAATGTGTATTGATTACCGCCAGTTGAATCAGGTTACAATAAAGAACAGGTATCCACTTCCATGAATTGATGACTTGTTTGATCAATTGCAATCAACAAAGGTGTTCTCCAAGATAGATTTGAGATCGGGGTACCATCAGTTGAGGATACGAGAAGAAGATATTGATAAAATAGCATTTAGAATAAGGCATGGGCATTATGAGTTTGTGGTTATGCCATTTGGGCTAACCAATGCACTTGCAACATTTATACTTTGATGAATAGGATCTTCCACCCATATCTAGATCGGTTTATTATGGTATTTATTGATGATATCTTGGTGTATTCAGCCTCAGAAGAAGAACATGCAGCTCACTTGAGGATTACATTACAGACATTGATAGGACACCAGTTATATGCGAAATTTAGTAAGTGTGAATTTTGGCTGATTGAGATACAGTTTTTGGGGCATGTCATTTCAGGTGAAGGTGTTGCAGTTGATCCAGCAAAGGTAGAAGTCGTTATGAAATGGGAAGAACCAAAGACAATGCGAGAAATTAGAAGTTTTCTTGGGTTGGTAGGTTACTACAGGCGGTTTATCTAAGACTTCTCAAAGATTGCAGCACCAATGACTAGGCTTACCAGGAAAGGAGTACCATTTGTATGGTCATCCGATTGCAGGCGCAGTTTTATGGAATTGAAGAAGCGGCTCACTTTAGCACCAATATTGGAAATCCCGTCAGTCCGAGGTGGTTTTCTATTATATATTGATGCATCCAGAAGAGGACTTGGGGCAGTACTTATGCAGCATGGAAAAGTGGTGGCCTATGCCTCTAGGGAATTGAAGCGGTTGTTGAGCAACTATCCCCTAAGAAAATTATTTAAGACTTTAAATTATTTTAACATGGTGATTTTGCTATGACAAAACCTTTTAAAAGACTTCTTACAATCAAATCTACTACAACATATCACAGAGAACATATTTTGTACAATACTGTATCAACACTATCTTGAAATTTTCTAAGTCCAAAGAATACTCTATGTATCATACTGTCTCCGACTGTGGACTCCGACTTTGAAAAATTGAAGTGGACTATCGTTGGAAATCAAAATATGGACTCCATTTCTTGAGAAGTTGAATCCTAGACTCCGAATTTGAGAAGCCGAAGTAGGGTATCGAATCGAAGTCCTCACTCCGACTTCCAACAGTCGAAGTCCACTCTCCAACTCCCAAAAGTCGAAATCTCTGCATTAAATCCAACTCCCCGGAAGTCAAAGAATTCACTCCGACTTCATGAAGTCGAATCTTATTATTTCACTGGGACTTCGGTATAGTCAAATTTTTAGTCTGTTTCTCATGTTTTAGACTCCGACTCCAGAGAGTCGAAGTACATCTCTTTTGTCTCCGACTTCCCTGACAACTTCTGTACTTCACTTTTCCCATTGAAATATTATTTTATAGCTTCATGAAATGTTGATTCTTTAGTATTGCATTTTCTTAATGATATCTTCTGTAGAACACACAGTACCTGTATATATTTCAGAATACTATTATGTTATGTTATCATTATTTAATGTATTTTGACAGATATGATATAGTATACTCAAAACAACCACAAAAAAATTATCTGTAAAAATGTCTAAAATATTTATTCAAATTGGTCTCTTGCTTTATGCCACAAGTTCAGATTTTTTTTCGTTCAGCAGATATCTTGCAATTAATGCCATCAGACACATGGTGTATCTAACACAGGCTCACCTACCACTATCAAAACCTCACCTTACCTTCTGATGCAACTGTCTGTCTGTATTTATTTTGCACTGAACTTGTGTCTGTCTGCAGTTTCCATACTTTTACATATATCTCTGACTCACCTACCTCAGAAAGTATGGAGGTATCTTTTCTTTTGTGTTATCCTTGTTGTAGAACATTTATTAGGCACATTTTCAGCATGGAGCTTTCACAGAACATTAATTGAAGGCTGACCTCTAAGCTGAGAAGCTACAAGCATGGTTTGAAGCCGTTGGAAAGCTAAAAAGCTAAAGAACATATGGATAATCAAAGTCTCATCTGCATCCAAAGGATCAAAAGCCACTTCTCAAATGGCTAGATCTCCAACGGATAGTGAAACCTGCTAGCAATTCAATTCAACTTACTCCTTCCTTCTGCTAGCAAGAGCTTCTACAAGCCTTCTCCTGAGCTACAAGATTGAGAGCTTCTTCAATCAAAAAATCTCAATGCTCTCCTCCTCACAGAAGTCTTGTTGGGTGGAATTTGTGTAGCTAAATATTTTTAGTCCACCCTTCCTGATTCAGAAGGGATCACAGCTGTAGTTCTTACTTTTATTCCTTTCTGAATTTCTTGTGTTTGCTCACTCTTTGGAGCAAACACACAAGTGTGTTGAACCACTCTAATATTTTATCCTTATATTTTGGTGATAATAAGAACTCATGATTAATTAAATATTATAAATATATTTAATATCATGTTATCCTAATAAATATAAATTTATGGCACTATCGCTTTGTGATCTGCACTAAAAAGGCTAATCGATGGCTGTTCAATAGACATCGATTATAGACTAAGTGCCACAACGATTTCCATACAAATACATCAACTCTATGTACACATCAATTTCATGAACATCGATTTCATTTAAACATCGACTCCATGTAAACATCGATTTCATGAACATCGATTTCATTTAAATATCGACTTCGAAACATGGATTACATTGAAACAATGATTACAATGGAACAATGATTATCTTTCACATTAACTCCATGTAATCATCGATTTCATGGACATTGATTTCATTTAAACATCGACTCCATGTAAACATCGATTTCAGGAACATCGATTTCATTTAAATATCGACTTCAAAATATGGATTACATTGAAACAATGATTACAGTGGAACATCAATTATCTTTCACATTGACTCTCTTTATACATCGATTTTGTTTAAACATAGAATTCAAACATCGATTTCATGAACATCGACTTCGAATCATGGATTACATTGAAACAACGATTACAGTGGAACATCGATTATCTTTCACATCGACTCTATTTCACTTAAACTTTGATTTCCACTGTATTTCAAACATTTCAATTGACTTTGGCGCCCAATGAAAACTCAAATACCACATGCGTAACCTACTGTCTCTCTGACAGAAAATCTTTTTGCTTATCTCAGAGGATATCTTCCTTCCTGTCAGACAAAAAGAGCTTACCTACCATTTCTGGGTGACAGTAGGAAACATAGAGGTATAAGCTTTCTGACAGAAACACTCTTTCGTCTAAACACTTTCTTCTATGCTTGCAGACCTCGAAGACCACCAAGTGGCTGACAGTCAGAAGAAGAAGAATAGAAAGATTAGCAACTACTAGAAGAGTTCCAACGGATCTCTTCAATGGATCTGTTCTAAGCTGCTTCATATAAAAGATGAAGCATGGCTGAAAAACAAGTTGAGCTTTCCTGAAGATCTTTGTATGAGTGCACATTCAGTAAGAAGCCTCAACTCCATACACACTCAAAGCAAGAGAGAAACAGCTCGAGCCCAAGAAGAAGTGTGCACGCAACCATTTGAAGCCTTCAAGCTCTCAAGCTTCTTTCCTCTCTTCACTCTCTCTGTGCATCATTGTAAATCTGGGGGAGAGTCTGTGGCTGAGAGCTAGAAGATCCTAGTATTCATCTTGTAATAACTCTCGATCTATTCTTTCTTTTCTAAGAATGGTTTCTGTTCAGTTGTAGGAATGTATACAGTGTCCCTCTTCCTGTGTGTAGAGAAGGCCAGTGAGGTAGCTGGATGTTTCTATCCAGCTGAGGGACTGTACTCGGTGTAGAACCTAGCTAGGGGTTTAAGTCTAGCAGAACCACACTAGGGTTTATTTCAAGAGGTTAGCTTATTAACCTGTAATAGAAGTGAGTCTCCCTCCTACTCGGAAAGGAAGAGGACCAACGGGGAGCTGGGGATTGTATATCCTAGGGGGGATTGTACCCTTGTTAGTGAAATCCCAAGATTTGCTTGGGGACTGGACGTAGGTCTTCCTTCTGTGAAGTACCGAACCAGGATAAAATTCCTTGTGTTCTTTGTGTGATTGTCTATATTTACTTCCGCACTACTACTCTCTATCACACTCAATGACACTAACTAACCAAACTTTTAAGTGATAGTTTTCTGTGTTTAAGTTTTTGTTTCAGATTTCAGAAAACCTATTCACCCCCCCCCTCCTCTAGGTTAGCTTGCTGCCGTATCAAATGGGCCAACAAAGTTTTCTTACAATTCTGTCTATGTAAACCTGCAGGAGGTTTGTTCCTGTTGCACCCCTTTTGTAAAGGGAAGACCTTGTGAAAGGTAGTCTTGTACCCCTGTTGAGGGAAGACTTGCTTGGGAGCAAGTGGGCTTGTAATACCTCTCAAGGGTGAGAGAAGGCCAAGTATTCTTAGCAGTTAGTGAAATCTCAAGTGGTTTGCTTGAGGACTGAACGTAGGACTTCTATGTGGGAAGGGCCGAACCAGGATAAAATTCATTGTGTAATTGTGTGATTATTTTCGTCAATTTATACTTAAATCACACACTACACATAACACTAACAAGTCTATTTTAGTGTTGTCTATATTCAGATAAAATTTTTAAAAGGTCAAGAAGTCCTACTCACCCCCCATCTATGACATCATTAGTGCCATCTCGATACAACAATGGCATGAGGAAAATTATCCCACACATGACTTAGAGTTGGCAGTGGTTGTGTTTGCATTAGAGATATGGAGACATTACTTGTATGGTGAAAGATTTGAGATCTTCACGGTCTTTTCACAGAACGTTTTGAATTTGAGACAACGTAGATGGATGGAGTATCAAAAAGATTATGATTTTAGTTTAGCATATCATCCAGGCAAGGCAAATGTGGTTGCGGATGCTTTAAGTAGGAAAGTAGTTATGAGCCATATGATGATGAGAGAATGGAAGCTGTATGAAGATGTGGCAGCAAATTCTTTGATTGTTCCAAGTAGCCAGCGAAGAGCAGTGTTAGCCAGCAGCATAGTGGAGCCATCTTTGTATTGGCAGATAGTAGAAGCACAAAAGGTAGATGAGAACTTGGTAGATATTGCAAAGATGGAAAATGTTACCATAGATGATAATTGTGTGGTCCGGTTCAGGCATAGGTTATATGTTCCAAGTGAAGCTAGTGTGAAGTAGAACGTGTTAGAGGAAGCACATCGGTCCAGGTACACCATACACTCAGGAAGCACAAAGATGTATCAAGATTTGAAGAAATATTTCTGGTGGCTGAACATGAAGAAAGAGATAGTGGAATTCATAGCAAGATGTTTAGTGTGCCAGCAAGTTAAAGCATAGCATCAATGACCAGGTGGTTTATTGCAGCCGTTACCTATATCGCAATGGAAATGGGATGACAAAGCAATGGACTTTGTTGCAGGTTTACCCAGAACAACTTCAGGTCACAATGGTATTTGGGTCTTTGTTGACAGGTTGACAAAAGTATGCAGGTTGCTAGAAGTAAGCATGTCATGGGCAGTGGATAGATTGTCGTGGTTCTATGTGGATAGAATTGTGCCATTGCATGGAATACCAGTCACTATCATTTCAGACAGGATCCCAGGTTTGCTTCCGATTTTTGGAGGAGCTTGCAAAGGGTTGTTGGTACACAGTTGAGGTATAGTTCAACATACCATCCCCAAACTGATGGATAGACGGAGAGAACAATTCAGACTATTGAAGATATGTTGCGAGCATATTGTTTAGTTTTGGGAGGCAGATGGGAGCAGCATTTGGGTATGGTTGAATTTGCCTATAACAATAGCTACCACACAAGTATCGGCATGGCACCATATGAAGCACTTTATGGAAGACCTTGTAGAACACCATTAAATTGGCATGAAGTGGGTGAAAGGTAGGTAATGGGACCGGAATTGGTGCAACAATGTGCAGAAATGGTCAAGCTCATTAAGGAGAAGCTTCAAACGGCACAAAGCAGACAAAAGAGTTATGCAGATACTCTACTACAGTTTGAAGTTGGCAACTATGTGTTTTTTAGGGTCTCTCCAACCAAAGGTGTTTTGAGGTTCAGTAGGACGGGCAAGTTGAGTCCCAAGTATGTGGGTCTGTTTCAAATTCTGTAAAGAATTGGTAAGACGGCGCACAGGTTGGAGCTTCTAATAGATTTCACTAATACCCACAGTGTGTTCCATGTTTCAATGCTAAGGAGATACATTCGGGATCCTTCTCAGATTGTTAGCTACACACGGGATGATTTGATGCCAGATATATCCATGCCAGAGTATCCAGTGATGATTACAAGCCGTCGAACACAAAATGTAAGGCCCTCGAATTTTGTTACATTATTGAATTGCATGGAAATAATTCATGTTGTGTATGTATGTATGTATGTATCTACGTATGTATTAATTAGTATACTTATGTGTGTATGTGTATAATTTAAGTATAAATAATGTATGTATTGCTTGATGGTAGTGTGTGCACAATACCATATAGATATTACATGTATATATACATGATGTGCATGGTTTCTGCATGTTTTAGAGTTCTGGCCGAAGGCTAGATTGGCGTCAATATCCATAGACGTCGATGTTGTGTCGGCGTCAACCCCATGGACGTCAACACTAAGTCCAGCGTCCAGCGATGTGGACGCCAATTTCTCTTACCTGCAAGTGTTGCAGACCCGAAATTCCTGAAGCAAGCCACCCCAACCATTGGGGAGCTATCCCCAACGGTCTGAAAGGCCATCTTGTCACCCCTGCGTGATAGGAGAACCCCCTCTCCTATATACAAACCCATTTTTACAACCCTAAGCCTTCTCTTTGCCCCTTTGCAAGAGAGGAAGAAGAGAAAGGATTGAAACCCTATTTTCGGACTGTGAGAAACCCTCACCTTTGCAACCTAAAATCTGAAGTTCTGAAGCTTGATCCGGTCACCTGCTGCATCAAGGAGCTTGCTAGATCATCGAGGAAGGCATCCCCGACCTCGGATTGCACTGGAGCTTGCTCAAGAACTCGGAGGAAGGCCATCTTGGAGGCTGGTTGGGAATTTCTTGGGACAACCCAAGTAGAGCTTCACCAAGCCTTTTGATCCCTTTGGAGTATACCTAAAAGGCAAGTACCCTACCCATAGTGTTCATGTATGTGTCTAGGATGGTTTTACAATTTTTATGTGTTCTCTCCTCTTATACAACTATTTTCGATGTGTTCTCGTGATGAGGATATATTGTAGCCTTTATGTACTATGTATACTAGTGAATGTGGTGTGTGGATGGATTTTTGTGCAAGGTGGTAAATGATAGAGTTTATTTATTCCATGGAAATACATGTATGATGAGTTGCTAATCTTGTCAACCCTTGTTTGTATGATTTAGGACGAGTCTGAATGTCCTACATTTTATGGGTCATGCATGTATTAGTCAGTCTCTGTTCTGAAATTCTGAGATTTTTCCCATGCTTGTGTGAATTAGTGAAAATGTTGTTTGGGAAATAGAAATCATGCGTGGGTCATGATAAATCTTCGGTAAATCATGTATTGCCCACAAATTTTAGAAATAAATTCTGTAGCTCCATGCCTGTTAGGGCTCAGAGAGTGAGTTGTTAAAATTGTGCTTGTGTTTAACTCCATGTTAAATCGAATTGCGGATAGCATGTGGAATTAATGTTAGATTTTCTGTAATTTCGTTTTAGCTTAGAAAAATCTGAAATTTCGCATGAATAACCCTAATCCCGAAATTAGCCTGTGGTTAAAATTTCAGGTCATTTGGACTAGTATATGATGCAATATGAATTTTCCATGTAAAAATGCGAAACTAATGCATGCCGTTGTAAAAATGATTTGATTTTGTATATAGCAACCTGATTAGTGAAATTTCCTGAGCACTAAATTTCTATAATTGTAGTGCCATGTTAGGAAAAATAGAGAAGTGTGCATGTGAGTGAGAAAGTGAATGGAATGAGAGTGACATGTGTAAACATATGTGTTAAAACCAGTAAAATGTGTAATGTGTAACTTGTGCCAAATGTGACACTGCTTCCGTAGAGGGCAGTGGAACCGTATCAGGGAAAAGTCCCCCTAAGAAGGTTCAATGTGTTGTGACCCTAAGGGCATTAGGGGGAAATCCTGGAGGTGGACAAGTACCACTGGTTAGGGTGGAGACTTGTTCTCCCGGTCTGCGCAGTCCAAGAGTCGCCATTGTATTGCCTAGATGGCGTCTATGTGATGTGTTGTGTTGTGTCCTCCTTTGGTGGTTTGGACTATGTGTCACGGCACTAAATGTGAATGTGTTCATGTGAAATGTGAATGTGAGCAATGTGTAAATGTGCATGTGTAAAGTGTGAAATATGCGAATTTAAAATTGTGTAAAAATGTGAAACTAAAATGTGAGGATGTGAGTTTGTAATCCATGTTATGACAATCTGAAATCATGCTTAAACAGTAGCTTTACTATGTTATGATCATGTTTATGTATGCAAAATGCCTAGAATCCATGCTAGGGATAATTGTTAATCATATATAAACAACTTCCATACTTGGTTGTTCACATGTTGTGATTTAATCGTTGTTGTAGCTCTCATGTGTTAGATCATGGTTGCTAAAGCATGTAAAACCAGCAAGCTTAAAGCATGTAAAATGGTTACGTATATGCGTAGGAATGTGTAGATTCCATGTTAGGTATGTTTCCTTTCATGCATGCTCGGGAATTCATGTTAATGGCTTTCATGTCTTTGTTGGTTGAAGGTAGATTTTTATGTGAGGAATGAATAGAAAGCATGTGATAGGTGACTCTATTTTAGGAAATCTGAAAGCATAGTCCATGTGTTTAAATTGTAGATTCACCATGATAGGTTGTAAAATTTAATGTCAAGCATGCTACATGTTGTGTCCTGTGAATATGTATGTAGAACCTACTATGATATGTGCATGTACGGTATGTGTAGAATTACTTGCGGAGTCTTTTAGACACACTACTTGCTTTGGCGTACAAGTGTAGTTGGTGACGAGACACTTGTGGAGGAGACGTTGGAGACCGACTCCGAGCACGGAGATTAGAGTGTTGGAGTACTTGTGACAATTTTTTATTTTCATAGTATGTAAATTGAACATTGTACTAGCATTATCATGGAAAAATGTATAAGTATGGACATCTATGTATTTGATTTCCAGCAATTTAAATTATGTGGACTTTTAGCTCTTTAAATGTTATCGAAACATGTATGTTAAATGTGGATGATGAATGAAATGAAGACAATGGTTCTTTTACTTCCGCTACTCTGTTCTTATATTCACGTGTATCTCGGCTGAATGTCATTGTTGGGTAAATGTCCCACTGTGATGATGCTCGCTATACCGACGTGGGTTGGTGTACCGGTATAATGAGGGTCGTCGCAGAGATTGGTATCAGAGAAACCGGTTGAGATTGCACATGAATATACCTAAGTCATCATCCCCATTACATGCTAAGTCTACATAGGAATGTCCACATGTGTAAAATTGATTAATAATGAATGAAAAGTAGATAAGAAAATGGTTAGAAAACTTAATAACCTAGCTCTAATGGTGGCTGAAATTTATTACAGCCATGGCTTCGAGAGGTAGACGTGGCGGAGCGCCGGCCCGTGAGGACGAGCCGAGACGTGACGAGCGGGCGGAGCAGCAGGCCCCGGCACCGCAAGGTCCTGTACTTCCCCCACCGCCGCCTGTGGATTATGGAGTATTCATGCAAGGTCTGGTGCAAGCCATGCAGACGCAGGCTCATACCCAGGCAGCACTCCAGGCTCAGTTGGAGGCTCAGGTTAGACTAATAAAAGGATTAATAGTCTATTTTATTTAATTATGTGATATTGTGTTGATTGTGTATTGTTTGCTGTGATGTAGCAGGCTCAAGTACCAGCTCAGGACCATGGTGGACCTTCTACCATGGAGAGATTCAAGAGGATGCTGCCACCCTCTTTTAAGGGGGAGAGCGATCCGTTGTTGGCTGAAAGCTGGATGAGGGAGATAGAAAAGATCTTCCGAGCCATCAGGTGTGCAGATGAGGATAAGGTTACATTGGCCACCTACATGCTACAGGTATGCTTTAGTTTATATGCTTGTATGTTGTTAAGCTAGATTTGCTTAGATGGTGCTTATGAGCGGTGTACTGCAGGAAAGAGCTGATGTATGGTGGGCTTCATTGCTGCGTACCCGGTTTGAGGACGGAGCTATCGATGTTGCTTGGGACGAGTTCGTGAGGCTCTTTCGGGCCAAGTTCGTCCCCGAGCATGTGCAAGATCGGATGGAGCAGGAATTCCTATCTTTGGCTCAAGGCTCCATGACTGTGCTGGAATATGAGGCAAGATTTTCTGAACTCTCTAAATATGCACCTCACATCGTGGCAGACGAGCGCAGGAAGACAAAGAAGTTCGTGATGGGACTCAAGCCATCACTGCGGACGAGACTCGTGGTTTTTGACCACCGCACATTGGACGAGGCCCTCAGTGCTGCTTGTAGGCAGGAGGGAGAGATGGAGCAATACCTGGAAGAAAAGAAAGCTTCGCAGAAGAGGCCAGCAGCGACATTCCAACGGCAAGACAAGAAGAAAGCGGTGTACCAGACACCGCAGCGATCTGTGGCAGTCGGCAGTTCTCAGGTACCCTCTGTACGTTCCCCTGGTGTGAAGAAAGAGTGTCCCCACTGTGGGAAGACACATGGTGGTACCGAATGTTGGATGATTACGGGCAAGTGCTTGAAGTGCGGAAGCAGCGACCACAAGATCAAGGATTGCCCAAGACTTCAGCAGGGAGTCCAGTGCGGAGCGCCAGCCACAGCGGTAGCGGCAACAACGCCAGCTACAGGAAGACCAGGAAGGCCTCGAGCTCCAGCTCGAGTGTTTGCTTTAGCTCGCGAGGACGCCGAGCAGGCAGAGCATGTCACCGAAGGTACGGTTTTGCTTTTAGGTATGCACGCTCGGGTTTTATTTGATACGGGTGCTACTCACTCATTCATTTCCGAGCGGTTCGCTAGGCATTTAGCCCTAGAGTCAGGTATAGAGTCTGAGGATTTAGAGGTCCCTTTGTCTGTGCACACCCCTGCGGGTACGGTATCGACTAGGAAGTGCATTCCGTCGTTACCTGTGTGCATTGAGGATAGAATCCTAGATGGGTGTTTCTTCTTGTTAAAGATGAAGGACTATGATGCTATTCTTGGTCTGGATTGGCTAGACGAGCACTATGCGTTAGTGGATTGTCGCCGGAAGAGGATTGTTTTCCGCATTCCTGGTGAGGACGAGTTCTCTCATCCCTTGCCAAGGAACTTGGCGGGAAAGTTAGTCATCTCTGCCATGAAGGCGATGCGCATGGTAAACAAGGGTTGTGACGCTTTTCTTGCCAGCGTGGTACTAGTGCCAGAGGCTGATGAGTCACCTACTCTTGCAGAGATTGAGGTAGTGCAGGATTTTCCAGACGTCTTTCCTGATGATTTGTCTGGTTTGCCACCGGATAGAGAGATAGAGTTTACCATAGAGTTGCTTCCGGGCACCTCTCCTATCTCGAAGGCTCCATATCGGATGGCACCTGCGGAGTTAGCCGAGTTGAGGAGGCAGTTGCAAGAGTTGCTAGATAAGGGATTTATTCGCCCTAGTGTTTCCCCTTGGGGCGCACCTGTATTGTTCGTCAAGAAGAAAGACGGGTCACTTAGGTTATGCATTGACTACAGGAAGCTGAACCAAGTGACTGTGAAGAACAGGTATCCCTTACCTCGTATTGATGATTTGTTTGACCAGTTGCGAGATGCATCAGTCTTTTCTAAGATTGATTTGCGATCTGGTTATCATCAGTTGAGGATTCGGAGTGAGGATGTGTCCAAGACGGCGTTTAGAACCCGTTATGGACATTATGAGTTTTTGGTCCTTCCTTTCGGATTGACCAATGCCCCTGCAGCGTTCATGGATCTCATGAACAGGGTGTTTAGGCCTTATTTAGATAGCTTTGTCGTAGTGTTTATTGATGATGTGCTGGTTTACTCTCCGGACGAGGCCACACACCGTCAGCATCTGAGGTTAGTGTTAGAGGTTCTTCGTGAGCACAAGCTGTATGCTAAGTTCAGCAAGTGCGATTTTTGGTTGCGCGAGGTTCATTTCCTCGGGCATGTTATCTCCGGTGCTGGTGTTGCAGTGGATCCAGCAAAGGTCCAGGCAGTTATGGATTGGGAGGTTCCCAAGACCCCTTCGGAGATTCGTAGTTTTATTGGTTTAGCTGGTTATTATCGGTGATTTATTGAGGGATTTTCGTCCATCGCCGCCCCTTTGACTCAGCTTACCAGAATAGGAGTGAAGTTTGTTTTGTCCGAGAAGTGTGAGAGTAGTTTTCAATTGTTGAAGACTAAGCTCACGACAGCCTCGGTGTTAGTCTTACCGAGCGGTGTAGAGGGTTTTGCTATCTACACGGATGCGTCTCGGATTGGTTTAGGCTGTGTGCTCATGCAGCAGGAAAGGGTAGTGGCTTATGCTTCTCGTCAGTTGAAGGCGCATGAGAAGAACTATCCGACTCATGACTTGGAGCTCGCAGCAGTGGTTCATGCACTAAAGATCTGGAGGCACTATCTTTATGGTGTCAGATTTGAGGTGTTTACCGACCACAAGAGCTTGAAGTATCTTTTCTCCCAAAAGGAATTAAACCTGAGGCAGAGAAGATGGATTGAGTTCTTGAAGGACTATGACTTCGACCTTCAGTATCACCCTGGAAAGGCGAATGTGTAGCAGATGCTCTGAGTAGAAAGAGGCCATCTCTCCAGCAGGATTGGAAGATGTTGGAAGATGCGGCTTGCGCGTTGACTGAGTTAGAGCCATCGCTATGCCAGGCTTTTGTAGCTCAGTTATCTCTTAGGTCCTCGTTTTGGATGAGGTGATCGAGCAACAGGGAGCCGACCCTAGACTCTTAGAGTTAGTGGGCAAGGCAGGCATTGCTCGTGATGAGGACGGTGTGATTAGATTTCAGCACCGTGTTTGTGTCCCCGATTTAGTAGATGTCCGTGAGCATGTGTTAGCGGAGGCTCATAGATCGCGATTCTCTATTCATCCGGGTAACACTAAGATGTATCAGGATCTGAAGAGATCATTTTGGTGGTCCGGCATGAAGAGGGATGTAGCGGATTATGTATCCGGTGTTTAGTATGCCAGCAAGTGAAGGCCGAGCGACAGCGACCATCCGGCCTTATGCAAAGGATGGACATCCCAGTGTGGAAGTGGGAAGCTGTCACTATGGACTTTGTTTCGGGTTTGCCTCGATCTAGAAGGGGCAATGACTCGATTTGGGTAGTTGTAGATAGATTCTCGAAGACTGCTCATTTCTTGCCTATGAAGAAGAAGCAGTCAGTAGAGAGTTTAGCTAGATTGTATGTTAGTGGTATCATTAGATTGCATGGTGTGCCGAAGTCGATCATTTCGGATCGAGATCCGAGATTTACTTCGAGGTTGTGGAAGGGTCTTCAGGATGCTTTAGGTTCGGAGCTGAAGCTCAGTTCGGCGTTTCATCCCCAGACTGATGGACAGTCCGAGAGGACTATCCAGACGCTCGAGGATATGTTGAGAGCGTGTGTTTTGGATTGGAAGGATGATTGGGAGCGTCATCTACCTCTAGTGGAGTTCGCATACAACAACAGCTTTCATGCGAGTATTGGTATGGCTCCATTCGAGGCGTTGTATGGTAGGCCCTGCAGATCTCCTTTATGTTGGGAGGAGACTGGTGATAGGCAGTTGATCGGTCCGGAGTTAGTTCAGGAGACTTCGGATAAGGTCCAGCTTATCAGAAGAGGCTTGTTGCGGCACAGGATAGGCAGAAGAGTTATGCCGACAACAGGAGGAAGGATTTGAGTTCGAGGTTGGCGATCATGTCTTCTTGAAGATATCGCCTACTCGAGGTGTCGTCAGATTTGGCAGGCATAGTAAGTTGAGCCCTAGGTTCATTGGCCCATATGAGATTCTCAGACGTTTGGGCAGCGTGGCATATGAGCTAGCCTTACCCCCAGCTTTGGCTAGTGTTCATCCTGTGTTCCACGTTTCGATGCTCAGGAAGTATGTCCGAGATCCGTCTCATGTGATTAGTCATGAGCCAGTGGAGATTCAGCCAGATCTGTCGTATGTCGAGCAACCAGTAGCTATTCTTGACCGGAAGGTTCAGCATCTCCGGAACAAGAGTATTGCGTCGGTGAAAGTTCTCTGGCGGAACTTCTCGCGAGAGGAGGCTACTTGGGAGCTTGAGGATGCGATGAAGAAGAAGTATCCCCTTTTGTTTGAGTAGCGTCGTTCTAACTTCAAGGACAAAGTTTCTTTTAAGGGGGAGAGGGTGTAAGGCCCTCGAATTTTGTTACATTATTGAATTGCATGTAAATAATTCATGTTGTGTATGTATGTATGTATATCTACGTATGTATTAATTAGTATACTTATGTGTGTATGTGTATAATTTAGTATAAATAATGTATGTATTGCTTGATGGTAGTGTGTGCACAATACCATATAGATATTACATGTATATATACATGATGTGCATGGTTTCTGCATGTTTTAGAGTTCTGGCCGAAGGCCAGATTGGCGTCAATATCAGTAGACGTCGATGTTGTGTCGGCGTCAACCCCATGGACGCCAACACTAAGTCCAGCGTCCAGCGATGTGGACGCCAATTTCTCTGACCTGCATGCGTTGCAGACCCAAATTCCGGAAGCAAGCCACCCAACCATTGGGGAGCTGTCCCCAACGGTCTGAAAGGCCATCTTGTCACCCCTGCGTGATAGGAGAACCCCCTCTCCTATATACAAACCCATTTTTACAACCCTAAGCCTTCTCTTTGCCCCTTTGCAAGAGAGGAAGAAGAGAAAGGAGTGAAACCCTATTTTCGGACTGTGAGAAACCCTCACCTTTGCAACCCAAAATCTGAAGTTCTGAAGCTTGATCCGGCCACCTGCTGCATCAAGGAGCTTGCTGGATCATCGAGGAAGGCATCCCCGACCTCGGATTGCACTGGAGCTTGCTCAAGAACCCGGAGGAAGGCCATCTTGGAGGCTGGTTGGGAACTTCTTGGGACAGCCCAAGGAGAGCTTCACCAAGCCTTTTGATCCCTTTGGAGTATACCTAAAAGGCAAGTACCCTACCCATAGTGTTCATGTATGTGTCTAGGATGGTTTTACCATTTTTATGTATTTTCCCTCGTGTCCTAGACCCCCAAATTCACCCCATCTTTGGAGCTCGGGTCTGTGTTTTGCACAGACCTGACCTTAACGGCAATATCCCTTGCCGCTAAGATCATGCTTAGCGTCCAGCGATTGTGCCGTTAACTCCCTTTGACGGCCAAGGATTGCCGTTAAGTTCCTCAGGACAGAACAAAAACTGTTCTCTCCTCTTATACAACTATTTTCGATGTGTTTCTCGTGATGAGGATATATTGTAGCCTTTATGTACTATGTATACTAGTGAATGTGGTGTGTGGATGGATTTTGTGCAAGGTGGTAAATGATAGAGTTTATTTATTCCATGGAAATACATGTATGATGAGTTGCTAATCTTGTCAACCCTTGTTTGTATGATTTAGGACGAGTCTGAATGTCCTACATTTTATGGGTCATGCATGTATTAGTCAGTCTCTGTTCTGAAATTCTGAGATTTTTCCCATGCTTGTGTGAATTAGTGAAAATGTTGTTTGGGAAATAGAAATCATGCGTAGGTCATGATAAATCTTCGGTAAATCATGTATTGCCCACAAATTTCAGGAATAAATTCTGTAGCTCCATGCCTGTTAGGGCTCAGACAGTGAGTTGTTAAAATTGTGCTTGTGTTCAACTCCATGTTAAATCGAATTGCGGATAGCATGTGGAATTAATGTTAGATTTTCTGTAATTTCGTTTTAGCTTAGAAAATCTGAAATTTTGCATGAAGAACCCTAAACCCGAAATTAGCCTGTGGTTAAAATTTCAGGTCATTTGGACCAGTATATGATGCAATATGAATTTTCCATGTAAAAATGTGAAACTAATGCATGCCGTTGTAAAAATGATTTGATTTTGTATATAGCAACCTGATTAGTGAAATTTCCTGAGCACTAAATTTCTGTAATTGTAGTGCCATGTTAGGAAAAACAGAGAAGTGTGCATGTGAGTGAGAAAGTGAATGGAATGAGAGTGACATGTGTAAACATATGTGTTAAAATCAGTAAAATGTGTAATGTGTAACTTGTGCCAAATGTGACACTGCTTCCGTAGAGGGCAGTGGAACCGTATCAGGGAAAAGTCCCCATGAGAAGGTTCAATGTGTTGTGACCCTAAGGGCATTAGGGGGAAATCCTGGAGGTGGACAAGTACCACTGGTTAGGGTGGAGACTTGTTCTCCCAGTCTGCGCAGTCCAAGAGTCGCCATTGTATTGCCTAGATGGCGTCTATGTGATGTGATGTGTTGTGTCCTCTTTGGTGGTTTGGACTATGTGTCACGGCACTAAATGTGAATGTGTAAATGTGTATGTGTTCATGTGAAAAATGTGAATGTGAACAATGTGTAAAAGTGCATGTGTAAAGTGTGAAATATGCGAATTTGAAATTGTGTAAAAATGTGAAACCAAAATGTGAGGATGTGAGTTTGTAATCCATGTTATGACAATCTGAAATCATGCTTAAACAGTAGCTTTACTATGTTATGATCATGTTTATGTATGCAAAATGCCTAGAATCCATGCTAGGGATAATTGTTAAGCATATATAAACAACTTCCATACTTGGTTGTTCACATGTTGTGATTTAATCGTTGTTGTAGCTCTCATGTGTTAGATTATGGTTGCTAAAGCATGTAAAACCAGCAAGCTTAAAGCATGTAAAATGGTTACGTATATGCGTAGGAATGTGTAGATTCCATGTTAGGTATGTTTCCTTTCATGCATGCTCGGGAATTCATGTTAATGGCTTTCATGTCTTAGTTGGTTGAAGGTAGATTTTTATGTGAGGAATGAATAGAAAGCATGTGATAGGTGATTCTATTTTAGGAAATCTGAAAGCATAGTCCATGTGTTTAAATTGTAGATTCACCATGATAGGTTGTAAAATTTAATGTCAAGCATGCTACATGTTGTGTCTTGTGAATGTGTATGTAGAACCTACTATGATATGTGCATGTACGGTATGTGTAGAATTACTTGCGGAGTCTTTTAGACTCACTACTTGCTTCGGCGTACAGGTGTAGTTGGTGACGAGACACTTGTGGAGGAGACGTTGGAGACCGACTCCGAGCGGAGATTAGAGTGTTGGAGTACTTGTGACATTTTGTGATTTTCATAGTATGTAAATTGAACATTGTACTAGCATTATCATGGAAAAATGTATAAGTATGGACATCTATGTATTTGATTTTCAGCAATTTAAATTATGTGGACTTTTAGCTCTTTAAATGTTATCGAAACATGTATGTTAAATGTGGATAATGAATGAAATGAAGACAGTGGTTCTTTTACTTCCGCTACTCTGTTCTTATATTCACGTGTATCTCAGCTGAATGTCATTGTTGGGTAAATGTCCCACTGTGATGACGCTCGCTATACCGACGTGGGTTGGTATAACCGTACCGGTATAATGAGGGTCGTCGCACAAAAGTTGAGAAATAAAGTCAATGAACTGGTAAAGATTAGATGGGAAAATAGGCAGGGTGGAGAAGACACTTGGGAGTTGGCCGATGAGATGTACAAGACGTATCCATACTTGTTTGAGTAAGCGTTAAATTCTTTTAGGTGATAGTTCTATATGTGTTGAACTGTTGATTGCATTTATTCCATTAATTTTGAGGATGAAATTCCTTTTCGGTGATAGTAATGTAATATCCTGTACATTCGGATCGTGGTTTATCTGGTTTAAGGGTCAGTGTGTGGCCCATTGTATGAGTGTGCGTGTGTGAATGTGTGTTTACAGGTTGGTGTGGCAGGTTGGGAGGCTAGAGGGTTGGAAATCCCAGCCCAAATAGACCTTTGGAAGGTTCATTAAGAACGTGACCAACATAGTCGTCGTGATTCTTATATGAACACGACAACCTGCCACGTCGTGATTTGGAACCGCTTCTACGTGAGCGTCGTTGCATGCGCGCCGCGTGGCGCATGCAGGGTCATCTGGGTTTAATCGCGAAGGAGGGGTACGTCACATTTCTAAATGTGATGGCCCGATACATCGTGATTTACACTCAATACATTTTTGGGCTTCTACCCTTGGCCGAATAGTGTAGTCGCATTGTTCAGCTGAGAGGTTTTGCTGCGAGTTTTGGAGGTGATTTTGGGCTTTTGGCTGTCCATTCAGCGTGGTTCCGACACGAGGAGGAGTTTCAGAGCGCAGGGAACCTCCGGACGGCGTTGGTTTTGCGTTTCACCCGTTGGTAGGGGAACTCTTCTTGGTTTTCCTTTGCATGGACTGTATAGATTAGGGTTTGTGGATTTAGATATGGAAATCATGCAATCATGATAGTGAGCATGCTTAGGGTTTCATATGAATAGTTATTTCTTGCTTTACTACCATGTACAGGCATTTGATGTGATTTCCAGAATGAAGGTTTAGGGCTGGCTTCTACTGCCTGAAAGGAGACAAAACCATCTATGAAGGCGACGACCTGGCCCGTTGCGATTCAGGCCTTAAGGCGAGGGGTTGGTCTGTCGCGATTCAAACACCGATTGGCAACCACTGTGTTGGACACGATTTAGATTGTGGCCACCCGAGCTCTGGGGTTCTGTGGCCAGTCTGTTTGGTTTCTGTTGTACATTGCTTGGGCTATGTTGGCTATGCAATGTAGGGTCTGTATGGGTTGTGTCGACTTATACCGTGAATGATAACGATGGGTTTTGCTTGGAAATGTATGCACAACAAGTTGGGTTGTAATGCCTTCCGTGGTTACCTCTCCAGTTGATTACCCAGGCACCGGGTGCTCAGGTTTTGTCCCGGTACGGTGATTACCATCAAGGTTTGTGTCGTCTTCCTAGACACCCTCACTCCTGTGTTTGAGTTGTACGTCCGGTTGAGGGAAAGACGACAGGGGGCATTGACTTGTGTTTGTGGGTGTCCAGTCGCTTGTAGCGCGCTCGTGGTTCGAGGACGAACACCAGTAGACGTACTGGTCTCCAGCTAGTCCTGTTTCCAGTGCATCACGTTAGGGAGCTCAGGCCGGAGTCCCTAAAGGTGTCAGGCTTGGGCCTGCAGTTATGTGGTCTGCAGGAGTGGTGTTAGTTTGTCTCCACAGTTCTTGACCTTGTTGAGGTGGAGCGACAACTGGACCTTTTGTCTGTGGCTGCAAGGCTGAGAGGTAGACTTGTGTTGTTTGTTCAGGTCTGTGGCTGGTATCGCGAACCACTCCACATAACTCGTGTTCGGCATGCCCTTCTTTAGCTAGTACACGTATATGCGATTTGCGTTTAATTACTTACTTGCGGCTATAGTATCATGCATAGGAGGCGGTATTTCTTATTTGTTTACAGCTTTGCTTACTCTACTTGTTGTACATTGCTCTTTCGGCTTTTTGGGAGTTGCCCTCTGTGCTAGTGACTTTTGAGGCTCACCCCTTCATCATCCAGGTGAAGGAGAGCAGGAGGGTTCTCGTCCCTCTTCTAGTTCTGGTCAGCATCGTAGTGGAGTCGGGCCTTCGACACTAGCAGAGTAATACTTCTACTTGTTGTGCCTTGGGGGTTTTTCCTAGGCCGTTGTACTTTGTATTGTGACTTTGGTATGGATCTGAATATGTACAGTTCATGTGGATATGTGTGAGAAATGTAAACTTATATGTGTTTAGCGGGTTCTTTTATATTTCCATGGACATGTTGTGTTGATATCCTTTGCGAGGCGACGGCTCGTTCGTGGGAGACGGAGTCGTGTCGGGCACATTAATGGGTTAACGAGCCTGAATGATGAGGACCGTCATAGATGTTGTAACGTCGCGTGTCTTTCGGATCCATGCGGATCATGTGTGTGTTGGTTGTGTAGGCCGTTGTGAGGCCATTGTGAGCTAGTTGTATGGAATGTGTAATGTGAATGTGTGGTTTGAGCAGGTGAAGAGCAGGGTTGGTCCTGAAATGAAACGGGACCTGCTGCTGTTCAGTTGGAGTTGGCGGCCAGGGGTGGCCGTTGACTGATTGGCGTCCAAGTGAGTGGACGTTGACTTCTTGAACTTGGCGGCAGTAGGTGTGGACGCTAAGGGTGGCGGTTGCTGTTGGCGGCATGGGGGTTGACGCCAACCTGAGAATGGTGCAGGTTATAGGCTCACCCGAGGTCAGCTCTCTCAGCTCACTCTCTTCCCCTCTTGCCCCAGCTTCGCGCCCCGGTGTTTCTGAAGCTTCTAATAGGTTCTGAGGAGTGGTTGGTCGATCGTAGAACACGCGGCATCGCTGAATTACGCGAGGAAACGTCGCGGCGTGGTGCAATTCCCGTGGGAGCTCGCGGAGGGCTCGGCGTGAACCGGGAGATTGTGGGAGATTCTAACGCGTTCTGAGGTAGGGGACGAACCCGTTTAGCTCCGTAGAAACATTAAAACACATCATAACCACTTGAACCAGCATGATAATGCATGTTTGGATAGAGTTGCACCATACGGGGATAATGGGTGGTTTGAGTAGTTTAATGTATGAAGCATGTTGTAATGGGTTGTATTGGGTTCTGGCATGCTAAAGGAACTACATTTATATATTTTTATGTAGTTAGAACGGTTAAAGAACCCGCAGAGCCGGATTAGGGTTTCTGCAGGGTTTATGGCCGAAGAACTTGGCGTCAACATCATTCGTCGCCAAGCTCCTCAGCCAAGATGTTAACGGCCAGGTCCCTTGCCGTTGACTTGGTGTAAGCGGCAGTCGATGTTGCCGCCTACTGGCTATGAACAGCAAAGACTGAATTGTGATATTTATCGATAATGCATGTGTGTTGACGCATGAGGTGCACTGAGTGCACTTGGTTCTTGTGTTTAGCATACAAGGTATGCAGTTAGTTGCTTACTTCAGTGACTGCGTGTTGTTTACGCGAGTCAGTTGGGTTCACGTGTAGTGGACCATGGTTACTTGTGGTTTACGTGAGGTTTCACGTGGTTTGTGTGTGACGTGCACGTGGTTTGTGTACGTGGCGAGTAGTACGACGCCTACCGTGGTTACCTCTCCAGTTGGGTGCCCCAGGTTCTTTGTGAGCCAGGCTGTTAGCTCGGGGCTTTGTCCCGGTACTTGTGTTGTACCGTCGAGGTCTGTGTCGTCTGACCTGGACACCCTCACTCTTGTTTTGAGTTGTACGTCCGGCTGAGGGAAAGACGACAGTGGGACAGTGACACTTGTGTTTGTCTTTAGTCACTTGTAGCGCGCTCGTAGTTGGGGGTACGGACACCAGTAGACGTACTGGACCCCAGCTAGTCCTTTTCCAGTGCCTCACTCTAAGAGCCCGGGCCAGGGTCTCTGGAGGTGCCAGGCATGGGCCTGTGACCGTGTGGTCTGCAGGTGGTGGTGTTTAGTTGGTCTCCACAGTTGCTTGACCTTTTTACGTGGAGCGGCAGCTGGACCTTTCGTCCGTGGCTGCGAGACTGAGAGGTAGACCTGTGTTAGTTGTCCGAGTCAGTTTCTGGTGTCGCGAACCAGTTCACGTGGCTCGTGTTGGCTGTCTCTACTTTAGCTTGTACACCTGTACTGGTTTGCCGTTTAATTATTACTGTTGTTTCTCGTAGTCGGCAGACGGTGAGTACTTTTACAGCTTTACTTACCTGCTTAGCTGTTATATAATTTTGGTGCTGTTTACTATTCGTACTTGTGTGTTGGTTTGCTCGGTTTTGGGGGAGTTCCCTACTGAGCCAGTGACTAGAGAGGCTCACCCCTACCCCCACAGGTGAGAGCGAGGAGGACGTTTCTCGTCCGACGTCCAGTTCTGGGCCGCGTCGTAGCGGTGCAGGGTCAGCACCTCCAGCAGAGTAGCTCCAGCAGTGTAGTTTTGTAGTTGTTTACTTTCTTCAGTTGTACCTCGGGGTATGCCCCAGGCTCTTGTACCTCTTTATCAGTTTTTGTGGAAATTTGGCTATGTAAACTTGTGAATTATATATAAAATGTGGTGTGTTCCTTTATGTTTACACGGACTGTGGTTTGGTATCCCTTGCGAGGCTTCGGCCCGTTCGCGGGAGGCGGACTCGGATCAAGTACGTTATCGGTTTAACGGGCTTGGCCGAGGCGTTCCGTCACAGTTGGTATCAGAGCAAGGTCCGTGTTAATATAAGGGAATTAGAAAGATACATAGCCTTATTTCGGTCATTATACACTGCTGGTAGGGACCCTGGTTTTTGATCATTTGTGGTTTTGATTTTTGTCTGGTGTTTTGTGTATGTAGAAATTTCTGAAATGGCTGATAGGAGAGATTGGGGTGGTGGAGGAGATGATCCGGAGGAAAGCACCCAGCGAATGATAGAAAGAATTTGGGAGAGCCTCACGGATATTCGGGCGAGAATGGATCAGCAGGCGCCAGTACCACCAGTTGCAGTGCCACCTGGGGATGGAGAGGCAATACCTGTTGCTCCAGTTCCGCCGAGAGTGGAGGTACCTTTTGTAGCACCTGTGCCACCACCACCACCAGTATTGTTAGCAGAAGAACCAGTGATGCAGGTGGAGAAATTTCTGAGATTGCAGCCGCCTACTTATTCAGGAGGGCCGAATCCAGATACAGCCGAGCACTGGGTTCATGAAATAGAAAGAGTCTTTGCGACTATGAGGTGTCCGGCAGCGGATAGAGTGGTATTAGCTGCTTATCAGTTGAGAGGTTTTGCCTTGGAATGGTGGCGATTGAAGATGCAAACCACTTTTGCAGGCAGGACGGAAGAAGCTATCACTTGGCCGGAGTTTCTTGATGTATTTAATGATACATTCTTTCCGATCCAAGTGCAGCAAGTAAAAAGAGAGCAATTCCGAACTCTTCAGCAAGGTAACTCTTCAGTCTTAGAGTACCAGATGAGATTTATGGCACTTAGCCGTTATGCGCCATATGTGGTTTCAGATAATAACATGATGGTTGAGTACTTTATCAGAGGATTGAGAGTGGAATTGCAGGATGCGATAGTACCTCTTATGTGCAAGACAGTGGAAGAGGCAGCGCAGAGGGCAGCTACCTTGGAGAGGTCTATCCGTACTCGTCAGGCAGGTGAATCAGGTTCAGGTAGTTTCCGGCTACCGCAGCAGACAGTAGGTGCAAGCAAGGGTAAGGCACCAGCAGGACCTTCTTCATCAGGCTTTGGTAAATGGGGCCAGAAATTAAAGCAAGCACTTAAAGGAAAAGGAAGAGGATGGGGAGGTCGTCCGCAGTTCCAGCAAGGCCGTGGTAGGCCTGAGGTGGAGGAGTCGCAGCAGAGCACTGCCAGGCAGCCTATTGTTCCTCCAGGGTATAGATGTTATAATTGTAATCAGCCGGGACATTTGATCCGCAATTGTCCCTATGCAAGAGAATATGGGTATGGCAGAGGTGTGCAGCAGCAGCAGCCTCAGCAGTTCCAGCAGCCACAGGCAGGTCGTGGCAGAGGAGCACCGCAGCAGCGAGGGAGAGGCCGGGTTATGGCTATCACCCGAGCCCAGGCAGAGGCGTCAAATATGATAGAAGGTACTTTACCTCTTTATGAATATTCAGCAAGAGTCTTA
Source organism: Colocasia esculenta (assembly GCA_014218235.1). Taxonomy (NCBI): domain Eukaryota; kingdom Viridiplantae; phylum Streptophyta; class Magnoliopsida; order Alismatales; family Araceae; genus Colocasia; species Colocasia esculenta. The sequence goes on from CM024754.1 coordinate 116,773,649, forward strand.
TTTGATTCGGGTGCCTCTCATTCTTTTATTTCCGAAGAATTTCTGGATTGCATAGCTCATCCTTTAGAAGAGAAGTCTTGTGAGTTAGTGGTGGAGGTTCCTTCAGGTGAGTTCTTACTCACTTCGAGCTATATAGATGAAGCTCCTGTTATGATTGAAGGGAACCAGATGCCGGGTCGGTTGTATGCCCTGCAGTTGTCAGATTATGATATCATTTGGGTATGGATTGGCTTGAAATGTATGGAGCAATGTTAGATTGCAGAAAGAAAAGGATCAGATTTTGTCATCCTAATGGTGCAGTGTTTGAATATCAAGGTATGCCTTTTTATACCTCCAAGTTTCTAATTTCTGCAATTAAAGCTAGAAAGTTGATAAATGATGGGTGTGTGGCTTATTTAGCCTCGGTAAGTTTGGTAGAGGCCAGTCAGCCAATAGAAGCAGTTCCCGTGGTTAGGGAATTTGCTGATGTTTTTCCGAAGATTTGCCTGGTTTAGCTCCACACAGAGAGGTGGACTTTTCTATTGAGTTGCTGCCAGGTACCATGCCGATTTCTAAAGCTCCATATCGGATGGCACCAGCAGAACTTAAAGAATTGAAAAAGCAATTAGAAGAGTTGTTGCAGAAAGGTTTTATTAGACCGAGTCATTCCCGTGGGGAGCGCCGGTTTTATTTGTGAAAAAGAAAGATGGAAGTTTTCGGATGTGTATTGATTATAGAAAATTGAATGATGTGACCATCAAGAATAAGTACCCGTTGCCGAGGATAGATGATTTTGATCAGTTGCAATCAGCAAAGGTGTTTTCTAAAATTGATTTGATGTCCGGGTACCATCAGTTAAGAATCAAGGAGGAGGATATAGATAAGACAGCGTTCAGAACCAGATATGGTCACTATGAGTTTGTGGTAATGCCTTTTGGGTTGACTAATGCTCCTGCAAGTTTTATGGATCTGATGAATAGAATTTTTCATCCATATTTAGATCAATTCATTGTGGTCTTTATTGATGATATTCTAATTTATTCAGCATCTGAAGAGGAGCATGCAGCTCATTTGAGGTTTACCCTGCAGTTGTTAAGAGATAACCAGTTGTTTGCTAAATTAGTAAGTGTGAATTCTGGTTGAAGGAAATTCAGTTTTTGGGTCATGGTATCTCAGCTAAAGGAATAGCAGTGGACCCGAGTAAAGTGGAAGCTGTGTCTAGGTGGGAAGTGCCTAAAACAATAACCGAGATTAGAAGTTTTCTGGGGTTGGCAGGTTATTATAGGCGCTTTATTCAAGATTTTTCTAAGATTGCAGCACCTATGACTAGATTGACCAGGAAAGGAGTGCCTTTTGTGTGGTCCGGTGAATGTCAGAGAAGTTTTATGGAATTAAAGAAAAGACTTACATCAGCACCTATATTGACATTACCGGCAGGGAGTGGTGGTTTTGTGTTGTATACTGATGCTTCAAGGAGAGGACTTGGTGCAGTGCTTATGCAGCATGGTAAAGTGATAGCCTATGCATCCAGGCAATTGAAGCCAGCAGAAGAAAATTACCCCACTCATGATTTGGAATTGGCAGCAGTTGTGTTTGCCTTGAAAATGTGGAGGCATTATCTGTATGGCGAGAGATTTGAGATTTTTACAGATCATAAAAGCTTGAAGTATATCTTCTCGCAGAAAGATTTGAATCTTCGCCAACGCAGATGGGTTGAATATTTGAAGGATTATGATTTCAGTTTGGCTTACCATCCGGGTAAGGCCAATGTTGTAGCAGATGCCTTGAGCAGAAAGGCATATATGAATTTGATGATGATTAAAGAATGGAAGTTGTATGAAGAGGTAGCGGAGAATTCCTTGTATGTGCCCAGCAGTCAGCGACGGGCAATTCTAGCTGCTAGTGCTGTAGAGCCGTCTTTGTATTGGCAGATCATTGAGGCTCAGAGAGCAGATGCAGGTTTACCTGAAATTGTAAAAATGGAAGGAGTTTCTATTGATGATAATTGTGTGGTTAGGCTCAGGGGCAGGTTGTTTGTTCCTGCAGAAAGAGAGGTGAAGCAGCGAGTTTTGGAAGAGGCTCATAAATCTAGGTACACTATTCATCCGGGTAGTACTAAAATGTACCATGATTTAAGGAAGCATTTTTGGTGGCCTCATATGAAGAAAGAAATAGCAGAATTTGTAGCAAGGTGTGCTATCTGTCAGCAGATTAAAGCAGAGCATCAGAAGCCTGGAGGTCTATTGCAACCGTTGCCTATTCCACAGTGGAAATGGGATGATATTGCGATGGACTTTGTGGCAGGTTTACCAAGGTCGAGTTCCGGGCATAATGGAATATGGGTGTTTGTTGACAGATTGACTAAGGTATGCAGATTAGTGGCAGTAAGTATGTCTTGGACAGTGGACAGATTGGCAAATATTTATGTTGAAAGAATTGTTCCACTGCATGGTATTCCGAAGAGTATTGTATCTGATAGAGATCCAAGATTTACTTCTGGTTTTTGAAGAAGTCTGCAGAAAGTAATTGGTTCTGAATTGAGGTATAGCTCCGCTTATCATCCCCAGACAGATGGTCAGACAGAAGGACTATTCAGACAATTGAAGATATGTTGCGGGCTTGTTGTTTAGTTTGGGGAGGTAGTTGGGAGCATCATTTGGGAATGGTTGAGTTTGCCTACAATAATAGTTATCATACCAGTCTTGGGATGGCACCGTATGAAGCTTTATATGGAAGGCCATGTAGAACCCCATTGAACTGGCATGAAGTGGGAGAAAGGCAATTGGTGGGTCCTGAATTGATTCAGCAAACCACGGAAGTGGTGAAGCTTATTAATGAAAAATTACAGGCAGCTCAAAGTTGGCAGAAAAGTTATGCAGATGTGCGGAGGAGACCACTTCAGTTTGAGGTGGGAGATTTTGTTTTTCTGAGAGTTTCCCCGAGTAAAGGTATTATGAGATTTGGCAAGTCTGGAAAGTTGAGTCCAAGGTATGTGGGACCTTTCCAGGTATTGAAAGAATTGGGGAAACAGCTTATAGGCTGGATTTGCCAGCTGATTTTGCAGATGTGCATGATATTTTCCATGTCTCCATGTTGAGAAAGTGTATTGAAGATCCAGCTCAAATAATTAGATATCAAGGTGGTGACCTGAGGCGGACATGACTATGCCAGAGTATCCGGTGCAGATCACAGATCGAAAGATAAAGAAGCTGAGGAATAAAGAAATTGAGCTAGTTAAAGTGAGATGGGAAAATAGATTAGGTGGTGAGGATACCTGGGAGTTGGCCGCGGAAATGGCTAAAGGGTATCCCTATCTGTTTGAGTAAGCTTGTGTATTTTCTTTTTAGATGATAGTACTTGTAAAGGTGTGTATGTATAAGTTGTTTAACTTTGAATTGTGTTATGAATTTCGAGGTCGAAATTTTCTTTTTAGATGATAGTAATGTAACGTCGCGTGTCTTTCGGATCCATGCGGATCATGTGTGTGTTGGTTGTGTAGGCCGTTGTGAGGCCATTGTGAGCTAGTTGTATGGAATGTGTAATGTGAATGTGTGGTTTGAGCAGGTGAAGAGCAGGGTTGGTCCTAAAATGAAATGGGACCTGCTGCTGTTCAGTTGGAGTTGGCGGCCAGGGGTGGCCGTTGACTGTTGGCGTCCAAGTGAGTGGACGTTGACTTCTTGAACTTGGCGGCAGTAGGTGTGGACGCTAAGGGTGGCGGTTGCTTTTGGCGGCATGGGGGTTGACGCCAACCTGAGAATGGTGCAGGTTATAGGCTCACCCGAGGGCAGCTCTCTCAGCTCACTCTCTTCCCCTCTTGCCCCAGCTTCGCGCCCCGGTGTTTCTGAAGCTTCTAACAGGTTCGAGGAGTGGTTGGACGATCGTAGAACGCGCGGCATCGCTGAATTACGCGAGGAAACGTCGCGGCGTGGTGCAATTCCTGTGGGAGCTCGCGGAGGGCTCGGCGTGAACCAGGAGATTGCGGGAGATTCTAACGCGTTCTGAGGTAGGGGACGAACCCGTTTAGCTCCGTAGAAACATTAAAACACATCATAACCACTTGAACCAGCATGATAATGCATGTTTGGATAGAGTTGCACCATACGGGGATAATGGGTGGTTTGAGTAGTTTAATGTATGAAGCATGTTGTAATGGGTTGTATTGGGTTCTGGCATGCTAAAGGAACTAAATTTATATATTTTTCTATAGTTAGAACGGTTAAAGAACCCGCAGAGCTGGATTAGGGTTTCTGCAGGGTTTATGGCCGAAGAACTTGGCGTCAACATCGTTTGTCGCCAAGCTCCTCAGCCAAGATGTTAACGGCCAAGTCCCTTGCCATTGACTTGGTGTAAGCGGCCGTCGATGTTGCCGCCTACTGGCTATGAACAATAAAGACTAAATTGTGATATTTATCGATAATGCATGTGTGTTGACGCATGAGGTGCACTGAGTGCACTTGGTTCTTGTGTTTAGCATACAATGTATGCAGTTAGTTGCTTACTTCAGTGACTGCGTGTTGTTTATGCGAGTCAGTTGGGTTCACGTGTAGTGGACCATGGTTACTTGTGGTTTACGTGAGGTTTCACGTGATTTGTGTGCGACGTGCACGTGGTTTTGTGTACGTGGCGAGTAGTACGACGCCTACCGTGGTTACCTCTCCAGTTGGGTGCCCCAGGTTCTTTGTGAGCCAAGCTGTTAGCTCGGGGCTTTGTCCCGGTACTTGTGTTGTGCCGTCGAGGTCTGTGTCGTCTGACCTGGACACCCTCACTCTTGTGTTAGAGTTGTACGTCCGGCTGAGGGAAAGACGACAGTGGGATAGTGACACTTGTGTTTGTCTTTAGTCACTTGTAGCGCGCTCGTAGTTGGGGGTACGGACACCAGTAGACGTACTGGACCCCAGCTAGTCCTTTTCCAGTGCCTCACTCCTGAGAGTTCCGGGCCAGGGTCTCTGGAGGTGCCAGGCATGGGCCTGTGACCGTGTGGTCCGCAGGTGGTGGTGTTTAGTTGGTCTCCACAGTTGCTTGACCTTTTTACGTGGAGCGGCAGTTGGACCTTTCGTCCGTGGCTGCGAGACTGAGAGGTAGACCTGTGTTAGTTGTCTGAGTCAGTTTCTAGTGTCGCGAAACCAGTTCACGTGGCTCGTGTTGGCTGTCTCTACTTTAGCTTGTACACCTGTACTGGTTTGCCGTTTAATTATTACTGTTGTTTCTCGTAGTCGGCAGACGCTGAGTACTTTTACAGCTTTACTTACCTGCTTAGCTGTTATATAAATTGTTAGTGTTGTTTACTATTCGTACTTGTGTGTTGGTTTGCTCGGTTTTGGGGGAGTTCCCTACTGAGCCAGTGATTAGAGAGGCTCACCCCTACCCCCACAGGTGAGAGCGAGGAGGACGTTTCTCGTCCGACGTCCAGTTCTGGGCCGCGTCGTAGCGGTGCAGGGTCAGCACCTCCAGCAGAGTAGCTCCAGCAGTGTAGTTTTGTAGTTGTTTACTTTCTTCAGTTGTACGTCGGGGTATGCCCCAGGCTCTTGTACCTCTTTATAGTTTTTTGTGAAATTTGGCTATGTAAACTTGTGAATTATATATAAAATGTGGTGTGTTCCTTTATGTTTACACGGACTGTGGTTTGGTATCCCTTGCGAGGCTTCGGCTCGTTCTCGGGAGGCGGACTCGAATCAAGTACGTTATCGGTTTAACGGGCTTGGCCGAGGCGTTCCGTCAAAGATGTGCTCCCACTTCCACACAGGAATGGGTAGCGATCGTAGCTTACCTCCAGAATGCTAGTGCTCCATCTTCACCTGCTGACAGATATGGCAACGAGCAATGAACTCAGCAATATCTCTCTTCATCCCGGGCCACCAGAAGAGTCCCCTCAGGTCATGATACATCTTGGTGGAACCAATATGAACAAAGTACCTCGATCTATGCACCTCAGCCAGTAGCTCCTGCCTGACGTCTGCTGGAACGTAAAGTTTGCCTCTGAATCTAACCTCACTGTCCTCATCCAACTCAACCTCTGGCATCTGCAACATGTCTGCTAACTCTGTATCTGCACTCTAAGCCTCTATAACCTACTGATATATGACTGGACGAACTGTCAAACTAGTCAATATTGCTCTATCTATGAGTCTCGATGGAGAAAACACTCCCTAAACTGCTCCCTCTAACAACCTCAAGTGTCTAACAATTGAAGAACTCAAGCAGGCTCTCCTGCTCAAAGCGTCTGCTATGACATTAGCCTTTCTCGAGTGATAGGAAAGAGTGAAGTCATAGTCCTTCAAGTACTCGACCCACTTGTGCTGCTTGAGGTTCAGATCTCTCTATGTGAAGACATACTGCAAACTCATGTGGTCCGTGAACACCTCGAACACCTCGCTGTACAAGTAATGTCTCCACAACCTCAAGGGAAACACCACTGCTGCAAGCTCCAAGTCGTGTGTCGGGTAATTTTGCTCATTCTTCTTCAACTACCAAGAAGCATAGGAGACTACCCTCCCGTGCTGCATCCACACAACACCCAGACCAGCTCTTGAAGTGTCGATGTGGACAACAAAACCATCGCTAGCAGATAGCACAACAAGGATCGGAGCTGAAGTCAACCTGCTCTTCAGCTCCTGGAAACTCTGCTCACACTCTGCTGTCCAAACGAACCTGCTCTCTCGCCTGGTCAACCTCGTCAATGGCTCAACAACTCTGTCAAAGTCCTACACAAACCTCTTATAGTAGCCTGCCAAACCTAGAAAATTGCGCACCTATGCAACTATAGTGGGCTGGCCCCACGAAACCACTACCTCACCCTTGGCGGGGTCCACCGCCACTCTTGCACCTGACACCACGTGACCAAGGAAGTGCACCTCCTTTAGCCAAAGTTCACATTTTCGAATTTGGCATAAAGTTGGTGACTCCTCAATTTCTCCATCACCCGCCTCAAGTAAACCTCGTACTCCTCTGCCTTCGCTGAGTACACCAGGATGTCGTCTACGAACACTACCATGAACCTGTCCAGGTACTCTCGTAACACATTGTGCATCATCTCCATGGAGGCTGTCAGTGCATTCGTGAGCCCAAAATGCATCATGACAAACTCAAAGTGTGATGGAACGCCTCGTCCAAGCCCATTAAATCATTAACGTACTTGATCCGAGTCTGTCTCCCGTGAATGGGCCGAAGCCTCGCAAGGGATACCACATACTAGTCCGTGAAAACACAAAGGAACACACCATTCCATATATATATTTCACAAATTTACATAGCCATATTTCCATAAAACTGAAAGAAAGTACAAGAGCCTGGGGCATACTCCGGGGTACAACTGGAAGAAGTAAACAACTAACTACACTACACTGTTGGAGGTACTGACCCTGCACCGCTACGACGCGGCTCCGAACTGGACGACAGCCGAGAAACGTCCTCCTCGCCCTCACCTGTGGGGGTAGGGGTGAGCCTCGCTAGTCACTGGCTCAGTAGGGAACTCCCCCAACACCGAGCAAACCAAAACATAGGTATGAAAGCAATAAACTATACTAACAGTTTATAGAACAGCTAAGCAGGATATTAAAGCTATAAATATACTCACCGTTTGCCGACTACGTAAAATAATTATATTAAATAAATGGTAAACCCAAACAGGTGTATGAGCTACAGTAGAGACCGCCGCACACGAGCCACGTGAACTGGTTCGCGACACCAGTGACTGACTCGGAAAAACTAACACAGGTCTACCTCTCAGTCTCGCAACCACGAACGAAAGGTCCGGCTGCCGCTCCACGTGAAAAAGTCAAACAACTGTGGAGACCAACTAAACACCACCACCTGCGGACCACACGGTCGCAGGCCCATGCCTGGCACCTCTAAAGACCCTGGCCTGGGCCCTCTAGAGTGAGGCACTAGAAAAGGACTAGCTGGGGATCCGTGTCGACTACTGGTGTCCGTGTCCCCAACTAAGAGCGCGCTACAAGTGACCAAAAGACAAGTACAACAGTCACTGTCCCACTGTCGTCTTTCCCTCAGCCGGACGTACAACTCAAGCAAAGGAGTGAGGATGTCCAGGTCAGACGACACAGACCTCGACGGTACAGCACAAGTACCAGGACAAAGCCCCGAGCTAACAGCCTGGCTCATAGAGAACCTGGGGCACCCAACTTGAGAGGTAACCACGGTAGGCGTCGTACTACTTGCCACGTACACAAAACCACGTGCACGTCACACAAACCACGTGAACTCTCGTGTAAACTACGTGCACTAATAGTCACTACACGTGAATACCACTTAAACACACGAAGAACCAGCTAACTACGTACCCAGTACGCTAATCTCAGAAATCACATGCACTAGGTACACCACAAATACCAATGCACCACTTGATATTGTTAAATATTCAATATAATAACATTTAAATAAAAGCATGCTGACGGCAACATCGACTGCCATCGATGAGATATAAACGGCAAGATATCTGGCCGTCAATCTCCTAGCTGAAGAACCTTGCGTCTATCGATATTGACGTCAAGCTCCTCGGCTATCAGCTCTCACAGAAACCATAGGCCGATTCCTCAGGTATTCTCGGCCTTAAAATCAACGGAAAAACACGAGGAAACACTTCCTCTAAGATACATACATCTCAATCAAACCGAAACTACAAGTTTCACTTGTTAAACTGCTCAAACCACCCATTGTCCCCACATGGAGCACCTTTACCCAAAAGCATAATTAACATGCAGATTCATGCGTTCCAAATGCATTATCACAACAGAAGAAATTAAAAGGGATCGTTCCCTACCTCAAGACGCACTTAAACCTCTTAAATCCTTTCAATTCGTACCAAACCCTCTGCGAGCTCCTACGGAGATTACACCTCGCTCCGGCGTTTCCTTGCCCGATTCATCACCACCTCACGTTCCACGATCCTTCAACTAGCCTTCTGCAACCATTGGAAGCAGTGGGAAAGCAAGGGCATGAAAATAGGGCGAGGGAGAAGGAGAATGGAGTGAGGGAACTGCCCTCGGGTAGACCTATATCCTGCAGGTCGCACAGGTTGGCGTTAACCCTATTGTCGTTTAGGGAACCGCCCCAATAAACGTCCACAAAGCCCGCTGTTAAGTTCTTAAAGTTGACGTCACCTTTGATGGACGCCAAACCAGTCAACGACGACACCTGGCCGTCAACCCCTAATCAACTGCAGCAGGTCCTGTCTTGTTTCAGGACCAAACCTGCGCGCACCACACATCCAAACAACATTGGCCTCACGATGGCCACCACAACCATTACACACATGATCCATAAGGATCCGAAAAACACACGACGTTACATTACTATCATCTAAAAGGAAAATTTTGACCTCTAAATTCATAGCACAATTCAAACATAAACAACTTAATTATGCACATTTTTACAAGTACTATCATCTAAAAAGAAATACAAAACTTTATTCAAACAGATAGGGATACCCCTTAGCCATCTCCTCGGCTAATTCCCAGGTATCCTCACCACCTAACCTATTTTCCCTTCTCACTTTAACTAACTCAATTTCTTTATTCCTTAGCTTCTTTGTCTTACGGCCAGTAATCTGCACCAGATACTCTGGCATAGACATATCTAGTTTCAAGTCACCACATTGGTAACTAATTATCTGCGCTGGATCTTTGATGCACTTTCTTAACATAGAAACATGGAAAATATCATGAACATCTGCAAAATCGGCTGGCAAATCAAGTCTATAAGCCGTTTCCCCAATTCTTTCTAATACCTGAAAGGGTCCCACATATCTCAGACTCAATTTTCTGGTCTTGCCAAATATCATAATACCATTACTAGGGGAAACTCTTAGAAAAACAAAGTCTCCCACTTTAAACTGAAGTGGTCTTCTCCGATTATCGGCATAACTCTTCTGCCTGCTTTGAGCTGCTTGCAACTTTTCTTTAATGAACTTCACTATTTCCGTGGTTTGCTGAATTAATTCAGGACCCACCATCTGCCTTTCCCCTACTTCATGCCAATTCAATGGGGTTCTACATGGCCTTCCATATAGAGCTTCATATGGTGCCATCCCAAGACTGGTATGATAATTATTGTTATAAGTAAATTCAACCATTCCCAAATGCTGCTCCCAATTACCACCCCAAACTAAGCAACATGCTCGCAACATATATTCAATTGTCGGAATAGTCCTCTCTATCTGACCATCCATCTGGGGGTGATAAGCGGAGCTATATCTCAATTCCGTACCAATTACTTTTTTCAAACTTCTCCAAAACCAGAAGTAAATCTTGGATCTCTATCGGACACGATAGTCTTTGGAATACCATGTAGTGGAACAATTCTATCAATATAAACCTTTGTTAATCTGTCCACTGTCTAAGACATACTTATTGCCACTAATCTGCATACTTTGGTCAATCTATCAACAAATATCCATATTCCATTATGTCCTGTTGCTGACCTTGGCAAACCTGCTACAAAGTCCATAGCAATATCATCCCATTTCCACTGCGGAATGGGCAATGGTTGCAATAGACCTCCAGGCTTCTGATACTCTGCCTTAATTTGCTGACATATAGCACATCTTGAAACAAACTCAGCTATTTCCTTTTTCATATGAGGCCACCAGAAATGTTTCTTTAAATCCTGGTACATTTTAGTACTACCTGGATAGATAGTGTACCTAAATTTATGAGCCTCTTCTAATACTCCCTGCTTAACCTCCCTCCCTGCTGGAACAAACAACCTGCCTCTGAGCCTAACCACACAATTATCATCAATGGTAACTCCTTCCATTTTCACAATTTCGATCAAATTTGCATCTGCTTTCTGAGCTTCCACAATCTGCCAATATAAGGACGGCTCTACAGCACTACTGGCTAGTACTGCCCGCCGTTGACTGCTTGGCACATACAAAGAATTCTCCGCTATCTCCTCATACAATTTACATTCCTTGATCATCATTTGACTTATATATGCCTTTCTACTCAAGGCATACGCTATCACATTGGCCTTACCCGAATGATAAGCCAAACTGAAGTCATAATCTTTCAAATACTCCACCCACCTACGCTGACGGAGATTCAAATCTTTCTGCGAGAAGATATACTTCAAGCTTTTATGATCTGTAATGATCTCAAATCTCTCGCCATATAGATAATGCCCCCACATTTTCAAAGCAAACACAACTGCTGCTAATTCTAAATCATGGGTGGGATAATTCTCTTCTGCTGGCTTCAACTGCCTGGATGCATAAGCTATCACTTTACTATGCTGCATAAGCACTGCGCTAAGTCCTCTTCTAGATGCATCTGTATATATAACAAAACCACCATTACCTGTCGGTAATGTCAACACAGGTGCCGCTGTAAGCCTCTTCTTTAATTCCATGAAACTTCTTTGGCATTCACCAGACCATACAAATGGCACACCCTTTCTAGTTAGTCTAGTCATGGGTGCTGCAATCCTAGAAAAATCTTGAATGAAACGCCTATAATAGCCTGCTAACACCAAAAAACTTCTAATCTCAGTAATCGTCTTTGGCACCTCCCATTTCATCACTGCCTCCACTTTACTTGGGTCAACTGCCACTCCCTCAGCTGATATAACATGGCCTAAAAACTAATTTCTTTCAGCCAAAATTCACACTTACTGAATTTGGCAAACACCTGATTATCTCTTAATAACTGCAAAGCATATCTTAAATGCGCTGCATGCTCCTCTTCAGATGCTGAATAACTTAGAATATCATCTATAAAGACCACAATAAATTGGTCCAAATACAGATGAAAGATTCTATTCATCAGATCCATAAAAGCTGCAGGAGCATTGGTTAGCCCAAATGGCATAACCACAAACTCATAATGACCATATCTGGTTCTGAACGCGGTTTTATCTATATCCTCCTCTTTAATTCTCAACTGATGGTTCCCGGACCTCAAATTAATTTTAGAAAATACTTTTGCTGATTGTAACTGATCAAACAGATCATCTATTCTTGGTAACAGGTACTTATTTTAATGGTCACATCATTCAATTTCCTATAATCAATACACATACGAAAACTTCCATCTTTCTTTTTCACAAATAACACTGGTGCTCCCCATGGGGAATAACTCGGTCTAATGAACCCTTTCTGTAACAACTCTTCTAATTGCTTTTTCAATTCTTTAAGTTCTGCTGGTGCCATCCGATATGGTGCTTTAGAGATCGGCATGGTACCTGGCAGCAACTCAATAGTAAAGTCCACCTCTCTATGTGGATCTAAACCAGGCAAATCTTCCGGAAAGATATCAGCAATTCCCTAACCACGGGAACTACCTCCACTGACCAACTAGCCTCTACCAGACTAACTGAGGCTAAATAAGTCACACACCCTGCATTTATTAGCTTTCTAGCTCTTATTGCAGAAATTATAAACTTAGAAGTACAGAAAGGCATACCTTGATACTCAAACACTAAACCATTAGGATGACAAAACCTGATCCTCTTTTTTCTGCAATCTAACATGGCTCCATAAGCCTCAAGCCAGTCCATTCCCAAGATAATATCATAGTCGGTCAACTGCAAAGCATATAACCGACCCGGCATCTGGTTTCCTTCAATCACAATAGGAGCTTCATCTATATAGCTCGAAGTGAGCATAAACTCACCTGAGGGAACTTCCACTACCAACTCACAGGATTCCTCTTTCAAAGGATGAACCATACAATCCAGGAATTCTTCTGAAATAAAAGAATGAGAGGCACCCGAATCAAATAAAACTCTTGCTGAATAATCATAAATGGGTATAGTACCTTCGATCATATTTGATGCCTCCGCCTGGGCTCGGGTGATAGCCATAACCCGGCCCCTTCCCCGCTGCTGCAGTACTCCTCTACCCCGACCTGCCTGTGGCTGATTAAACTGCTGCGGCTACTGCTGCTGCTGCACACCTCTTCCATATCCATACTCTCTCAGATAGGGGCAATTACGGATCAAATGCCCCGCTGATTACAGTTATAACATCTATACCCTGGTGGAACAATGGGTTGTCTGGCAGTACTCTGCTACGACTCCTCCACCTCTGGCCTACCACGACCTTGCTGAAATTGATGTCGACCTCCCCATCCTCTTCCTCTACCTTTAAATGCTTGCTTCAATTTCTGGCCCCACTTACCAAAACCTGATGGAGAAGGTCCTGCTGGTGCTTTACCCTTACTCACACCCACTGACTGCTGTGGTAGCTGAAAACTACCTGAATCTGACTCGCCCATCTGACGAGTCCTAATAGACCTTTCCAATGTAGCTGCCCTTTGAGCTGCTTCTTCCACTGACTTACACATGAGTGGCACTATTGCATTCTGCAATTCTACCCTTAAACCCCGAATAAAGTACTCAACCATCATATTATTATCCGATACTATATAAGGCGTGTATCGGCTAAGTGCCATAAACCTCATCTGATATTCTAAAACTGATAAGTTACCTTGCTGGAGTGTCCGGAATTGCTCTCTCTTCACTTGCTGCACTTGAATCGGAAAGAATGTATCGTTAAATACATTAAGAAACTCCGGAAAAGTGATAGTCTCTTCTATCCTGCCTGCGAAGGTGGTTTGCATCTTCAATCGCCACCATTCCAGTGCAAAACCCCTCAACTGATAAGCAGCTAGCACGAGTCTATCTACTGCTGGGCACCTCATGGTCGTACAGACCCTTTCAATCTCATGAACCCAGTGTTCTGCTGTATCTGTATTCGGCCCTCCTGAATAAGTAGGCGGCTGCAATCTCAGAAACTTCTCAATTTGCATCACTGGTTCCTCTGCTACTAACACTGACGGTGGTGGTGGCAAGGGTGCTACAAAAGGCACCTCCACTCCTGGCGGAACTGGAGCTATAGGTATAGTCTCTCCGTCCCCAGGTGGTATGGCAACCGGTGGTACCGGCGCCTGCTGATCCATCTTCATTCGAATATCGGTGAGGCTCTCCCAGATCCTCTCTATTATACGCTGAGTGTTCTCCTCTAGATCATCTCCTCCACCACCCCAATCTCTTCTATCTGCCATTTCAAACTTCTACATAAACAAAACACCAAACAAAAACAAAACAACAGATCATTAAAAACCAAGGTCACTACCAGCAGTGTACTACTACCGAAATAAGACTATGTAACCTTCTAGTTCCCTTATATTAACACGGACCTTGCTCTGATACCAACTGTGATGGAACGCCTCGTCCAAGCCCATTAAATCATTAACGTGCCTGATCCGAGTCTGTCTCCCGTGAACGGGCCGAAGCCTCGCAAGGGATATCACATACTAGTCCGTGAAAACACAAAGGAACACACCATTCCATATATATATTTCACAAATTTACATAGCCATATTTCCATAAAACTGAAAGAAAGTACAAGAGCCTGGGGCATACCCCGGGGTACAACTGGAAGAAGTAAACAACTAACTACACTACACTGCTGGAGGTACTGACCCTGCACTGCTACGACAATTTATAGAACAGCTATACTAACAGTTTATAGAACAGCTAAGCAGGATATTAAAGCTGTAAATATGCTCACCGTTTACCGACTACGTAAAATAATTATATTAAATAAATGGTAAACCCAAACAGGTGTACGAGCTACAGTAGAGACCACCGCACACGAGCCACGTGAACTGGTTCGCGACACCAGTGACTGACTCGGACAAACTAACACAGGTCTACCTCTTAGTCTCGCAGCCACGAACGAAAAGTCCAGCTTCCGCTCCACGTGAAAAAGTCAAACAACTATGGAGACCAACTAAATACCACCACCTGCAGACCACACAGTCGCAGGCCCATGCCTGGCACCTCTAAAGACCCTGTCCTGGGCCCTCTAGAGTGAGGCACTGGAAAAGGACTAGCTGGGGACCAGTGTTGACTACTGGTGTCCGTGCCCCCAACTAAGAGCGCGCTACAAGTGACCAAAAGACAAGTACAACAGTCACTGTCCCACTGTCGTCTTTCCCTCAGCTGGACGTACAACTCAAGCAAAGGAGTGAGGGTGTCCAGGTCAGACGACACAGACCTCGACGGTACAGCACAAGTACCGAGACAAAGCCCCGAGCTAACAGCCTGGATCACAGAGAACCTGGGGCACCCAACTGGAGAGGTAACCATGGTAGGCGTCGTACTACTTGCCACGTACACAAAACCACGTGCACGTCACACAAACCACGTGAACTCTCGTGTAAACTGCGTGCACTAATAGTCACTATACGCGAATTCCACTTAAACACACGAAGAACCAGCTAACTGTGTACCCAGTACGCTAATCTCAGAAATCACATGCACTAGATACACCACAAATACCAATGCACAACTTGATATTGTTAAATATTCAATATAATAACATTTAAATAAAAGCATGCTGACGGCAACATCGACTACCGTCGATGAGATATAAACGGCAAGATATCTGGCCGTCAATCTCCTAGCTGAAGAACCTGGCGTCAATCGATATTGACGCCAAGCTCCTCGGCTATCAGCTCTCACAGAAACCGTAGGCCGATTCCTCAGGTATTCTCGGCCTTAAAATCAACGGAAAAACACGAGGAAACACTTCCTCTAACATACATACATCTCAATCAAACCGAAACTACAAGTTTCACTTGTTAAACTGCTCAAACCACCCATTGTCCCCACATGGAGTACCTTTACCCAAAAGCATAATTAACATGTAGATTCATGCGTTCCAAATGCATTATCACAACAGAAGAAATTAAAAGGGATCGTTCCCTACCTCAAGACGCACTTAAACCTCTTAAATCCTCCCGATTCGTACCAAACCCTCCTACGGAGATTACACCTCGCTCCGGCGTTTCCTTGCCCGATTCGTCACCACCTCACATTCCACGATCCTCCAACTAGCCTTCTGCAACCATTGGAAGTAGTGGGAAAGCAAGGGCATGAAAATAGGGCGAGGGAGAAGGAGAATGGAGTGAGGGAACTGCCCTCGGGTAGACCTATATCCTGTAGGTCGCACAGGTTGGCGTCAACCCTATTGTCGTTTAGGGAACTGCCCCAATAAACGTCCACAAAGCCCGCCGTTAAGTTCTTAAAGTTGACGTCACCTTCGATGGATGCCAAACTAGTCAACGACCACACCTGGCCGTCAACCCTTAATCAACTGCAGCAGGTCCTATATTGTTTCAGGACCAAACATGCGCGCACCACACATCTAAACAACATTGGCCTCACGATGGCCACCACAACCATTACACACATGATCCATAAGGATCCGAAAAACACACGACGTTACACGAAGTGACTGTAGTGGGTACGAAAGGCTGATCTGGCAATATCGGACTCTTGGATCCTCAACTGGTAGTAACCTGATCTCAAGTCAATCTTCGAGAACACTAAAGCTGACTGCAACTAGTCAAACAAATCATCTATCCTAGGCAACGGATACTTGTTCTTCACTGTAACCTAATTCAGCTGCTGATAATCGATGCACATCCTGAGACTGCCATCCTTCTTCCTCACAAACAATACAAGCGCACCCCAAGGTGAACGACTCAGATGAATGAAGCTCTTCTCTAGTAACTCATCAAGTTGGCGCTTCAACTCCCGCAGCTCCAACGACGCCATCTGGTACGGTGCCTTGGACATAGGCATCGTCCCCGAAAGCAAATCAATAGAGAAATCTACCTCCCACTCCGACGGTAAACCAGGTAGATCCTTCGAAAACACGTCAGCAAAATCACAAACAATAGGTACATCTGAAATAGATAGCTCTCCAGAATTTGAGAAACTCACAGAAGCAAGGAAAGCTACACAACCATATCGGATAAGGCGTCGAGCTCTATCGAAGGAAAAAAAAGGTGGGTGGTAGACCAGGTACCTCAGAAGTAAAGCACAGGTGCTCCAGGTATCTCGAACCACACGGTCTTTCGCTGACAATCCACCAACGTAGAGTGTGCCTCCAGCCAATCCATGCCAAGGATGGCATCAAAGTCGTGGAGCTGTAAGGCAAACAGTCTGGCTGGCAGAAGGTGGCCCTATACCTCGACGGTGACACCCTCTAGGTAGCCCAGAGTACGCACGTAGTCACCTGTCGGAAGCTCAACAGCTAGGTCACAAGTCCGCTCTGGAGCAAACTCAGTCAAGGAACTAAAGAACTCCTCTAAAGCAAAACAATGCATGGCACTGGGATCAATCAAAACACGAACAGCTATACCAAGGATAAGAACCGTACCGATGACCAGATTAGAGGCCTCTGCCTCCTCTCTGGTCATGTTCATCACCCGACCACGACCACGTCCTCGCTGAGGCTGGTGCTGGTGCTGTTGGCGCTGTTGCGGTTGCTAGAATTGCCCCTTGTGCTGCTGCTGACGCTACGCCTTCTGGGGTGGAGGGTACTGTGCTTGCGGTGCCTACTGAGTGTACTGGGTAGGTGCCAACTAGTGCGGCCCCTACCTCAATGGACACTCCCGCCTAAAGTGACCCTGCTGCCCACAATGAAAGCAACAGTGCCGTGCTAGCTCTGCTCTGCACTACTGCAGTGACTGCTCCACTGGCTACTCCTGTTGACATCCCTGCTGAGGTGACTGCTGGTAACACCACCTACCCCCTTGAGATAACAACTTCTTCAACTTCGAGGTCAGGCCAGCACCACTTCTACCTATAGAAGAAGAAGACACACTCCCTCGACTGCCCGAAGGATTCTGGTACAGGGTAGACCTCGCTGAACCTCCTCCCTCCTACGGCTGGAACCGACACTCCCTCTCCAAGGCGGTAGCCCTAGCCACTTCCAACCCCAAGGTGTCACGGAGGTGGCCAGCCATGGCCCACCTCAACTCCGAACGTAGCCCACTAATGAATCACTCAGTGCGAGCCTGCTCACTAGTGGCCACATGGGGGACGTGTCGCAAAAGCTGTACAGACCTCTGGTTCTACTGCACAACAGTCTGCTCTCCCTATGTCAGCTCGTGAAACTGGTCCCTGCTCTCATGACATGCGTAGTCAGGGAAGTACTCGCCGTTGAAGATCTCCAAGAACTGCTCCCAAGATATCTGGTCCAACCTCCTGCCCTAAAAATTGGTCTGCCTCACTGTCCTCCACCACTCGTGGGCTGACCCCTTCAGCTGATATACTGCAAGTCTGACATGATCTTGCTCTGCACAATCCATGGTCTCGAAGGTACACTCGAACTCATGGACCTAACTCTCTGCCCTGTCTGGATCATAGTCACCGTAGAACATCGAAGGGCGAAGATGAAGAAACCCTGCAGAAGTGTTGTGCGGTCCTCAGGTGCTACTGCTACAGCTGGAGTCTGTTGTCATACTACTGGCGGTACCTCTGCCTGAACGGGTGTTGCCTACGAGGTCGCTAGTGGCTGCTCCTTTGCTGCCATCTCTGCAAAGTGATGACCTCCTGTTGGCATCTGTTGGTACTACCAAGGGGCCAGGAACGTCATCCTCCACCACTGCTCCAACACCTCTAGCGGGGGCGGATACCACTGCTACTACTATGCTCCCTACTGCAACGGAATGCCCTGCGGTAAGGGAACATCTGGCTGGTCGACCTGCTGAGGCTGAGCATCCACTGGAGCGTGCTCAACTGCAACCGATTCGTCTAATGCAACGTTCTGATGCTCCATCAGCTCTCGGACCTGTCTGCATCTATGTGGAGGCATGTCTTGCAACACAGACAAATATTCAAGTTAACAGGATAACCCAGTAGCTAGCAGTGTTACTTGTACTTCCTATGGGACTTTGCATTGTCACTTAGTTCCATTGCTTGTCTTGATAGACCCCTTGCTCTAATACTACAATAACGGCCCCAATGCCCAGACCCCCGGCTTCCACCAAGGATCCGACCATCAGCACCGCCGCCCCGGGCCCGAAGACCCAGAAGGGCTAACGGACCGGTCTAACAAGATATGTAACAGGAGTAAGTAACAACAACATGCACTAAAAAGTACCAACAAGTGAAGGAAGGACAAGTCTAGTATAGTCCTAAAGTAGCAAAGTACAAGTGCAGAATAAAAGGGGATAACAGATCCCTTAGGGGCATACCTCGAGGGTGACGTAAGAAGTAAGAGGGAACACTGCTCACAAAAGATGCCGTCTACTACGGCCCCGTCTCCTCAGCCCGCCGCGGAGGGTACTGGTGTGAAGTCTCACCTGTAAAGAAGGGTATGCGCTTCATGAAGAAGCCCAGTACGGACTACCAATCTCCCATTGGTTCTATCAACATAATAGATATAGATGTTCATAAATGAAATAAAGCAAGTAAATCTATTCTACTAACAGAGTAAGTGTGGAAGCGTAAAGTAACTACACGGTCATCGGTCTAAGCTAAACGTCAGGATCGAAAACCCGTGTAAGCCATGGCACTGGGAAGAACCCAAGACTACAAACATAGACAGTAAACAACTGCCTAGATAGAGACACTAGCCACAGAAAACTACACTAGTCAACTAGTCAGGTGCGCCACACGCCTTACCCTCAACCGCCAGTCCATGTCTAGCACCTCCCGTCGGAGTGAGACATGGAACTAAAGTAACCACAACTGCCGTAGTCTGGCCAGACTACAGTCCCACGCCTGGCCCCTCTAAATGGTACTGGAACCAAGTAGAGTGAGGCAGTGAGAAGGACTTGCTAATCTGCATCGGAAAAACACCAAACCACCTCGGCATCCCAGACTCAGCTAAGAGAGCTCTGTAAAAGACTCTACACCACTGTCCCCACCCTTTTCCCCTTTGCTACCAGAGTCCGTAGACTCGAGCTCTCCTGCCACCTGGAGAACTCCCTCAAACAGGCGCGCGGGGACCGGGGGTCTAGGTAATGGTAACAACCTCTCAACAGAGAAGCCCACAAGTGCCTAGCACCGGGCGAAAGACTAGAGTAGGACCGTGCTAGGAAAACAGTACAGGTGCTGTGAAAACAGAGTCATAGCAGAAGTAAGACTATGAATAGGTTGCCAAGCCACTCTCTATCATAGAAGGCGATGCAAGGCCTGTCACCACCTGAAGGCGACACCTTGCCTGTCGCGACCTGGGTTAGAAGGCGACGAGCTACATGTCGCGTTCCTGGTCGCGACAAGAGCATTGTCGCGACCACAGATAGAGGTCTAGGTGACCATCTTGGGCCTCCCATAATCCACGGGAAAGCCTGGTAAGAAGGTGATGACCACCATGTCATGACATAAATGCGATAGGGTGGGCGTCGCTTTCCACCACCAGAAGGCGACATGTCGGTCTGTCGTGATCTAGGTCGCAACACCAAATGTGTCGCGACCACAGACATACACAGCTGAGAACACCCTCAACACCATGCATTGCAAATCTGGATAATACAAGGGAAGGGGAGCATGGAGAATGATTCAAACATGTATATAGGGCTCAAACCACCCTCTTACACACCCATGCATGCCAAGGAAATGCATCTACACTCAATACCTAACATGCAAGCATGGAGACTCTCATCACCCAAACCCCCATTCAAGCACAAAGAGAGCATCAATCACACATGCACAACCTAGCATGGTTCTAATGAATTGGAGAAGGAGATTGGAGGCCCTAGCATGGTAGAACTAGGGGGAAGTCAACCTGTTGGGGTCTTCTCATGTGCATGGCCACCTCCTCCTCACTCCAAGCTCCACAAAGACTCCGTCCACGAGCCACGAACGTCCTCCTACAAGTCGGAGGGAAGAATCACCACGTTAAGGAGTGAGCCATGCCGAGGGAGAACGCCGACCCGAGAAGGAGGAACCCCAACACAACCACAAAGCCCTCACACCTCACTCTCTCCCTCAAAACCTCACCTCGGAGGAAACCTACACAGAGGAGCCGGAGGAAGCAAGGGAGTGAAGAGAATGGGGAAGAAGGAGACTGTTCTGAGGCCTGAGCCATTTTAAGCCTCGGAGTTGAGAACATGACAACTTGCCTGTCGCGTTCACTTAACTGAATGCGACGGCCAACCTGTCTCTATCTCAAAGCCCTGGTCAGACCTGACTGTAGACACCCGATTCAGGCCCATAAGTCGAACCACATTTCTTGTTATCTTGATTAGCCCCAAGTTGGTCATTCACCTTGAGCCCACCATTAACCTTGCTTTGAGCCCATTAAGAGCCCAATTTTCATGATATCCCGTCCATTATCCTTTTAAAAGAGTTCATGTGCCTTAAGTCCCCATTATTCTCCCATTTAATTAATCCAATTTTTGGAATATTCGATTTTCCTTAACGCGATGGGTCGGGGCGCCGTGGTAGCCTTGTCGCGCCCCTCATGGCCACCGCGACAGCCCATGCATATCCATGCACGTGACTTTAGAGTTGCACCCCTCACGGCCATCGCGTTCATCCTGTCGCGCCCCTACGATCCATCGCGACTACAGCCGCATACACTGGCCTCCGCAACCACCTCCTCTTTATCCTCTATTGGCCTTATCTTCATCCCATGCAACCTCCCAAGCCCCCTAAGCGTGGTTTGAGTCTCCAGGATCCTTTGAGACCTCCCTAGGACTCTTCCATGCGATTTCCATGAGATTTATCTTTTCATTTTCGGTGTTTATCAATTAAATAGGATTTTCTCTCTCTAACTCTATAAAAGCAAGGCCTCTCCTTCAGGGAGGGGAGGACCCCGAATTTGCCACGAAGTGCTCCCGAAATCCTGTTAGACCTTGAAGTTAGCTTGTGGCCCTCTCTTCACCTACCATTTTTACATTCTTCACATCAAGCCTTGCTCATTCTTCATCATCTATGGAGCTTGGTGCGTGAGGAGGGTGGCTTCCACTTCCTTCTGAGGCTTTTGCGCGAGCCAAGAACGCATACAATGCCAGGGAGTCGCCCCATACGGGGCTCTTTCCTTCCCTTTATCTTCATTTCACTTTTCATGCATATTGTTATTTTCTTCTAGATAGGTTGCACTTTGAAAGGTTGCGGAATTAGACTATATGGTAATCTAGAAGTGGGGTTGAATAGATTACCACCAATTTAAAGTTTACTACCACCTTCTTTTGATGGGAACCACAAACTACTGAAACTTGCAACAGAGTGTAATCTAAATTTAGACGTGCTGATTTTAGATAGATAGAGAACCAGTTTATCTATCGTGTGTGAAAACAACGTGCCTACCAAGCACCTAGCGTGAGGATGTGCAAACCATAGGACACGAGTTTTTAAGGTGGTTCGGAGTACACAACTTGTGTATCCTACGTCCACCGTCCACACACACACGCAGAAACACTGCTTATGAGCAAGTTCAAAAACTACAACTCACACACACACGAGTTGTCTAATGTGAAACCATGATCAAACCAACACAACCACGTGAATCAAGAACAAGGACTACTTGAGACACAACCACACACACACAGAGATATGGGAAAAAAGAAATAGGAAAGAGTTCTGAGATTGAAGAACAAATCCTGATTAAGAACTCTTCTGTAGGTCGTTTGGATGGACTTCAAACTTTGTCTTGACAATCTTAGGTTGATAGAGAAGCTTGAATCTACGACGAACTTGCTTCACCTCCGCTTGAAGAACGGATCTTTGCTTCTCTGAGCGGCAGGTTGAAGCCTCTTGTGTTTTCCTTAGGGTTTTTGGATGGTGGATGCTTCTGTGAGAGATTGACTCTAAATGATTCCTTTTATATGGGTGTTCAAGTATAGAGAGTCGTGGTAGAAGGAAACAACCACATAGGAAAGATATGGAGATCTCGTATTGAGATTCTGTTTACATCTGTCGACAGGCCTTTGGTCATCTGTCGACAGGTAGCAACATATTTACATTTGCCAGAACTCTGAACTTCTGGGAATGAGTTTTCTATAGGTAGCTGTCGACAGTCGACTGGGGTCTGTCGACAGATGGCTATGTCCTGAACCTGGAGTTTTCTGTCTGTAGTTGTCTGTGGATAGGAAGATGGGAGGCTGTCGACAGGTGACTGATCTTTGTGCTTTTCTTGGTCTTTTGCTCTTGTTTTGGTGCATTATTTTTTTTTCATGGAGTTTCACCTACATTTAATACCATTGTTAGTGAAGTAAGATAAACATTTAGATGATTAAACTAAACATTTGTCACTTTTATCAAGAATGGTACAATCATCAACTTGTGATATTAATGAAATGCTCATTGAATACTCATCATAAAAAACAATCATTGTAGACATCCATCCTTGTAGATATAACATTCTCCCCCTTTTTGATGATGACAAAATTATTCATTTAATGCACAATTGAGTTCTCCCCCTTTTGACAACATCCAAAAGTCGCACATCATACACACATGTAGAAAGCAAAGAACTGTGAATTTCATGGATAGATCATGAAGTACACACAGTACATGTAGTAGTGACTAAAGAAAGATGAAAGGGAAAGAAATGAAATTACATGACTGGTAATTGAAAGGAACATAGACCAGGACAAGACAAGACTCAGACTAAACGAAGATAACATGACTAGAGCAACTCCTAGACACAGAGACTCTCTAAGTAGCATCATCGCCAAGCGGTGCAGGGGCCTGAC
Organism: Colocasia esculenta; assembly: GCA_014218235.1. NCBI lineage: Eukaryota > Viridiplantae > Streptophyta > Magnoliopsida > Alismatales > Araceae > Colocasia > Colocasia esculenta. The sequence continues at coordinate 116,797,087 of CM024754.1, forward strand.
GGATGTCATGAAGCTTAGTAGAATGTCTAGTGAAACAGAGTTAAAGCTGGACTTGTGTATCCGCGAGCGCTTCAATGCTCGAATCCATGGTGTCCAAATGTGCATGGAGCTAGTCAAAGCATGTGGACATCTGGATCTGTAGCTGAGTGACGAGATCACGCAGTGAAGGCTTAGCAGCAGCATCACTAGCGGCAATGCTAATGTCATCTCCTGGTGCATCAAGAGGCGCTGACTGGGAGTCCTCATCAGCTTCTTCTTCATGGTCAGCACTTTCTTCATCATCCTCCCGATCTTCAGCCATGGCAGCAGCTGGTGCCTTACCCTTAAGATCGCGTGTGACTGCGCCATCAATTAACTTGTACCCCATCCTATGTGCAGTAGTGAGATCAAAACTACTATGAGAGTTGAGCTCGACACACTCACTGTCTGGAATGTTGATGCCAATGAACCTCAAAAGGGAAGTGAGGGGACAAGCAAATGGCATGGATCTCCGTGGATTATAAAAGCATTGACAGATTAGGCCAAGCATCAGGGCAGGTAAGTTGATTGGCTCGCACTTGAGGAAGAAGGTAAAGAGTAATTTGTGAACCTCAGTGACGAGTTCCCGACTGCCATACTTTGACGCAATCAGGGTGGTGAAGATGTGATGGATCATGCAGTTCAAGGGAGGAAAGGAGTTGGCATTGAGTTTTGAAATGTTCTTCGTGCCATCATACGGTTGAAGAGTGATTAGGTGATAGTACTCAGAGGCAGAGGGTTGATGGGAGAGGATATCAGCCCCAGAGTTAGGGATTTGAAGGGCAGTGCTAAACAGATTAGCAGTAAGTTTGAAAGTGGTGCCCTTGACAGTGGTGTAAAATTCATTTTCCTCGGAATAGCCAAGATTATTGAAGAAATCACTGACGACAGTGGGAGAGTAGACCGTGTGAGAGTAGAGAAAGATCGTCCAGCCCTGGGTTTCAAAGTGGGGATGGAGGTTCGGAAACAGGACTGCTAGAGATGTGAAATCAACATACTGAGGTTGAAAAAACATGGTAAAAGATCCCTTAGCCTGTGTGAGATTTAGACGGGGAGGAACGACGAGTTTGGGCAACCGATCATCCCGAAGCTTCGTTCAGCGCTCAGCAGGAGCCCGGGAGTCTTCACCGACTTGAGAGGAAGCGGGACGATGACAGGAAGCCATCTTCTTCGCCTTGGAAGCCATGGAGAGGGCAAGAACGAAGTGAAGAGAAGGGATGGAGGGTAGAGAAAGACACACGAAAGAGAGAAGGCAAGAGGAAGACAGGGTAGGGTTTGCGTCCAAGAGGAGAAGGGGTGTTGGTTGCGGAGGGAAAGATGTAGATTTGGTGATGGAGAAAGAGGAAAGGGTATGGGTGCCTTTTAAAGAGGTTGGGATGGGATTAGAAAAGACAAGGGTCCCACCAAATCAGCCCCAAAACGGCATGTCCGTTGGACTTTCCAAGGCAGACTGCCGCCAGCTGTCGAAAGATGCACCGGGGCCTGTCAACAGGCGCATACAGAAAATGTGCCAGAGTGGAATTTCTGAGGAATTTTCTGATGAACTTATGAGCAAAGTGTATCCATTATATATATATATATAAGGTGGACAATGGGTGAACACACATTTTAAACTATCATAGACACTGATATGAAAGCAAGTATATGATCCCCCACTGGTTTAAACATAAAACTCAAGGAGTTTCAACTTGAGGCATTAATAGAAAATTTAACCATGACTGTACGAAAATACCTGTAGCACCCCAGAATTAATTTTAACTATATAAAAATTCGAATAAATGGAAATAAATAATTTTCATAATATCAAAGTATTTAAAAACATACGAATCATTATCGTATGTGCTAAAACACATCGAAAAAATCCATAAAAATTATAAATCAACCCCACACATTATTCCTAAATGTTCCACAAAGAAATTTGTGCCAAGAAAAATCAGATTAGCCATGTTTAAAGTGTTTCGCGACTTATTATCGTAATTCATGAATAAGTCGAAAAATCATTATCACACGTACTTGGATGAGTCAGAAAATTAAATACAAAACATATACGGACTTCAAAGAATATCCTATGATGACCCATCAAGAAATTTGGGTCAATAAAAATCATTTGGGCTAGGCTTAAGAGTTAGTGTGACCGATTATCCAAATTAGGAAACAAGTCGGAAAGTGGTTAACACGAAAATACGACACAACCATAAATTAAATAAAAATGTTGGGGAGACTTCCAACATTATATATTGATGGCCCATTATCATAATTGGGCCAATGGAACACATATGACCCAAAAATCAAATGAAGCAAGAAAATGCATGGAAATTAGTAGCTTAAATAAGCTGAAATTAGAAAGAGACAATTAGAGTTGAATTGGGAAGAGATCTTGCACTCTTGGCAACCCAAATTCGTGCCTACCCACCCATGGAGGTTGCTTGATGGCCAAGACTCTCTAATGATGGGAGAGAACTTCAAATTTTGGAAAGACACAAGCCAATCCTGCAACCCTTCTTTCCTAGTTATAATAGGACTCCTAAATACCTTGGTTGCTTAAATACTCTTCACCCAAACCCTAGGGACGAGTTTACAACTTGCTGGGGTCGTGTGGAGGACCTCTTGGGGGCTGGGGAGCTGTGGATCGACCACAAGAAGGACATCTTCTTCCCCCATTCGTCTGCTGCGACCTGCACAAACCGTCCACTTGAAGCTGATCAAAGGTAGGACAAACCTAAAACAAACCTTGCAAGGCTTATACCCCAGGAAAGAGGGTCAAGTCTACGTACTAACCCAAGTGGAATGCCTCATTTCCATCTAGTATATACGGAGTATTAAGCATTTTCCTCCAAGTAGTCTGAACACGGGTTTTCTGGAAAAATGAGACTTCTTCAACCCAAAAGATAGGTTTTCTCGGGCCAAACCTTAACATATCCTATAACAATGTGTAGAGCATCAATTTAACTTTCGTTTCCCATTGGTTTCATTGAATTTCAATGAGTAGATTTTGAATTATAAGCGTTTTTCCAAAGTCGCGCACTGTTAGGGCTTTTCCCATTCTTTATATGTTGCATGTGATTTGAAACCGAATTAGAGCAAACTCACAACATCAAAGTTTTTCTTCTAGTTGTCCTCGTCATGTTTTGTGTTGAATGTTTTGTCTAACTATCAATAGTTAGAGAGTTATAAGCATGGTAATAGGGTCACTGCATGAAACTACATTTTCGAGTTGCACTTGGCTTTTACGTTGTGTTTGACTTGATTAAAGCCTATCGAAACCATCTTGGTTTTCTAATTCTGATCTACTGGAAGCACCCTTGCATGTCTAGGTTGGTTTAAAACTAGTTTCATTACTTTTCATGCACTGTACAATTTGTTCTTAATTTTAGAACAACCCTATGTCAAAACAGGGAAAGTCTGGTTTGCAATCCAAAGCATTGTCCTTTCTCTGGCAGACGCAGGCCAAGGACCTGAGAACGCGACGGCTCGATAGGCCGCATTCTCAGACAGATCGCGACAAGAATTCTGTCATGATCTGATCACTACCGGACCGCCGTCGCGACCTGACCTCCGGGTCTGACAGCCATGTCGCCTTCTTCATAAGCACCCGTCGCGATCTGCCTGCCCGATCAGACAAGCATGTCGCGATCCTTACAAGGCACTGTTGTGATCTGATCTGACCCCGTCACGACCCTTACAAGGGTTCGTCGCGATCTCAAGATTTTTACATAAAACCACATGTTTTCTTGCAAATCTAACTGTTGTACCTGAGGTCTGTTTAAATATAATTCACGTCTTAGGTCTGATCATTTCATGATGGTTATTTAATGGCTTAAAAGTGGTTAACCAATTTAAAAGTTTCAATTACATGAAGGATATTCTAATTGCTCTTTAATTGTTATGATCCATTCATGCAACTTGTGATTCAATCTTTCCAGGCCTTGTGTCTAGGGACGGTGAAACCAACACCGCTTCGCCGCCCATCCAGATGGGAGGAAGGCATTTTTCTTCATTTATTTGTTACAAACAACATATTCTTGAAAATCCTATCAACCATGCAAATTCAAATAATGACTTTACTTATTTATTTAAATTTGTTAGACATAACATCCACTTCCCCTTAAAGTTATTTTGACCTCAAAATTACAAACAACCAAAATCACCACGCTATCGTTGTGCAATCTCTATTGTCATTACTATTTATTGTTATTATTTCATTTTCAAAGTGTTTTGAACAGTTTATATTTTTGACACAAGCATGTATTCCTATGGATCTCCCATAAACATGGACATCTAAGTGTGGTATGATACAAGCAACAAAAATTTCATACATGGAATGTAGAGTATGAGGTCTTTCAGATCCTCTTTTCCAAGTTTAGTATTTATTGTGGCAATTTATTGAGATTATATGCTAGTTTTGTCCGAGTTTGTGCCTATGTGGTAGTTGTTCGAGATGTAATATGGACCTTTGGGTTTCTTGTTAGAGGTTGTTTGAGGCTTGGGCAATGTGCTTAAATGCACCTAGTGTGCACTTCCTTTATCATCTTGTTCTCGTGAGTGTGATTTACAATCTAGACTAAAGCCATTAATGTAAAGATTAAATTAAAGTATAAATTGTACCGTTATGCTGCCGAATTTATCTCTTGACCATTGTTATCATGAAATCATGTTCAATTACTTCTTACTTGTTCCCATCATCATCATGAACATGACGTTACACATGCTACATTTTGAAACTCTTACTGGCCATTATTAATGACTGTGGGTATCTACATTTAAAATTTTACATGAGATGCTGACCTGGCACGGCGAGTGTCCAAGGGCTCCAGTGTAGCCCCAATGACAGAGAGTCATAAATATATTGTTAACCATGGGGTATAATGATTACTGGCATTGCATCTATGCTCGGAGTCTTGCTTGCTTGTTGAATGATAGATACAATAACCACATACACGTGTCCTGGTGTACATTCTTGATGGATCTTTTCTTGGTGTACATTAGTGTCTATGTGCCTGATTAGTGTTACCTGATCGTGCTCGTGCGTGCTTGCTTGCTTGCGTGATATGGCCATCCTGCATTTAATGCAATTAGTGATATCTTGCGTTCTTGACATCAATTGAAATCTTGCGTGCTTGTACAAAGTGATCTGTTGCTAGTTCTATCTTGTCATCTTGTTCACAAATCTTGTTCTATCATAATCACTCTCTCTCTAGCTTTTTTCGAGTATCATGTTTTAACGAGCTTTATTCATACATGCATATCATGACATTCATTGTGCTTACCTAGTTCTAAACTGTTAATCACTTATATCATTGCCCGCACATTGAGATATAAATCCTACTGGGCTAGTTTGCTCACTCCCTACTTTTACCCAATCTAGGTGACTATGAAGTTCAAGAGGATGAGCTAGTCGAGGATGGGAATGCGTCCGAGTGAAGAGCGTTCCAACTATGAGTCTAGTTATAGTAATTTGCTTGAGAGTTAGAACATGTAGTAGGAAGTGAGGAGTATTATGTACTTTTCCTTTTTATTGAGGCTAGTCATGTTATCCCATAGTCTAAGAGTTGTAATAGTTCCATTTTGAAAGCAATAAGTTGAGATTTGAATAAAAGATTAGTTGAGTTCATTTGGGCCCTATGATGATGTATGTTGTTATACATTTAGCGCGTGCTAGCTAGAGGCTTATTTGCCGACTGTTCACGTCTCGAGATATCGACTCGAATTGTTCCGCATCATTAATATCCGCTGCATAATTCTCGAGACGTGACAATACCATAACCCCCTTGAATAAAAACTATTGTAAGAACACATGATTCCTCATGAAGAATAGTCAAATGGTTTATGAAGAAAATATCTACATAGATAGTTAGCCATAAACACCAATGAACCTAGGAGTCATCAAACAGTGGAGGCTTCACACTATTTCAAATTTGATAATTTTCTTATACATAGTAATGGGAATAGTGGTAATTTGGATCACTTGCGCTTTCTGAAGTGAGGATAGACATGTTGGTGCCCGTACCCCCAATTACTGAGCGAGAGTTTCCATCATACCATTGTACAGAGGTAATGAGTAAGCTTTTTGACGCGAGGATAAACATTTGGGATGCCCATGTCCCCAGTTACTCAGCACTACACATCATTGCTCTACCTTGTTCCTTTTTTTTTTTTTTTGTTATGACTATGGTCATGTGAGAAATAGGTAGCTTTTCTCCTTTTTTTTTTTTAACTCAGGGTCAAAGTATGTGTATGGTTAATTCCCAATGCAAGATAGAGAGTTCAATAGCCATGAGACTTATCAAGACACTTTAGAATTATGTGTTCTTACAAGAGAGTGACTCAAGTGAGTTATGTGATGTCCATTAAATATGTTCAATGTTCTCCGAATGATCCAATCTAGACTCATGCAAGAATAGTAGGTCAAAATCATGGTGATATATATAATAGCTTTAATATCATGTGGATATTAATGATTTAGAACATGTATAAACACCCAAGGGACACCTTACATGAAATGCAGGAACCAACTGAAGAAGTATGTTATGAGATAAGCAAGAAATTCTTTGAAGGTGTGTGTCTATCGACAGCTAGAAAGAGCTTGTCGACAGATGCACACAGACATAAGAGTGGCTGGTCGGGGAGATCAGAAACTACATCTGGCTGTCGATAGATGGATCTTCGTCTGTCGACAGATAAATGCAGAGTGCAAAATCTGCTATCTGTGAAGCCTGATCTGTCGACAGGGTGGACCAATACTGTCGACAGATACCTGTGCAGAACAGAATCAAGGCTAGGATGAAGCAGAAAATGGATATATCATGTGAGGGAAATGTAGATATGTGAAATATGAGAAATTCCCTTCACGATGTCAGTCATCTAACCTGATCTTGCTCCCCCATAGTGTGTGCTCATGTGGACACATACACTCAAGTAATTCAAGACACATTTGCACAAATGGAGCAATCAAATGAACTCAAATTCATGAATGAGGACAGAGTAAGAAACAATCCATTGTTTAAGAGAGAGAATGGGCAAAGTGACAAGAGACTAATACCTTATAGAAAGTACATGACCCTTATATTCACCCTAACTATGGATACGTGGCGGAGAATCTTTTCTCACACATGATGAGAGTTTCCAAACAGGCATAACTTATTCTTCCACAAATAACCATTTGATATACCTCATAGTTGGTGCACACAAAGAACATATATTTTAGATTTTGTTTGAGTTTCATTGAATTTTGCACAAGCCCAACTCTCTTCTCAATGTTGTGAATCTATCCTCAGCCAGTGGTTTGGTAAAGATATCAGGCAATTGTTTTTCAGTGGGTATGAAGCTAATCTCCAAGGTTTTGTTGGCTACCTCATCTCTCAAAAAGTGATGTCTTATTTCTATGTGTTTTGTCCTAGAGTGTTGAATTGGATTCTTTGATAGATTGATTGCACTAGTGTTGCCACATAGGATAGGTGTGCATCCAATATCAATGTTGTAGTCACACAATTGACTTTTTATCCACAACACTTGAGCCGCACAACTCCCTAAAGCAACATATTCTGCCTCTGCAGTGGAGAGTGCAATCGAGTGCTGCTTCTTGGATGCCCACGAAACCATGCAACCACCAAGAAGTTGGCAATAGCCACTAGTGCTTTTCCTGTCAATTTTACATCCAGCATAGTCAACATCAGAATATGAAATCAAGTCAAAGCTGCTACCTGCTGGATACCAAAGACCCAAGTCATACGTACCTGAGAGATATCTGAATATTCTCTTTACTGCTACCAAATGGCTTTCCTTCGGACTAGATTGATATCTAGCACAAAGGCAAACATTGAATTGAATATCCGGTCTACTTGCAGTAAGATAAAGGAGTGAGCCGATCATACCTCAGAATTGTTTTGCATCTACCAGTTTACCTTTCTCATTACTTTCCAATTTTATACTGGTGCTCATGGGTGTTGAAGTAGGCTTAGCTTGTTCAAACTGAAACCTTTTCAGTAGCTCCTTAACATACTTTTCTTGGTTGATGAAAAAGCCATCTTCAAGTTGCATCAACTGCAAACCAAGAAAGAATTGAAGCTCCCCCATTAAACTCATCTCAAATTCACTGTGCATATGTGTTGAAAACTCCTCACACAGTGATGGGTTAGTAGAACCAAATATGATATCGTCCACATAAACTTGAACATCAATAATGTGATTGCGAACTTTCTTAGTGAAGAGAGTTCGGTCTACTTTACCTCTTGAGTAGTTTTTGCTTACAAGAAATGTGCTTAGTCTGTCGTACCAAGCTCGGGGTGCCTGTTTCAAACCATAAAGAACTTTGTGCAATTTATATACATGGTTAGGTTTATCATGATCCTCAAAGCCAGGTGGTTGAGAGACATAGACTTCCTCTTTGATGTAGCCATTCAAGAATGCAGTTTTAACATCCATTTGAAAAAGTTTGAACTTGTTTGAGCATGCATATGCTAACAAGATTCTGACTGCTTCTAGCCTAGCTACAGGAGCAAAGGATTCTTCAAAATCCACACCAAATTCCTAATTGTATCCTTTTGCAACCAGTCTAGCCTTGTTTCTCACCACTTTACCCACTTCATTTAACTTATTCCTAAACACCCATCTTGTTCCTATGACAGAAATTTCAGGGGTTCTAGGAACTAGACTCCAGACATTATTTCTTTGGAATTGCCCAAGCTCCTCGCCATAGCATCAATCCATGAGTTTTCTTTTAAGGCTTCTTCAATGTTTTTAGGTTCCACTTGAGAGACAAAAGCTAAATGATCTTGTTCAACTATTTGATTAACCTGAGACCTAGTTTGAACTAAATCATTTATATCTCCTATCACATTCCCAAGTGGGTGATCTTTAGAATACCTCACATTGGTGACTGTTGAAGACCCGAGTTGATCTTGGAATTGAGGAGGTTGTTCTGGAGGAGGGTGTGCTTGAGGAGTTCCCACTTGAGGCTCTTCTTCTTGTGGATCAGACAAGAAGTTTTGGTACCCAAATTACTTTGGGTCCCACTTTATCATTCATGCCAAACAGTAAATGCTTCGAAATCCAAACTTGTTTGAGTTTCAGTTTGTTTAGACTATTCCAGCATTTTTTTTCATTATGCCCAACTTTCTTACAGAAATTGCATGATGAGGGTTTTTCTACAACATTGGGCTTTGCATTCTAGGGAATATGCATGGGCACTTTACCCTTTTGTTGCCTTGTTAACTTTACTAGAGTAGCTTGTTCCCAGACCTGTCGACAACCCTCCTTGAGGCTGTTGACAGATCTCTTAGTTGTGTTGACAACTGTTTTGGTTTTCTTGGATTCCTATTTCTTACCCTTGACTTGAGTTTTGTTGTTCTTTAAGGGAATTTGCTTACTTGTGCTTGGGCCAGAATCAACAAAGGACGTTAGCAATTTTTTACCAATTTCCTTTGTTTTTACAGGTTGAAATCCAATCCCATGTTTTGCAACAAATACATTGGATCCCATAATTGCATCAAGATTTTGTTTCCCTTTAACAAACCTTGATAGATCTTCAGATTTTCCTTTTAGATTCTCTTCAGTCTTTTCCAATTTTTCTTTTAGCTTATCATGCTCACTTTGGAAAGTTTCAAGGGAGTTCATTAGAGCTTCCTTTTCTTTTTGAGTTTCTTGCAACTTCAATTTCAAACTATCCATCTCCTCACAGTGAGCTTCCTCATCAATTTTCATCATTTCAATTTCTTTTGTTAATGATGCAACTTGTTCATCAGTATGTGTGTTATTAGCAAAAGAACTGACTTTCTTTTAGAGTGCTTTAGTCTCATATTTAAATTCACAGAATTTTTCAAACAGAACTTTATAAGCTTCTTCCCATTCTTCAACTGAATAAGTTTCAAAGGAGGAGTTTACCTCGTTAGAGTCGTCGCTTCTAGCCATAAGACATTGGATTTCTTCATCTCTAGAGGTAGCTTGTTCGTCCTCATTTGCATCTTCATCACTCCAAGTAGCCACCATTGCTTTGGCTTTCTTGAATGTGAATTTGTCCTTCTTCAGCTTTTTCTTGAGCTCAGGGCACTCTCCTCTCATGTGCCCTTGTTTCTTGCACTCATAGCACACAATATCAGACTTTTTGTTAGACTCAAATTTGTTTGAAAAATCTTTCTTTTGGAAAGGTTTTGAGTTACCTGATCATCTCCGTTTGAATTTCAAAAACTATTTGAATTGTCTAGTGAGCATGGCCATTTCATCATTCTCACTATCACTAGAAGTTTCAAGCTCATCACTTTCCTGTTGAGCATCTTTTCTAGAACCTGAAGAGTTTTTCTTGGAGTCTTTAAATGCAATTTGCTTTCTAGGATTTTCTTCAGTTTCTTTCCTTTTAACATTGATTTCATATGACATCAGGGAGCCAATTAGTTCATCTAATTTCATCTTTGAGAGATCTTTTGAATCCTCAATGACAGTGGCTTTGGTGTTCCAAGAGGATGGAAGAGACCGAAGTATCTTCCTCACCAAGTCACTTTCTGAGTATTCCTTTTTAAGACCCTTCAATCCATTTATAATTAGCATGAACCTTGCAAACATATCTGAGATAGTTTCATCATTATTCATCTTAAACATTTCATACTCAGAAACTAGCATGCTTGCCTTTGATTCCCTTACCTCGGATGTACCTTCGTAGATGAGTTCAAGTTTGTCCCACATCTCTTTCGCTGAAGTGCATGTGGAGACTCTTGAATATTCTTTTGGGTGGACGGCGCACTGCATCATGTTCAAGGTGCTCCAGTTGAGAGTTCCCTTTGCAATTTGGTCCTTTGTCTAGGTATCTTCGTCCTCGGGAAGAGTATATGCTCCTTTGCTGACGATCTTCCACAATTCGAAGTTTTGTGCTCTCAGGAATACCTGCATGCGGTTTTTCCAGTAAGGATAATCGGTTCCATCAAAGAAAGGTGGCCTGGTCACTGAGTGTCCTTCGGCCAGATACCCTTTGTTAGATTCCATGAGATCGAGACTCTCCTGATCGTAAGATCAAACAAATCAACAGTAAATCGGAGAAACCTTGCTCTGATACCAATTGGAAGGTTGCGGAATTAGACTATATGGGAATCTAGAAGGGCGGTTGAATAGATTACCACCAATTTAAAGTTTACTACCACCTTCTTATGACGGGAACCACAAACTACTAAAACTTGCAACAGAGTGTAATCTAAATTTAGACATGCTGATTGTAGATAAATAGAGAACCAGTTTATCTATCGTGTGTGAAAACAACGTGCCTACCAAGCACCTAGCATGAAGATGTGCAAACCACAGGACACGAGTTTTTAAGGTGGTTCGGAGTACACAACTTGTGTATCCTACATCCACCGCCCACACACATACGCAGAAACACTGCTTAAGAGCGAGTTCAAAAACTACAACTCACACACACACGAGTTGTCTGCTGTGAAACCACATCAAAACAACACAACCACGTGAATCAAGCACAAGGACTGCTTGACACACAACCACACACATAGAGAGATATGAGAAAAAAGAAACAGGGAAGAGTTCTGAGATTGAAGAACAAATCTTGATTAAGAACTCTTCTGTAGGTCATTTGGATGGACTTCAAACTTCGTCTTGACAATCTTAGGTTGATGGAGAAGCTTGAATCTACGACGAACTTGCTTCACCTCCGCTTGAAGAACGGATCTTTGCTTCTTTGAGCGGCAGGTTGAAGCAGAGCAGCAACAACTTCTTCTCTTGTGTTTTCCTTAGGGTTTTTGGATGGTGGCTGCTTCTGTGCGAGATTGACTCCAAAAGATTCATTTTATATGGGTGTTCAATTATAGAGAGTTGTGGTAGAAGGAAACACCCACATAGGGAAGATATGGAGATCTCGTATTGAGATTCTGTTTACATCTGTCGACAGGCCTTTGGTCATCTGTCGACAGGTAGCAACATATTTACATTTGCCAGAACTCTGAACTTCCGGGAAGGAGTTTTTTGTAGGTAGCTGTCGACAGTCGACTGGGGTCTGTCGACAGATGGCTATGTCCAGAACCTGGAGTTTTCTGTCTTTAGTTGTCTGTCGACAGGCAGATGAGAGGCTGTCGATAGGTGACTGATCTTTGTGCTTTTCTTGGTCTTTTGCTCTTGTTTTGGTGCATTATTTTTTTTTCATGGAGTTTCACCTACATTTAAGACCATTGTTAGTGAAGTAAGATAAACATTTAGATGATCAAACTAAACATTTGTCACTTTTATCAAGAATGGTACAATCATCAACTTGTGCTATTAATGAAATGCTCATTGAATACTCATCATCAAAAACAATCATTGTAGACATCCATCCATGTAGATCTAACACACTTCCCTTTTCCTCCCACATTTTCCTACCATCCTAGGGGTTTAAAAACCACCCCCAGGTTCATTCCCTCCATGCTCCCTCCTTTTGTTTCATTTATGAATAGCTACTACACTTAATATGTTCTAACAGGGTTCCTCTTTGTTGTTTTCGTTGTTTTGGCAGGCACACAAGCAAATATCAACGAGGGGCTCTTGTCTTCTGGCCGGCCGGAGGACAGGAAGAAGGTCCAGCCAACTTTCTCCTGCACTGTAGAGAATGCGGCAAGCGAGGGTGTCACGACACAAGACGCGCCCTGGTTGCGCGTCGCGACATCAAGCTCATCGCGACGGGATGACCCGACGCGATCTCAGTGAGTGCCTCTGTTCTCTTTCCATTTCCTAGCGTAGTTAGCCTATTTAATTCTTATTAGTGGCAGCTATCTAGGTGGGGATCACATTCCTCATTTTCGTACCTTTAGATTGAATACTTTGTTGCGTGTTTTGGGGGTGCACATTCCCCGTGATTACACCTTTTGGCGATCACGGCGGGACCTTCAGTGCTAGCCCTATGATTGTTGCTTGTTTGCCTGCCTTGTTTGTCTGTTTAAATGCTTTGTAGAACCCTGTTAATTCCATTTTTGTGCTTTTCCTGCTCTTCTGCACTCTGTTGTTATCACGGCGCATTGCATGACCACGAACTAATCACGTTTATGAAGGGGGACGCGACTAGTGGTACGCATTCCCCCTCTTTTATGCACTGATTTCCTACTCTGTGGGTGCATCCATGTCTTCTGCCTGCTATTCTACCATGTATATTCGCATTTATGTATGTTAGAATCCTGCTCGGTACGGATTTTCCTTTTATTTTTGACTGTTTGATTTCGGATCGGGTCGCGGTTTATCATTTGGTCGTGACATGGTCGCGCCAGAGGTGGAGGTCGCGTTTTCAGGTACACGTTGTTTGTTACTGCTTTTGATCCATCCATCGGTTTTTGTGTGTTGATTAAGTCTTACTGTGTTTCTTTTAGATTGTTCCATGATTGTATTGCATCCTAGGATAGTCTGTTTGCCTCTTGTTTATGTGTGGTTGTAGGTTTCTGCACTCAGCTGTTATCGCGGCAGGGTTTTCGGTCGCGATAATGTCGCGACGGACCTGGTCGTCGCGATGTCAGCAGAGACTTCACAGTCATTGTTTGTTAGTTTAGGTTAGACTTTGCATGCACCTCAGTGCGCATAGGATCATGCATACACTATTATTCCGTGCAGTTTAAGTGTTCCCCCTTGGTAGAGCAGACCCTCTCACCTATAAGCACTGGTAGGCTGACCAGGGCCGCCCACCGAGAACCTCCGTAAGTCCCCGTGGCCGTACGCATGTTGCGGTTAGCCGGGCTGGTTGTACCCATTGCTCCCTAGTTCAGACCATCTTTCGTGTGAGTTGTGTGTCCCCATAAGCTTCACCGGAGTACTCGAGTTCATACCTAATTAGGGTCCCTATTGGCTGAATGTAATTTCATTAATCAACTCATTAAAGGTCAAGTGAGAACCTTAAAAGCTTGATGATAATCATGACAACTTGAGTGCTTGTGTGCAACACCCCTTCTCATCTCATAGTCCTTTCTTGTTGTGTTAGAGTCTAGGGGTTGTTAGGTCATCATGTCATCTCCCCTAATTATTTAAGGATGGTGTATGCGTCATTGTTTGGGCCGTTCGAGTCAGTCCCCTCCTAGCCTTGTATTATATCTCAATCCCTTGTTCGGTATGGACCACTTTCGTGTCCTTGCCGACGACACCTTGCCCATTGGGCTCCTCGAGGATGTGGCCCAACCCTCTGCGGCCACCCTCTCCGGGCACATTCAGCCCCTAACTCTTGTTGATGGTCGGTCCTGCTCCCCTTATCCTTCTGGGGCAGATGATCCGCATACCCAATTCAACCAAATCCTCCCGCATCTAAGCCCAGAACAAGTCCGAGAGATTCTGGCCATTGCCAAAGGCAAGCGTCCCTTATCCCCACCATCCCATCATTCCGCCTAGCAGGCAGTCTCCTCTGGCCCCACTATCTCTGCACCACATGTCCAATCCTCTGTGGCGGATCCTACTCCCCTTCGTTCGTGGGCCATCCACTTTTTCGAGCCCAGCTACGTGCCAATGCGGGAGGTTCGGCCCAAATCCCCTCTAGTTCTCTCATTTTATCAATTCGAACCAGCTCCCCTTCCCCGCGAAAGGTCCTACTCATAAAGCAATCACGCTCCCTCATTTCCGCTCACCACGCCATGTCCCCTTTCGACTTCCTCGCGGAGTGGACTTCAATGAAGAGATAGCTCCATGACCTAAGGAGACAACTGGACCCACGGAAGGCCGCGGACATCCCCCTTCCATCCTTTCAACATCTCCGGGTTCCACCCCAGTCAGAACTCCCTGTCTATCGGCGATATTCAGGGGTGGGTGACCCTTATGTGCACCTTGAAGATTTTGTATATGAGTCTGCTCCTCACAAGTACGACCGCCACCTCATGGCGTACTTGTTCAAAAAATCGTTGGATGGTCCGGCCCTCGAATGGTTTTATTTTCTACCTCCCAAGGAAGCCGAAGATTTCCAAGTGGTCCAAGAGAGGTTCCTACAGCAGTTTCAAGATCGGGTCGGACCCGAATATTCTTTTGTTGATCTAGCGGCCGAGAAAATGAATCCCGATGAGGTGTTTGTTGTCTACGCTGATAGGTGGCGTGCCCTGGCTACTATGGTCTACTGCCCCATGCCAGAGGAGGAGAAAGTTAAATTGTTGATTTCCAATGCCACACCTGTTGCCCAGCTAGCTAGCCCAGAGGGGGGGTGAATGGGTTATTAAAAATTTGATCTTCGATTAAAAAACTTGTTCACTAAAAGGATTACACAACAACTTAAATGAAGGTTAGAGTTAGAGGAAATGAGATAGCAATCACACAAAATACAACCACAAGACAGTAGAATTTTTATCCTGGTTCGGAACTCCTTTCCACAGGAGACCTACATCCAGTCCCTGAGCAATACCTCAGGATTTCACTAATCAAGGGTACAGTCCCCCTTAAGGACACAACAACACCCAGCTCAGCTGGTCTTCCTTCACACCCGAAGGGAACAACACCCTGGATACCACCAGGTCTTCCTTCACACCAGAAGGGAACAACACCCTGGATACCACCAGGTCTTCCTTCACACCAGAAGGGAACAACACAAAGAGAGATTTGAAAGATAAGCCCCTAGATCAAACTGCAACAGGCAATGATCTGAAGGACCTAGCACTGAGAGAAAAGAATCTAAATCTAGGCTCACTCTCAGAACTACACAAGCTCTCTTCAAAAGATCTTTCACTAACTAGAGAGAGCAAAAGCTAAAAGGAGTGAAGGATCTTGGCTCTCGACTTTCTTCAGAAGAATTTGAATGCTTGAATATCCAATGCCTTGAACGTTGTTCGTCTATTCTTCTGACTTGTATATATATCTTCAATTTGAAATCTAGACGTTAAAGTGTCCGTTGTCTCTCTTTTGAGTAGTCGTTAGACTGAATGACATCTGGAGTCTTGGAAGCTTCATGTCCTCAGTCTTTTGATTACTTGAGCACGCAAAGAGATGAGATCTTCAAAGATATCCGATGGCTTCTATTTGTTTAAGTTGTACCATGAAGCTAGTTCAGAGGTCTGCACAGATGTCAATCTTAAATAGCAGACAGATAAGCTATCTCTGATGTCAGTCAACGTCAGTGGCAATAGTCAAGAAAATAGTAATGCCAAATAGCTTAAGTCTAAAGGACGTTATCAGAGTAGGCACGATAAAGGATGATATGGTCTGCATGCATGCAGAGATATGTTCAGATCTCATAAATGCAAAAGCGTCAGAGATATATCTACGTGGACTTTGACTGGTCAATGCTTTAAGATGAATAAGATATCAAGATATGAAATCGATAACTGTATGACTTATGAAATCGTTATGAGTCATAGCAAATCGTTATGAACACTTATCAAGTCGTTATGAGCTCTAAAGAAATCGTTGCGCAAAGCAAATCGTTATGAACACTTATCAAGTCATTATGAGTTTCAAAGAAATCGTTACGAGAACTAAAGAAATCGTTACGGCTACCAAGTCGTTACGAGTTTCAAAGAAATCGTTACGAGAACTAAAGAAATCGTTACGGCTACCAAGTCGTTACGAGTTTCAAAGAAATCATTACGAGAACTAAAGAAATCGTTACTGCTACCAAGTCGTTACGAGTTTCAAAGAAATTGTTACGAGAACTAAAGAAATCGTTACGGCTACCAAGTTGTTACGAGTTTCAAAGAAATCGTTACGAGAACTAAAGAAATCGTTACGGCTACCAAGTCGTTACGAGTTTCAAAGAAATCGTTACGAGAACTAAAGAAATCGTTACGGCTACCAAGTCGTTACGAGTTTCAAAGAAATCGTTACGAGAACTAAAGAAATCGTTACGGCTTCCAAGTCGTTATGAGTTTCAAAGAAATCGTTACGAGAACTAAAGAAATCGTTATGGCTACCAAGTCGTTACGTGTTTCAAAGAAATCGTTACGAGAACTAAAGAAATCGTTACGGCTACCAAGTCGTTACGAGTTTCAAAGAAATCGTTACGAGAACTAAAGAAATCGTTACGGCTACCAAGTCGTTATGAGTTCTAAAGAAATCGTTACGCGAACTTACGAAATCGTTACGACTAGAAAGTCGTTGTGAGCTCTAAAGAAATCGTTACGAGAACTTACGAAATCGTTACGGCTAGAAAGTCGTTGTGAGTTCTAAAGAAATCGTTACGAGAACTAAAGAAATCGTTACGGCTAGAAAGTCGTTGTGAGTTCTAAAGAAATCGTTACGAGAACTAAAGAAATCGTTGCGACATCTTTAAGAAATCGTTGCGGTATCGATTTGATTGAACTTTTCGGTCAGAAGGAAATCGTTCTGCTTATCAATAGAAGTCGATACAAAGACTTGGACAAAGCATGAAATGAGACTTACCTGATTGTCTTGAACTTTCATTTTTCTTTTATTTCCTGTTCTCAAAGGTCAAGTAATTCATTAGTACTATTTTGTTAATCATCAAAATTAATGTATATAAATAAGTGAAGTAATTTATATGGGGAAAGTTTGGTCATCAATCTCCCCCTTTTTGATGATGACAAAATATACTAAACATTATACAACACAAACATGTTTTGTAGAATAGTTAGTTTTCTCCCACATTTTGTCAATAAGCAAAAAGATAGTCTATGAGACGAAGAAGAAAGAAATCATTGTATTAAGTGGGAGGAAGATAGTACATAGGAGACAACAAAGAGGCATGCTGTGAGATGACAGCCCATGCCTTGATCTCAAGGTCTTCAAAAATCTGTTGGAAAACCCCAGAAGCAACTGAAAAATTAGGACCCATGGATGGAATGGCCCGTTGAATGTAAAGTTCCCATTACTTTTCCAGGAATTCTTCATACTGATGTGGGTCCAAGATAAATCTGAAGTAAGTGCTCTTTCCAAAGCTGGCACGATGGAGAAATCTATCCAGAGAGATTGGATAGAAAATCTTCTGATCAAGCAGATCCTGCTTCAAAGCATAGAAGGTTGTATATCTGGCTGCCCACTAAACATAGATCTCTTGAATTGGGTTTATGGAGTTGAGATCCATGAAGGCTTCGGCTGAGAGAATGGGCTTAGCTTGACAAACCAAGGAACTGTTGATTGCCTGTAATTGAAGATGGGGTTCCTTGTAGAGAGTTTCCCATATGGTGGGAGTAAGCCTTTCACATTCAGAAATGAGTGGGGCCAAGGTTTGGGAAGAGATGCGGCCAGAGTGATATTCTCTGAAAATGAACCGCAAGAAGGAGGGTAATCTGCCCAACTTGGCTGACAAACGGCCCATCTGCCTAGCAAACATATCCAGTGCATGGGATCCAGCATCTGAGTCAAACACTAAAGAGTGTAGCTTTGGCAGAAGAACTGGAGAGTCAACTTTGAGATTGGCAAAGTCCACTGTGAGGGGAAGATTTACTGGACGTTCTGATCTCAACATCACTAAGGCTGAATGAAATTGATAGAACTGCACTTCAGGCAGCTTGTTCAAATAGCAAAAATCACTGTACAGCTGAAAGTTCTTTGCAATTCTGATCTCTTTCAAGATGAAGGGTCTCCACGAGTTCTTATGCTGAATAATGAACCACTCAGAAAGAGTGAGTGGGTGAGCTCGATGGGTAAGAGATTCTGCCCTGGCAGTCAAATATTTGCTGAATTGAGCTTTGTTTCCGATGACATTGGCCCACTGATCTTCAGTCTTGAACTCAGTGCCCTCAAAGATTTTGGATTTTTGAGGGTGGGACAGCTGGGTAAAAGGGAGAACAATGCTTAGATGCTCAGAGAGGTTGAGGAAAGAAATACCATAGATGGTGGACAGGATGCACTTTTGAACATATTCCTTATAGAGGAATCTTCTTTGAGACTCGAGGGTAAGAGAGTACCAAAGAGGAGGAAATAATGGTGAGGAGGGGATGCTGACAGAGGATGATTGTTTCCTCTTTTTCTTGGCAGGACTGGGAGGATCAGTCCTGTGGATATGAGTGGCAGTGGAGAGAATGGTGATAAGGATATTTCTCTCAAAATCATCCGGCAGATTTGTGTCAAAGACACCAAGTAGTGAAGGTTTTTCCGGAATGATAGTGACAGAGGATGGAGGAGTAGGAGGATAGAAAAGGTGTTTGGGATTGAAGAAAGAAGGTGGTGAAGGTTGGGAATTGAAAGATGATGGAGCTAAGGTGTGAGAAGGAGTGGGAGAGAAGGAGGGTTGAGATGAAATGAGAGAGGAAGATGATTGGGTGCGAGGCACAGGGTGTTTTTCAGTTGGTGGTGCAGGAGGGGCTGTAGAAGGAGATGAAGGTGAAGAGAGGGTTGGAGTTGCAAGGGTAGAAGTGTCAGGGGCCTTAGTAGCTGTCATGGGCTCTTTCCCTTTATCTTGACCTTCTCTGAAAACTGAAGAGGGTCCTGATGACCCTGAAGCTGGCACTGGTGGCCCTGGTGGCCCTGATGCTTGAGCTGATGGCCCTGTTGGCCGAGACTCTTGAACAGGAGGCCCTGGTGGCCGGGGAATAGCAGCTGGTCTGCTCTGAGTAGCTGCAGGAGAAACTTCACTTGACCTTGAAAGACCTGCTAGCATCGACTTCATATCAGACATTTCTTTATTAAACCACTTCATTGCATTTCTGACTGAAGAGAGCTCAGAGGTAGTCGAAGCTTGACTAGCAAGTATCCCTTGCACAATGGACTGCACTGCTGACAGAATCTCTCCCTGAGCCTTCAACAAATCCAAAACCGGGTTCATATTGACTTTCCTGTGGCTCTTTCTGAGTTTTCTGTGAACTATCCTTTTGCCTTTCCTTTGAGGTGCTGGTTCTTCAATAGACTGCTCCCCCCGAGCAGGAGCTTCCTCTTCAACTTCCATTTGCTCCCCCTGAGCAGGAGCTTCCTCTTCAACTGGATCTACTGGAGCACTGGACTGCTCCACATGAATTGATTCTTCAATGTGGCCTTCTGCCACTACTTCTTCCATTTCAATTTCACCAGACTGTGTGTCGATTCGAGTAGAGAGAGCTGATTCAATTAAATTCCTAAGAATTGAGCCAATGATTGAGGTAGGCGAATCACTGGCTTTGTCTGCCACTTCCTCCTCAACTACAGAAGCTGTAAAAGATTCTGGCTGAAATGCTGGTGCTACTCCCTGCTGTTCTGCTGCTGATTGAGCTGCTTGCTGCTCTGCTACTGACTTTTCTGCTTGCTGCTGCTCTGCTGGTGCTACTGATTGCTGATCTACTGATGCTACTACCTGTTGCTCTGCTGGTGGTGTTACTGCTGCCATTTCTTGAACATCAGGAATTTCTACATCACCGATTATGGCCTCTCCTTCGGCCACAGTGGTTAGACCATACACCTTCAATTACAGAGAAACCACTTTTCTTGAGATTTCTAGACCTTATACACTGGCCCATCTTCTCCACAACTGCCCCAGATAAATCTATTACAAAGTGTTTGAAGATCTTTGTAAGTAGATGAGCATAGGGCAATGAGACATTTAACTTACTTTTTGTATCCCATATTTGATCTCTGGCAAATTTCATCCTTTCCAACATGACTTGCGCCATATTAATCTCCCTTTGTTGAATCGCCCAAAACATCATATCAGAATCTGCCCTAGTGCACGTTGAGAAGGTGGCACTGCGAGGAACCAAAATTTGACAAATAATAAAATGAAGAAGACGGTTGTAAGCATTCATCTGATTAATATCCAATTTTCCGTCTCATAGCCTAAACCCTGGACCTATAATGCCAAGGCCTTTTGCTTCATCGTTCACTGCATGAACCCCAATGAATCCAGACGTCTTTACTCCAAACAACATGTGCAACAGCTCATGATCGACTTTAATTTGGATTCCCTTTACCAATGATACAAGGGACCCATGTAACGACCCTCTTCATACCGGTACGATTATACCAATCCCCATCGGTATAAAGGGCGTCGTCACAGTGGGACATTTACCCAACACTGGTCGATAGGTTGATATGTACCTGGATAGCAATAGAGTACAGCGGAATAAAATAAACAACTCAACTCTTAATCCGTCACCAACACACATTCCATAATCTGAATAGCGAGATAGAAGGACAATGTCCACGATAATACAAAATAAAGAGAGAGTTACAATGTCCAAAATATTGTCCATACAATAATTCTTGTTGTGCAAAAGAAAAGTACAACTGGTAACAGCTCCACAAAATAGTCTTCTAATGATGATCCTCGCCACGCTACCTTCTAGTGCACGATACCTGTCAACCTGTACGCCGAAGCAAGAGTGAGTCCAAAGACTCAGCAAGCGACACTACTCATGATATACACATACAAGTCTTAGTGGTTTCTACATGCACTTTTACAATTAACAACACATAGCATGCTAGTCAATTCAAGTTTTCTACCTATCATGAAAGTTCTACAATTTTATACATAACTCATGCTTTCAGATTTGTAAAATGAAATTCACCTATTACATGATCTCTATTCCATTTGCTCAAGAACTTTAGTCTTTTAAAGAGCTAAAACATGAAAGTTATCGACATGAACAATTTACACACATGAAAGGGGACACAACTAGCATGGATTTCACCTAGTTTTAAACACATACACGAACCTTTTCACATGCTCTAGATTGCTGATTTCATATATTCAATGACTATAAATCTACACATGAGAGCTACAATAATACATAAAACACATCATATGAATCAAGTAATCAAGCTATCTTGCACTCTTTTCACTAATTATCCCTAACATGGATTCTAGGCATTTGTGCACACATAAGCATGATAATGACAACATGAGTTTACTGATTTCACATGGTTTCCAATAACACATTCTCACATTCTCGGTTTCACATGATTTCATACTTACTCATTCACGTTGTTCACTTTTACACATTTGACACGTACACATGTTCACACTTATACAATTTACTCATTTCCACATCATTTTCTCTTTCACTTTCACTTATCACATATCATATCGATTGCACTTACCACGTGCGTCTTGGGCACTTACCACGTGCCATATTCACATATTTCACGTTTTACTCATTTTTCATTACTTAAACAATTTGCCATGACACATAGTCCTAACCACCAGTAGAGGACACTAACAATATCTCATAGCTCGTGCTCATTCCTTAGCACAGCTCTCAACACAACTCATAACACAACACATGACACAACACTTACACAACTCATACACATACTCACCACCTAGGCAATACAGCGGTGAATCTTGGTAACTGCGCAGACCGGGAGAAGCCCTCTCCACCCTATCCAGTGGTACTTGTCCACCTCCGGGTTTTCCCAATGCCTTTGGGACAAACTTATATCACATGGAGCCTTCTATAGGGACTTTTCTATATACGGCTCCCGATGCCTCTAGGGTAGCAGTGTCACATAGGCACAACTTTTACACTTTTACACATTACCGCTTTACACATGGTTTTACACATAACTCTTCTCATTTCATTCACTTTCTCACTCACATAAACATTCCTGTTCTTCCCTAACATGGTACTACAGGATTTCAAGAATTTAACACATAGTAAACACACTAATCATGTTGGTTTTAGACCATAACTAATCACATTGCGATCATATGCATGAATTATCACATTTCACATGAAAATACATAACTTTTTATTTACTGGTCCAAATGACCTGAAATTTTAACCACATGCTGTTTTCGGGTTCAAGATGATACCCTCAATTTTTCAGATTTTTCTGAGCTAAATAGGATTTACAGAAAATCAAACACCTAATTAGCATATTATTCACAACTTAAGCTAACATGGGTCTAACACGTTTTGCAATTTATCCACTTACTGTTTTGCACAGAGACTACTAATATATGCATGATTTTAGAATACAAAATCACCCTAATTCATACATCTATACATCAATTACCACAAACCATTTTTGCATGTTTTTATTTTACCGAACCGAACTTATTTACAATTTCTCAAGCATGGATAAACTACTAAATTTTCAAACACATATGCTGACCCACTATTCTTCATGATCAAACCGAAACCAAGGCATCAACACAAAACCCTAATCATAAATCATGAATTTTACAAGATTGTCTACAAGTCATGCTCACAATTTAAAAGATGCTAATAACCCACATTCACCATCACACTACATTTCTTCACACACCACAATGCACAATATACATAGCTTATAGGAATACCATATATCCTCATCACGGAAATCATAACGAAATTAACGTACAAGAGGGGCAGAACAGCTCACTGTTCTGTCCAGAAGAACTAGACGGCGGTCTCTGGCCGCTGACTCAGAGTCAGCGGCATGGTCGATGGACGCCAATCTCATCACAGGCGTCCAGGGACCTTGCCGTTTACTCAGGTCTGTGCAGAAACACAGACCCGAGCTCTGAAATTTGGGTGAAATGGAGGGTCTAGGACTCGAGGGAAATTCCATAAAAATCATAAAAACCTCCTAGACTCATACGGGGATACCATAGATAGGTCACTTGCCTCTCTAAAATTCCTCCAAGGGATTTGTGGCTCGAAGAAGACCTCCTTGGGCAGTTCCAAGAAGTTGCAGAAGTGCCTCCAAGATCGCCTTCCTCCGGGTTCCTGGGTGATCTCTACGCCGAGGGGATGATGGGGAAGCCTTCTCCTTTGCTTCAGCCTCCTCCTTGTTGCAGTAGATCTCCAGATTCAGCTTCAAAGGGTCGGATTTGAGGGTTCTAGAATGGGGTTTTCTCACAGAATGCTCTAGGGTTTTTCTTTCTTCTCCTCCCCTCTTGCAAGGGTGAAAATGAGAAGTGGGGAGAGGCCAATTCGGGTTCAGGATGTAGGAGAGCCCCTCACCCACTCACCATGCCGATTAGACAGCCTTAGATCCGTTGGGGAACATCCCCCAATGGGTGGCCATGCCTTGTTTCAGAAGACAGCAGCTCTGCTGCGCATGCAGGTCAGAGAGGTTGACGTCCACATCGCTGGACGCCTGGGTCAGGATTGGCGTCCAGGTCTGGACGTTGACTCCACCTCGGCGGCCAGAGGTTGACGCCAAGGTGGCCTTTGGCCAGAACCTTAATTTATGCAGAAACTATGCATACCAAGCTTATATACAAGCAATATGTATATGGTATTATACTCATACTATCACCAGGCAATACATACCTTATTTATATTTAATATAAACACATGCACATTAATTATACTAATTAATATGTACATAAATATCTATATACATACACAAGCATACATAAGCATACTAAGATAAAATGTACGTAGACACCTACCTGTACGTACGTGATATTTTACACATGTATGACTCAACACACGGCAAATTAAATGACGAGAATTATGAGGGCTTCGCAAATCATTAGGAGGTGATATGATTTATGCTAGCTAGGAATAATCCATTCGATAAAATAGTCCTCACATACACACACTTGATTTGTCATATATATAGTATACGCACACTGGTGTAACATACTTATGTACATTATGCTTGGAATAGATGGATACAACATGCGCACCGGTAATTAGATTAACTTACACAACTTTACCTAACATTGCTTAAGCACTATATGCATAGGATTCCTTAATATGTACTATATGCATAATTTAGCCAATTGACTACTCTCACCTAAATATCATAAAAATACATGCATGTTATTCATGAGGAGTATAGAATCTCAATATAAACTACTAATTACACCTACCATGCTTGAACTCTTTATGCATATGCAATATACGAAGTACAATATTCATATTAGCTAAACCATGCAAATGAGCAACGCTTACAACTAATCATACACATGCATGCACAAATACACCAAGGTGTTATGCATGTAGAATTTGGGTATACAATTGTCACACGCACAAGATAACATACATACGTACATACACATATGTACTTCCTACACTCCCATACAAAATTCCATGAAATAGGTAGTATAGGATATTCTTCAATATTTAGATAGCACACGCATAGTACTATTCAAGTATCCTAAGTCAAAGATTCTTGGTATTCATAATACACTTCTAATTAGCTAATTGTTCACTTCCACATTAATCATCATATACACCTATGTATACATATATAGATATTTGCACATGCTCATGTTCAAAAGAAGGATAAAACTTATAGTAGGCACAATGAAATACGCATGCTAAGCACACAACAACCGAACACCCAACACCCCATTCATATACATACAGATATATAAAGAGAGTAAGAATCCGGGGTCTTACACCCCATCTGCCTCTGACCTTAAGCACACATAAAACGCTTTCACCAGGTCGGGATAGCTTACCTCGGTGAAAGTG
Organism: Colocasia esculenta; assembly: GCA_014218235.1. NCBI lineage: Eukaryota > Viridiplantae > Streptophyta > Magnoliopsida > Alismatales > Araceae > Colocasia > Colocasia esculenta. Next base: position 116,822,304 of record CM024754.1, read on the forward strand.
GCAATTTCCATCCACTGCATCCTTCTCAGAGTTTCTGCAATACTTCCCATGCCATTTTTCTCGAGATTTGGAATATCCACTGCCTTGTTTCCGCAAACCTTTGTCTTCACGAAGGTTAACCTTTCTTGTTGTTCTGCGGTCAGGTACTCAACACTGTAGCCCCCTACACTTTCGGAGATCATCGGAGCGTCCATGGGTAGAAAGGAGAAGAACTGATCTGGAGAAGGGAGATGATGGAAGAGATGGAATCTTTTGAGGGATTCTTCGCGGGAAGAGGGGAAAGCTTCAAATCTTGCAGAGAGTCGATGCCGGAATCGTTAGGGCATCGGCTTTGTGTGAATAGATAAAGGAGAAAGGGTAAAGGTAGAAGATGAGTCATTCCCAGAACGATTTGACTAAATAGGATTATTTTATCGAAAACAGGAAGCGTCAAAAGGCGGTAACGGCACAAGGCGACAAAAGGGTTTGACGAGTCAAACTGCTTTTAACACAATAGCGGTCAAGGAAGAGTAAATAAACTGAGTTTTGCTTAAGTGAGAGAGAGAAAATCTTCATTTATTCTGAAAATTTTATATGCCATTTTAAATACAGGAATCTTTTCACAAATTGCACATCCCTAATTCCCTTCTAAGAGATGTAAATCTCTCTTCAGGTAGGGCTTTTGTGAAGATATCTACTAGTTGGCTATTTGTATCAATAAAGGATATTTCTATATTTCCATTTGCAACATGATCACGAATAAAATGATATCTAACCTCAATATGTTTTGTCCTTGAGTGCTGAACTGGATTCTTAGTCAGATTAATGGCACTGGTGTTGTCACACAGCAATGGAATTGATTTGATATTTAATCCAAAGTCTTCAAGTTGTTGCTTTATCCAAAGGAGTTGTGTACAGCAACTTCCAGCAGCTACATATTCAGCTTCAGCTGTTGATAGTGCCATTGAGTTTTGTTTCTTTGAAGACCATGATATCAAACATCCTGCAAGGAATTGACAACAACCACTGGTGCTCTTTCTATCTATCTTTCATCCAGCATAGTCGGCATCAAATATCCTACTAAATCTATTTCACATGATTTTGGATACCAAAGACCTAAATCATGAGTTTTAGCTAAATATCTAAATATTCTTTTTACAGAAATTAGGTGTGATTCTCTAGGATCTGATTGATACATAGCACACATGCATACACTAAACAAGATGTCTGGTCTACTTGCTGTTAAATAAAGTAAAGACCCTATCATACCTCTATAGTTCTTTTGATCTACCTTTTTACCATTTTGATCACTGTCCATTCTAGTTGATGTGCTCATTGGTGTTGACAGTGGTTTGGCATTATCGAATCCAAACTTCTTCAGGAGTTCCTTGGTGTAGTACCCTAGAATTTCCTTGAATGTATTCTGTTCATTGTGTGTTTATTTCTGCATAAATTGAATGTTGTTCTGTGTAGAACTAGGCGTCAAGATCATTTGACGTTAAAGCTTGTAAGCGGCAACATCGCGTGCCGTTTATGGGATGTTAACGACGATAGGTATTGACGTTTAATATTTTTCTGAATTATTTAATTATGGGCAAGACTATAAACCACATCAACGATGGACGTTTATATTTGGGGTAGACAACAACCTATGTTGACGTTAAACTGACTTGCCTGTTTTTGAACTTTCCGTTCCGGATTAAGGAGATCGGCCGTTTCGGGAAGGTTTTAATGAGCTGATCCGATGCATTTAGATCCGAGGGTCAGGATTAGGCTTGGTCATTGCTTGAGAGGTCTTTATAAGACCAGATCTCGTAGGAAAAAAAGGGGGTTTTTGCTTTGGTTCTGGAGGAGAGAAAGAGGGCCGAGGAAGGGATTTGCAGAACGATCTGGTGCTTGTTCGTGCGGCTCGAGGGCTTCTACACCGAGGAGATACATAGGACTTCGTGCCCAAAGGCTCATCCAGTCGGAGGAACTTCATCGGAGGAGGTTTCGGAGTGCTTGAAGACAGAGGAAAGAACTGTCTCCCTGGCGAGACGGGCTTCTTCGAGCTTGGATTCGACACTCCATTAGGAGGGATTGAGGCAAGTTGCATGGGGGATTAGTTTAGGATATGTTATACTACGTATTTAACATTTTTCTGTATTTTTAAAGCATGTAAACAACCTACGGGAAGGGTTAGAAACGTCGTTATTGCATGCAGGTTTCTGTGTTTTCTGTGTCTTAGAACTCGACGTCCAGGGTATTGCCGCCTATAATATGTAAACGGCAATATCGACTGCCGTTTAGTTCATCCGAAATATATATGTATTTTCTGTCCTTACTATATGTAAACGGCGCTATGTGCCGCCGTCGGTTTGTGTTAACGGCGCTATGTGCCGCCGCCTATAATTACTTAACGACAACGTATGTGGACGTCGACTATAGTAAACGTCATACTAATTGACATCAAGTTTAACAGAATCATATATTCCAGAAATCTGAGTGAATTGGTTTTAAATGTATAATTTATGAATGTATGCGTTTCAGCCATGTAATATTAGAGTATGTTATTGTTATGAACTGTCTATTGCTATAATGTGCAGGTTCTATATATTTATACATATATATATGAATTGATGAACATGCATAATTACATGACAAGGATCAAGGTTTAATTTGTATAAGATAAGTACAATGATGTAAAAAAAAAGCATGTTGATTGATGTTTAGATTTCTGCAATAAATATGATATATCAGTAATACCTGTTCCATGTGAAAATTGTGAGCTTTTCTCAATATTAAACCATGTTAGTTAGTTGATTTAATAGAGTTAAATTCATGAAAAATAGTTGCAGAAATCAGAAAATTATGAAATTTGGCATGTGTATTGTAATTACTGATTTCGAATTTCTGTTAAAATTTCAGAATTTTCAGACATGTGTACGTTCTGTTATGAATTTCTGAACAATATATTACACATAGAATTGAATAAAAATGCATGAAAATGCAAGAATGAATATTAGTATCATGATAGAAATCTGTTGTACAGTAAATAGGATTTCAGAACTGAAAGTGTTGTACTTTGAAATATTGCATTGACACATGTTAAATAGTATGAAATGAAATGTCACTATCTATTATATACGTTAGTGTATGCATTATAACAATGATGCCAATAAGACATTGCTATCTTAGAGATTCCTACAAGGAACTACACCGTAGATGCCCCTATGGTAATGGTTCACCTACATGTAAAGAAATGAATCCGTGGGCAACGGATTGAAATCCTGGAGGTAGACTTGTTCTACTGGTCAAGGTGGGAAGGACTTTCCCCGGTTTTGCGCAAATACTATGACTTCATCACCGTATTGCCTAGGTGATAAGTGAATGTTAAATGACTACTGATCTCTAATTTAGTGTGGGCTATGTCTTGGCAACTATATGAAAATGACTACATACTACATGCTAAGTTACATATCTACATGCTACATGTTACATGCTACAAGTTACATGTCTACCTGTTCTACATGCTACATACTACATGTTATATGCTTACATTCCTACATGTGAACTTGTTCAAAGGATTTCATGTTACATGTCAATGTTTTAGTATTACTACATGAAAATTGTTATGTAAAAGAATAATGCATGTATAAGTGAGAAATTGATACATGAGAATTGTTGTAAGTCACATAACATTGAATAGTTTTCATGAATAAGTAATTCCATGCTACATGTGAAACATTTTTATTGTTAAAATCACCATGAAATGAATGATTGCCAATGGACTTAGAACTATAGTAAGAAAAGTATATGATATCAATGAATGGAATGCTAATGTACTACCATGTTTTAAAATTAATATAATGTTAATATCTTGAACTGTCTTCCATGTGATTTGCTGGGTCTTGTGGACTCATACTTGCCTAACATTTCAGGAGAGCCAGAGGATACGGTGGAGTTAGTGCAAACTGACTCAGAGCGTGAGGACGTGGAGACTTAGCTTGTCTTAGAGAGTTTTAGAGTGGCACTTGTATGTGAGGATCTTATGTAATTTCCTTTATGCAACTGATCATTGGATTGTAATAAACCTTGGACTATTGTTATCTTTTATGCATTAGATTTGCTTTTGAATAAATGCTGATTGCAAGTGTTTAATTCCAAGTTCTGTTAATTATCATTGGAATTGAATAGTTATTTGTGTATATTTCAACCTGTATTGGAAATTGTTGGATTCGTTCCACTGTAATACCTCTACTAGATCCAATGTGAGTTGGTGTAACTGTACTGGGTCTAAGAGGGGCGTTACAGAGATTGGTATCAGAGCGATCCACGTTGAACATGTACATAAATTGAATATCAGTATTGTATCCATATTTCAAGTCTGCATAAAGAATTAGTCCAAGTTATGTAGGATGATAGGTTATTAAATAGGATGCTTATTTTGCAGTCTATGGCGACTCGTGGACGTAGAGGAGCTGGCCCGGCTCGAGGTGATGAGTCGGCAGGTGATCAGCAGACTATAGCACAGCAGGCTCAAGACCAGGTGAGTGTACCTTTGCCACCCCCACCACCACCTGTAGACTACGGAGCATTGATGCAAGGATTGGTGCATGCGATGCAGACTCAGGCTCAGACTACAGCGGCATTGCAGGCGCAGGTGCAGGTTCAGGTCGGTAGCTGTAAGAATTATTCAGGTGGTAACTGAAGAGTTGTTATCTAAGAGATGTTTTGGATTGTAGGCACGAGCACCAGCTCAGGATGCAGTTTTTGGAGGAGTGCCTATGATGGAAAGATTCAGGAGGATGACCCCGCCTTTCTTTAAGGGAGAGAGTGATCCCATTCTTGCGGAGAGTTGGCTTAGAGAGACGGAGAAGATCTTTCGTGCCCTTCGTTGTGCGGAAGAGGAGAGAGTGTCCTTAGCTACTTATATGCTGCAGGTAAAAAAAAATAGATTTTAAGGAGTTTATTGGTATTGGTTGGAATATATCTTAGATGTACTTACCTTCTTTTTCAGGAGCGTGCCGACGTGTGGTGGTCCTCTGTACTACGCACACAGTTTGAAGATGGTGCTATGGAGGTTGCATGGACTGAATTCGTCCGCTTGTTCAAGGCGAAGTACATTCCAGAGCACGTGCAGGACCGCATGGAGCAGGAGTTTTTGACGTTGACCCAGGGGTCAATGAGTGTACTTGAGTATGAGGCAAGATTTGCGGAGCTGTCCAAGTATGCGCCTCACATTGTGGCAGATGAGCGGAGGAAGGTAAAGAAATTTATCATGGGGTTGAAGCCGTCCCTGAGGACGAGACTAGTGGCATTAGGACATCGTTCCATGGAGGAAGCTTTGTCAGCAGCTTGCATGCAGGAGGCAGAGATGGAAGTTTACCTTGAAGAGAAGAGAGCTTCTTTGAAGAGGCCAGCATCAGCTTTCCAGCGGCAGGATAAGAAGAAGAAGACCCCAGTTTTTCAGCAGAGAGCAGTGGTTCCAGCGAGAGCAGCGGCACCGACTCCAGGCGGAGGTATGATTGCAGAGAAGCCAGTGTGTACCCAGTGCGGGAAGCGTCATGGAGGCGAGGTGTGTTGGGTGACTTCCGGGAGATGCTTGAGATGTGGTGACAAGAACCACAAGATCAGAGACTGTCCGAAGATGGCGCAGCAGACTGCAGCGGCAGCAGCACCAGCAGCAGCGAGACCGGCACCGAGAGCAGCAGGGAGACCGAGGGCTCCGGCTCGAGTGTTCGCCTTGGCTAGAGACGAGGCAGAGTTGGCAGAGCACGTCACTGAAGGTACAATTTTAATTATGGGAATGCATGCTAGAGTCTTGTTTGATACCGGTGCCACGCATAGTTTTATTTCCGAAGGATTTGCCAAAGTCTTGATAAAGGAGAATGGTCTAGTTCCGGAAAAGTTGGAGGTTCCCTTGTCTGTTCATACTCCAGCAGGAACTATCTTGACCGAGCAGTGTTTTTCGTCGCTTTCTGTGTGCATTGAGGAGCAAGTTTTGCCTGGTAATTTCTATTTGCTGAAGATGAAGGATTATGATGCTATCTTGGGCTTTGATTGGCTTGAGGAGCATTATGCTTTGATGGATTGTCGGCGGAAGCTTATAGTTTTCCGGATTCCTGGAAAGGAGGAGTTTGTTCACCCTTTGCCCAAGGTCATGTCGGGTAAGTTTGTGATTTCAGCTTTGAAGGCGACTCGGATGTTAAGCAAGGGTTGCCCTGGTTTTCTGGCTAGTGTGGTTGTGACCGAGGATTCGAAGAAGGTTCTATCTGTCGAGAATATTGAGGTGGTCAGAGATTTCAGCGATGTCTTTCCTGAAGATTTGTTGGGTTTGCCACCTGCAAGGGAGTTAGAGTTTGGCATTGAGCTCGTACCCGGCACAGCACCTATTTCCATTGCACCTTATCGCATGGCGCCAGCGGAATTGGCAGAATTGAGGAAGCAGCTGCAGGAATTACTTGATAAAGGCTTCATCCGGCCGAGCGTTTCGCCATGGGGAGCACCTGTTCTTTTTGTGAAAAAGAAGGATGGATCGATGAGGTTGTGCATAGATTACCGTAAGCTCAACCAGGTAACTGTTAAAAACAAGTACCCTTTACCTCGTATTGATGACTTGTTTGATCAGTTGCGAGGAGCTTCTGTATTCTCTAAGATTGATCTTCGTTCTGGCTATCATCAACTCCGAATTAAGCCGGAAGATTCTGCTAAGACGGCTTTTAGGACGAGATATGGCCATTATGAATTCCTTGTCTTACCCTTTGGCTTGACAAATGCTCCAGCAGTTTTCATGGATTTGATGAATAGAGTTTTTCGGCAGTATCTGGATTCTTTTGTGGTAGTCTTCATTGATGATGTGTTGATTTATTCGCCCGATGAAGAGACTCATAGTGAGCATCTGAAGATTGTGTTGAGTGTCCTGAGGGAGCATAAGCTGTATGCTAAATTCAGCAAGTGCAACTTCTGGATGAAAGAAGTCCATTTCTTGGGTCATGTTATATCGGGAGAAGGCGTGTCTGTAGATCCAGCTAAGGTGGAAGCTGTTCTTGATTGGGAAACACCGAGATCTTCAGCTGACATCAGGAGTTTTCTCGGTTTGGCTGGCTACTATAGGAGATTCATCGAAGGATTTTCTTCTATTGCGGCGACTTTGACGAGGTTGACAAGGAAAGGAGTCAAGTTTGAGTGGTCAGAGGCTTGTGAAAAGGCGTTCCAGGAATTAAAGGTCGTCTGACCTCAGCGCCAGTGCTTGTTTTGCCCAATGATGTAGATTCTTTCTCTATCTACACAGATGCTTCGAAGATTGGGCTTGGTTGTGTTCTGATGCAAGGTGGTCGAGTTGTGGCGTATGCTTCTAGGCAACTTAAGGAGCATGAGCGCAACTACCCGACCCATGACTTGGAGTTAGCAGCTGTGGTCTATGCTTTGAAAATTTGGAGGCACTATCTATATGGAGTTAGATTTGAGCTCTTCTCAGACCACAAGAGTCTCAAATACTTGTTCTCGCAGAAGGAGTTGAATCTGAGGCAGCGGAGGTGGATAGAATTCATGAAAGACTATGATTTTGATCTGTCTTACCATCCAGGGAAGGCCAATGTAGTGGCAGATGCGTTGAGCAGGAAAAGACAGATGATGAGGCAAGACTGGAAGATGCTAGATGACGTTTCAAGTTCTTTGGCTGTTCTAGAACCTCAATTGTGTAACTTGTTCATGGCACAGTTGTCTTTGAGATCTTCTATTCTTGATCGGGTCATTGCGTTGCAGAAAGATGATCCGTTGTTGCAGGAGTTGGTTGGAAAGAGTGGAGTTACCAGAGATGAAGATGATGTAATTCGCTTGAATCTTAGGGTTTGTGTCCCTAATAATGTTGATCTGAGAAAGGAAATTTTGGAGGAGGCTCATAGATCTCAGTTCTCTATTCATCCAGGCAGTGGGAAGATGTACAAGGATCTGAAGCGTTCTTTCTGGTGGACTGGCATGAAGCGAGATGTGGCTGATGTTGTGGCGAAGTGTCTGATTTGTCAGCAAGTGAAGGCAGAGCGTCAGCGACCTTCAGGCTTGATGCAGAGGTTAGATATCCCTCAGTGGAAGTGGGAGCAAGTGACCATGGACTTTGTATCCGGATTGCCTAGATCGGCTAGAGGAAATGATTCTATTTGGGTGATCGTTGATAGATTTTCGAAGAGTGCTCATTTCCTTGCCATGAAGAAGAAGCAGTCCGTTGAGAGCTTGGCCAGGCTGTATATTGATAATATTGTGAAGCTGCATGGGATTCCGAAGTCGATTATCTCAGATCGTGATCCGAGATTCACTTCCAGGTTTTGGCAGAGTTTGCAGCAGGCTTTTGGCAGTCAGTTGAAGTTGAGTTCGGCATTTCATCCGCAAACGGATGGACAGTCCGAGAGGACTATTCAGACGTTGGAAGATATGCTTCGAGCTTGTGTTTTAGAATGGAAAGGTGATTGGGAGCGCCATCTATCTCTTGTGGAATTTGCTTATAATAACAGTTTCCATTCGAGCATAGGAATGGCACCTTTTGAAGCTTTGTACGGAAGACCCTGTAGATCCCCATTGTGTTGGGAGGAGTCAGGAGATCGACATCTGGTTGGACCTGAAGTAGTGCAAGAGACTTCAGCAAAGATTCAGATGATTGTGCAGAGAATAAAAGCGGCTCAGGATCGTCAAAAGAGTTATGCAGATGCAAGAAGGAAGGATTTGGCATTCGAGGTTGGAGACCATGTTTTCCTTAAGGTTTCGCCAACCAGAGGTGTAGTAAGATTCGGAAAGAGGGGTAAGCTGAACCCGAGATTCATTGGACCCTTTGAAATTCTGAAGAAGATCGGGAATGTGGCATACCAGTTAGCTTTGCCACCATCTTTAGCAGCGGTGCATCCAGTATTTCATGTATCCATGTTGAGGCGGTATGTTAGAGATCCGGCTCATGTGATCAGTTATGAACCGATTCAGTTGCAGCCAGATTTGTCTTATGCTGAGCAACCTGTGGAGATTCTGGACAGGAAGGTGCAAGAATTAAGATCAAAGTCCATTCCATTTGTGAAGGTTCTATGGAGGAACTTCTCACGTGAAGAGGCAACGTGGGAGCTTGAAGAAAGAATGAAGAAGCTTTATCCGTCCTTGTTCGGTGAGTAACTTAACTCAATCTTCGAGGACGAAGATTATTTTAAGGGAGAGAGGATGTAGTACCCTAGAATTTCCTTGAATGTATTCTGTTCATTGTGTGTTTATTTCTGCATAAATTGAATGTTGTTCTGTGTAGAACTAGGCGTCAAGATCATTTGACGTTAAAGCTTGTAAGCGGCAACATCGCATGCCGTTTATGGGATGTTAACGACGATAGGTATTGACGTTTAATATTTTTCTGAATTATTTAATTATGGGCAAGACTATAAACGACATCAACGATGGACGTTTATATTTGGGGTAGACGACAACCTATGTTGACGTTAAACTGACTTGCCTGTTTTTGAGCTTTCCGTTCCGGATTAAGGAGATCGGCCGTTTCGGGAAGGTTTTAATGAGCTGATCCGATGCGTTTAGATCCGAGGGTCAGGATTAGGCTTGGTCTTTGCTTGAGAGGTCTTTATAAGACCAGATCTCGCAGGAAAAAAGGGGGTTTTTGCTTTGGTTCTGGAGGAGAGAAAGAGGGCCGAGGAAGGGATTTGCAGAGCGATCTGGTGCTTGTTCGTGCGGTTCGAGGCTTCTACACCGAGGAGATACATAGGACTTCGTGCCCAAAGGCTCATCCAGGCGGAGGAACTTCATCGGAGGAGGTTTCGGATGCTTGAAGACGGAGGAAAGAACTGTCTCCCTGGCGAGACGGGCTTCTTCGAGCTCGGATTCGACACTCCATTAGGAGGGATTGAGGCAAGTTGCATGGGGGATTAGTTTAGGATATGTTATACTACGTATTTAACATTTTTCTGTATTTTTAAAGCATGTAAACAACCTACGGGAAGGGTTAGAAACGTCGTTATTGCATGCAGGTTTCTGTGTTTTCTGTGTCTTAGAACTAGACGTCCAGGGTATTGCCGCCTATAATATGTAAACGGCAATATCGACTGCCGTTTAGTTCATCCGAAATATATATGTATTTTCTGTCCTTACTATATGTAAACGGCGCTATGTGCCGCCGTCGGTTTGTGTTAACGGCGCTATGTGCCGCCGCCTATAATTACTTAACGACAACGTATGTGGACGTCGACTATAGTAAACGTCATACTAATTGACGTCAAGTTTAACAGAATCATATATTCCAGAAATCTGAGTGAATTGGTTTTAAATGTATAATTTATGAATGTATGCGTTTCAGCCATGTAATATTAGAGTATGTTATTGTTATGGACTGTCTATTGCTATAATGTGCAGGTTCTATATATTTATATATATATATGAATTGATGAACATGCATAATTACATGACAATGATCAAGGTTTAATTTGTATAAGATAAGTACAATGATGTAAAAGAAAGCATGTTGATTGATGTTTAGATTACTGCAATAATATGATATATCAGTAATCCCTGTTCCATGTGAAAATTGTGAGCTTTTCTCAATATTAAACCATGTTAGTTAGTTGATTTAATAGAGTTAAATTCATGAAAAATAGTTGCAGAAATCAGAAAATTATGAAATTTGGCATGTGTATTGTAATTACTGATTTCGAATTTCTGTTAAAATTTCAGAATTTTCAGACATGTGTACGTTCTGTTATGAATTTCTGAACAATATATTACACATAGAATTGAATAAAAATGCATGAAAATGCAAGAATGAATATTAGTATCATGATAGAAATCTGTTGTACAGTAAATAGGATTTCAGAACTGAAAGTGTTGTACTTTGAAATATTGCATTGACACATGTTAAATAGTATGAAATGAAATGTCACTATCTATTATATACGTTAGTGTATGCATTATAACAATGATGCCAATAAGACATTGCTATCTTAGAGATTCCTACAAGGAACTACACCGTAGATGCCCCTATGGTAATGGTTCACCTACATGTAAAGAAATGAATCCGTGGGCAACGGATTGAAATCCTGGAGGTAGACTTGTTCTACTGGTCAAGGTGGGAAGGACTTTCCCCGGTTTTGCGCAAATACTATGACTTCATCACCGCATTGCCTAGGTGATAAGTGAATGTTAAATGACTACTGATCTCTAATTTAGTGTGGGCTATGTCTTGGCAACTATATGAAAATGACTACATGCTACATGCTACAAGTTACATATCTACATGCTACATGTTACATGCTACAAGTTACATGTCTACCTGTTCTACATGCTACATACTACATGTTATATGCTTACATTCCTACATGTGAACTTGTTCAAAGGATTTCATGTTACATGTCAATGTTTTAGTATTACTACATGAAAATTGTTATGTAAAAGAATAGTGCATGTATAAGTGAGAAATTGATACATGAGAATTGTTGTAAGTCACATAACATCGAATAGTTTTCATGAATAAGTAATTCCATGCTACATGTGAAACATTTTATTGTTAAATCACCATGAAATGAATGATTGCCAATGGACTTAGAACTATAGTAAGAAAAGTATATGATATCAATGAATGGAATGCTAATGTACTACCATGTTTTAAAACTAATATAATGTTAATATCTTGAACTGTCTTTCATGTGATTTGCTGGGTCTTGTGGACTCATACTTGCCTAACATTTCAGGAGAGCCAGAGGATACGGTGGAGTTAGTGCAAACTGACTCAGAGCGTGAGGACGTGGAGACTTAGCTTGTCTTAGAGAGTTTTAGAGTGGCACTTGTATGTGAGGATCTTATGTAATTTCCTTTATGCAACTGATCATTGGATTGTAATAAACCTTGGACTATTGTTATCTTTTATGCATTAGATTTGCTTTTGAATAAATGCTGATTGCAAGTGTTTAATTCCAAGTTCTGTTAATTATCATTGGAATTGAATAGTTATTTGTGTATATTTCAACCTGTATTGGAAATTGTTGGATTCGTTCCATTGTAATACCTCTGCTAGATCCAATGTGAGTTGGTGTAACTGTACTGGGTCTAAGAGGGGCGTTACACTGGGTGTATTTGGCTTGACAGATGTGGGTGCCTTCCTTCCCTTGCTTGACTTGCAATCAAGGAAGTAGTTTAGCTCCCCCATCATACTCATTTCAAATGCTCCCTGCATAAGCTTCTCAAAATACTTGCAAAGATTTGTCAGTAGAACCAAAAATAATATCATCTACATAGATTTGAACTAATAGTATGTGATTGGCCTTTGACTTTATGAATAATGTGCTATCTACTTTGCCTCCATTGAAACCATGATTTAACATAAAAGAGCTAAGCCTTTCATACCAGGCTCTAGGTGCTTGTTTTAAACCGTATAATGCCTTATGGAGTTTGAAAACATGATTAGGAAATTCAGTGTCATCAAAACCTGGAGGTTGTTCAACATACACTTCCTCTTTTATAAAACCATTTAAGAATGCTGATTTAACATCCATTTGAAATAGTGTCAAGTTTAGAGCTGATGCATATGCAAGTAAGATTCTAATAGCCTCGAGTCTAGCTACAGGTGCATAGGTTTCATCGAAATCTATGCCTTCCTCTTGAGAATAGCCCTGAGCTACCAATCTGGCCTTGTTTCTTAGGATTACACCAGTTTCATCCAATTTGTTTCTGAACACCCATTTGGTGCCAATAACTGGATGATCTGATGGTCTAGGAACAAGTGACCATACTTGGTTTCTCTTGAATTGATTTAATTCATCTTGCATGGCTATTATCCAAGATTCATCAGTTAAAGCTTCATTGACTGTCTTAGGCTCTATCTGAGAAACAAAGGCTAAATAATCACAGGGATTACATTACCTCTTGTTCTTACCCCTATGGATGGATCACCAATGATATTCTCAAGTGGGTGATCTTTCTTGTATCTCCATTCCTTTGGAAGATTTAGATTTTCATGAGTAATTTCTTCTTGTTGTAATTCTTCCAGAGGTGGATCATCCTTGTCCTCAATTGATGTATCTTTAAGCTTTTTGGACAGTTCATCTGCATCATCATTATCACTATCTACTTCCTTTCTCAAGGAAGGGTTAGATTCATCAAAAATAACATGCACAGTTTGTTCAATTAATAGTGAGCGTTTATTGAAAACTCTATAGCCTCTGGGTTTAGAAGTATACCCCATAAGATGCCTTCATCTTGGCATCCAACTTGCCAATGTCCCTTTTCCGTTGTTGTGAATAAAGCAAGGACATCCAAAGATTCTGAAGTGACTTACCTTGGGCTTCTTTCCTTTGAACAACTCATATGCAGTCTTCTTAAGTATTGGCCTGATCATTACTCGGTTGACAATGTAACTGGCTGTGTTGACTGCTTCAGCCCAAAAGTATCTTGGTAGCTCATATTCAGAGAGCATGGTTCTTGCCATATCCAAGAGAGTTCTGTTCTTCCTCTTAGCTATACCATTTTGCTGTGGTGTCCTTAGTGCTTTGAAATTGTGCTGAATTCCTTGATCATCACAGAATCTAGCAAACTTTTCATTTTGGAACTCACCACCATGGTCTGATCGAATGGACACAATACTGAACTTCTGATCTTTCTGGACCTTCTTACTGAAACTGACAAAATTATCAAAACTATCATCTTTATGCTCTAAGAATGATACCCATGTGAATCTTGAGTAATCATCTACTATGACAAATCCAAAATTCTTTCCTCCAAGACTGGTAGTCCTCATTGGTCCAAATAGATCCATATGTAAGAGCTCTAAGGGTTTTGAGGTTGTCACCACTGTCTTTGACTTGAAGGAACTCTTTGTGTGCTTTCCCTTAGCACAGGGTCTACAAACACTTTCGAAATTTCCATTGACTTTTGGTAGACCTTCCACAAGATTCCTCTTTCTGAGCTTGTTCAATCCGTCCAAGCTGCAGTGGCCTAGTCTTATGTGCCACAACTCAGTTGATTTGTCTTTGCTGGCTGCCAGACACACATTTTGCTCTTTGAGTTCTTCAAGGAAGAGCACGTACAGATTCTTCTCTCTATTTGCTTCAAAGATTACTGCTCCATCCTTTAGTATGCTGCACTTTGATTCTTGAAACTTGATTTGATGACCTCTATCACATAGTTGACTTATACTGATGAGGTTGTGCTTTAATCCTTTGACTAAAAACACATCTTCTATGACTGTTTTTCCTTTGCTATTTACTGATCCACTGCCTACTATAGTTCCTTTTCCGTTATCTCCATAAGTGACTGTTCCTTCTTCAGCTTGGAGATGGGAAAACAGCTTCAGGTTTCCTGTCATGTGCCTTCAACACCCACTATCCAGATACCATTTGGATGCTCGAGGATTAACCTGAAATTAAGACATCAAGCTTTAGGTACCCAAGTTCTTTTGGGTCCTGATGGGTCAGTATCATTATTTTTTACTTTCATTATCCACTTCTTGTGTCTTGTTGGACAGGTGGATTTTAAATGACCTAGCTTATTACAGTGACTACAACATGATAATTTTGTTACTCTTTCAATATACTTAAAATTAGCTTTATAGGCTGTATTTTCCTCAGGAACAAATCTTGGAGTTGGATACACCTTAGGTGGAATTATAGTTTCTGCATTTTCAGGTGGTGTGTAGCCTACACCATCTTTTCTCTTACCTGAGCGTCTAGCTCCTTTTAATATTAAGGGATTCTTACCATTTGTAAATTTTTCTAATGTGCTTGCTAATTTCTCATTTTCTTCATTCAGATTTTTAATCTCTACTTAATTCATCTACACTTTCTTGTTTTTCTAATTTTGTTATTTGTTTATTCTTAACTTTTAAGTCTTCACACAACAATTTATTTCTTCTTTTTAGTTCGATTAATTGCTTTTCTAGTTCTTCATTTTCTGTTTTTAAATCTGAGTTAGTGTTTTCTAAGCATGTATTATTCTTCTTACTAATCTTAAGTAATTTAGACACCTCTTTATATTTGTCGTAAAGTTCATTAAAGGCGCTTTCCAAATTGTCAGAATCTGAATCAGAATTATTACAAGAATCGAAAGAAGAGTCAGAGGTTACCTTTTCTTCGATGTTGGCCATGAGAGCCAGGTTGGCTTCTTCTTTATCACTGCTTGAGCTTGACTCACTGTCTGAGTCACTGCTGTTCTCCCAAGCAGCTGCCATTGCCTTTTTCTTGTATCTTCTGAACTTCTTGGAGCTATCCTTCTTCTTGTGATCATTTTTCTTTAGCATTGGACAATCTGCCTTGATATGTCCAGGCTTCTTGCATTCATAACAGATGGTCTCTCCTTTCTTCATTTCTTTCCATCTGATCTTTTGAAGTCTTTATTTTTCTTAAAGTACCTTCTGCCGGATTGAAATTTTTTCTTCTTGGCCAGGATGCGTTGCAATCTCTTAGAGAGCATTGCTTCTTCATTTTCGCTGTCTACCTCACTCCCGCTAGAGCTTGCTTCTGATGACTCTTCTTCTGCTTTCAAAGCATTGGAGTGCTTCTTTCTGCTAGATGATTCTCCTAGCCTTTCCATGTTGATCTCATGGGCCATGAGGGACCCGATGAGCTTTTCTACTGACATTCTCTTAAGGTCATTAGCTTCTTCGATGCTGTAACCTTTGGTGTCCATGAAGATGGCAAGGATCTGAGAATCTTTCTTACCATATCTGCAATCTCATAGGACTTTCCTAGACTGGCTAAACCATTGTGATGTCAGTGAATCGACTGAACATCTGGGTGATTGACTCACCTGACTGCATTTGAAATCTCTCATACTGAGTGACAAGAATGTCGATTCTTGTCTCCTTTACTTTGTCTGTACCTTCGTATGTGATCCTTAGCTTTTCCCACATTTCCATGGAGGATTTCAGGCTGAGACTCTGTTAAACTCCTTCTTGCTTAGAGCACAACATAAAATGCTCTTGGCTTTACAGTTCAAGGAGATTTTCTTTCTGTCTTCATCTGTCCATTGTGCTTTCTCATTTGACAACCAGGTCACCTTCTTCTACTATCGACCAGATTTGATAGTCGTGGCCTTGTAGAAAATATTCCATTCTGGTCTTCCAATACGGATAATCTTCACCATCGAACAAAGGTGGTCTGTTGACTGACTGACCTTCGAAGTTGCCTTGGGCTGCCATTGATCTTTGCTCTTCAGATCGTTGGATCTTCTTCTTTGTCGAAGAGACTCGCTCTGATACCACTTGTTGCCCAGCTAGCTAGCCCAGAGGGGGGGGTGAATGGGTTATTAAAAATTTGATCTTCGATTAAAAACCTGTTCACTAAAAGGATTACACAACAACTTAAATGAAGGTTAGAGTTAGAGGAAATGAGATAGCAATCACACAAAATACAACCACAAGACAGCAGGATTTTTATCCTGGTTCGGAACTCCTTTCCACAGGAGACCTACGTCCAGTCCCTGAGCAATACCTCAGGATTTCACTAATCAAAGGTACAGTCCCCCTTAAGGACACAACAACACCCAGCTCAGCTGGTCTTCCTTCACACCCGAAGGGAACAACACCCTGGATACCACCAGGTCTTCCTTCACACCAGAAGGGAACAACACCCTGGATACCACCAGGTCTTCCTTCACACCAGAAGGGAACAACACAAAGAGAGATTTGAAAGATAAGCCCCTAGATCAAACTGCAATAGCAATGATCTGAAGGACCTAGCACTGAGAGAAAAGAATCTAAATCTAGGCTCACTCTCAGAACTACACAAGCTCTCTTCAAAAGATCTTTCACTAGCTAGAGAGAGCAAAAGAGCAAAAGCTAAAAGGAATGAAGGATCTTGGCTCTCGACTTTCTTCAGAAGAATTTGAATGCTTGAATATCCAATGCCTTGAACGTTGTTCTTCCATTCTTCTGACTTGTATATATATCTTCAATTTGAAATCTAGACGTTAAAGTGTCCGTTGTCTCTCTTTTGAGTAGTCGTTAGACTGAATGACATCTGGAGTCTTGGAAGCTTCCTGTCCTCAGTCTTTTGATTACTTGAGCACGCAAAGAGATGAGATCTTCAAAGATATCCGATGGCTTCTATTTGTTTAACGTTGTACCATGAAGCTAGTTCAGAGGTCTGCACAGATGTCAATCTTAAATAGCAGACAGATAAGCTATCTCTATGTCAGTCAACGTCAGTGGCAATAGTCAAGAAAATAGTAATGCCAAATAGCTTAAGTCTAAAGGACGTTATCAGAGTAGGCACGATAAAGGATGATATGGTCTGCATGCATGCAGAGATATGTTCAGATCTCATAAATGCAAAAGCGTCAGAGATATATCTACGTGGACTTTGACTGGTCAATGCTTTAAGATGAATAAGATATCAAGATATGAAATCGATAACTGTATGACTTATGAAATCGTTATGAACACTTATCAAGTCGTTATGAGCTCTAAAGAAATCGTTGCGCAAAGCAAATCGTTATGAACACTTATCAAGTCGTTACGAGTTTCAAAGAAATCGTTACGAGAACTAAAGAAATCGTTATGGCTACCAAGTCGTTACGAGTTTCAAAGAAATCGTTACGAGAACTAAAGAAATCGTTACGGCTACCAAGTCGTTACGAGTTTCAAAGAAATCGTTACGAGAACTAAAGAAATCATTACGGCTACCAAGTCGTTACGAGTTTCAAAGAAATCGTTACGAGAACTAAAGAAATCGTTACGGCTACCAAGTCGTTACGAGTTTCAAAGAAATCGTTACGAGAACTAAAGAAATCGTTACGGCTTCCAAGTCGTTACGAGTTTCAAAGAAATCGTTACGAGAACTAAAGAAATCGTTACGGCTACCAAGTCGTTACGAGTTTCAAAGAAATCGTTACGAGAACTAAAGAAATCGTTACGGCTACCAAGTCGTTACGAGTTTCAAAGAAATCGTTACGAGAACTAAAGAAATCGTTACGGCTACCAAGTCGTTATGAGTTCTAAAGAAATCGTTACGAGAACTTACGAAATCGTTACGACTAGAAAGTCGTTGTGAGTTCTAAAGAAATCGTTACGAGAACTTACGAAATCGTTACGGCTAGAAAGTCGTTGTGAGTTCTAAAGAAATCGTTACGAGAACTAAAGAAATCGTTACGGCTAGAAAGTCATTGTGAGTTCTAAAGAAATCGTTACGAGAACTAAAGAAATCGTTGCGACATCTTTAAGAAATCGTTGCGGTATCGATTTGATTGAACTTTTCGGTCAGAAGGAAATCGTTCTACTTATCAATAGAAGTCGATACAAAGACTTGGACAAAGCATGAAATGAGACTTACCTGATTGTCTTGAACTTCCATTTTTCTTTTATTTCCTGTTCTCAAAGGTCAAGTAATTCATTAGTACTATTTTGTTAATCATCAAAATAATGTATATAAATAAGTGAAGTAATTTATATGGGGAAAGTTTGGTCATCAACACCCACCTACCGTGCCATCTTAGCTATGAACGACATCATCTCCATGCACCGGCTGTACAGCCGAGCCCGTTTCATCCATACCCAGCTTAAGGATTCACCCATCCACTCTATGTTCGAGACCCCTAAGTCTCGCTATCCTAAGAAACCTCAAGGTCCCATCACTGAAGGAGTCCAAACTAATGAGCAGGTAGGTGCAGTCAACAACCCTCAAGGTTTGGTAGGTAGGTCTCCCTATACCCAACAACCTCAGCAGCCCTGGAACAATAGGCAGCCACCTCCTCACACCCAAAGTCCTCAGCAAGACCAGCGTCAATACAACCAGGTCCTTCCACCCCAAAATGGCTATGCTCCTGAAAAGCCCAATGGGCCCAAGAGGGCGCAATACCCTCCTCTTCCAGAAAGCCTAGCCGACATCTTTGCGGCTCTCATCTCTTTAAATGCCCTTAGGCTCCGTCCCGAGAAGCCAAACTGGACTTGGCAGCAGACCAACCAAAGTATTGTGTGTACCACCGACACCCTGGGCACAACGTTTTAGACTACTTCCAATTTCGGGACATCATATATGATCTCCACGAGCAGAATCAAATTGATTGGGCCGAGATGAAGAGGTTAATTCAAACATTGAGGGATCAACAGGGTCAGAGGCAGTAGCAGTAGCAACAAAGGCGACAGTAGCCACAGCAGCAACAACAATTCCAGCAACAGCAACAACAATTCCAACAACCACTCCAGCAGCAATACCAACAACAACAACATCCACAGCAACCACAACCACCGGAAAATGATCTGGGCATAATTCGTAACCCCATGCCGTAGCATCAGCTCGCTCCAAACCCTCAGCCTGCTCCACCACCTCCTCCACCCGCTCAACTTAACCCCGTGATCCACCATCCACCACTAGCAGCCACGTGGGCCTACGACGACGAGCACGAAGTAGGCCAGCTTTTGGCTATTTCCCACGCCGCACCTACTTCCACCACACCTACTACCACCACATCTACCTCCACCATGCCCATCATTGCCACCATCACCTCGCCATTCTATGACACCCCCATCTTTCCACCCGTCGCTCCATCACCCCTTAACATCCCATTCCCCCGTGTGCCTGCACCCATATTAGCCAACCCCTCCATCATTGACACCACTCCACCCCCACTTCACCACAACCTCGCCCTACGGAGCGGGCGCATGTTCCACCGGATGTACCCAAATGCATCCGTGTCTATGCCGGGTCAGCTGACCCAACCTTCCAACAACAACAATTCGCAGCAGCAGCAAGATAGCGAGGAGATAGATCCGGTCCCGGGGACCCAATATGATATCCTAAAGCATCTGGACCAGACTCTCTCCAAGATATCTATCCTCGAGCTAATCAAAAGGTCACAGACCCATCAAGATGCCTTGAGGGCCTTTCTGCAAAGAGTCATGGTAAATGAAGATATGAACCCAGACAATCTCCCATATGTTCTCTCCATTGTTAACAAAGGGCCAACAACTACTTTCACAGATGGTGAACTAGCTCCACCTGATGCCAGAAAGATGCCTTATGTGTAACTCTTACAATAAACAAAGTGGCCATCGATGCCGCCCTGGTTGATACCGGAGCTTCCATAAATGTGTGCCCTCTAAGCACTCTGTGGTCTTGCAACATCTCCGAGCGCCGTTTACAGCCCACGCCTACCACCATAGTGGCTTATGACAATTCCAGGCGCGCCTGCCATGGTGTCGTCTCATTGCAGGCAGAGTTGGGCCCGCTCGTCATGACTGTGGATTTTTATGTGCTTGATATTGATCCGACCTTCAAAGCTATCCTGGGTGTGGATTGAGGCATTAGGGGTAGTCCCCTCCACGGCTCACCAATGTCTAAAGTTTCCATTCCAAGGGTGCATAGTCAAGGTCAAAAGTGCACCAACTACTCATACAATGGAGGCTATTGAGAAAATCATGCCGGCAGTTTGGCCATCCAATAAGCCCATTATTTTTGTGCTTGATGTCAAATATCCATGGGCTTACACCTTTTCCTCGCAGCACCAGACTATGTCCCCATCATTGACTGCCATCAAGAAGGGTATCTCGTCAGACACTAAGGGTTGGAACATCATGTTTAAGATTGGTTAACAGCCCGGGAAAGGTCTTGGGGCCCACCTCCATGGGCGAACTCAGGTCATTGCTAATTCCAAGCAAATCACAAGGTGGGGCCTAGGATACATGGAGTGGGCTGCATACTCATCTACCTTGAAGTCAGACCAAGAACCTCTTACCTGGATACTATATGATCATTTTGTCAAAGGACCTATACAACTGGGGTACAACACTGTCATAGAAGCAGCACCAACATCCGCATATCAAGTTCTGGAGGCCAAGCGGCCTAGTAAAAAGAAGAAAGTTGAAGAGGCTGAGGTAGAGGGGTCAGACCTAGAAGACCTGATGTCAGCAATCAGTCTCTTGTTCAGAGAGGATAGTGTCACACAGCTCCCAGCAGTGGTAGAGTCAGCATAGTCTGCATCAGCAACCACCTCCAAGCGACAGTTGCTTGGGCATGGTGAGGATTTTGAAGTTTTGAACCCCGTCAGCTTGGTAGAGGAGTTCTGGCCAGGGCATTCCCGACCTTCTAATCATTCTGTGTTTTCCATCCTTATTTCTAAATTCACCTTCATCCCACTCTCTCCACCTCTTATTCTCTAATTTTCCCCTGACGCTCTCAAAGCGTTAACCAACTTTTCGCCCCATTTTTCTCATGATGGCAATCCCTATCTTTCCCTTCCAAACACTAATCTCCCGTCTCCTTTCCCTCTCCAATCCTCGCTCTCAACTCTTGGACGGCGATTCCCGTCCTCTGCAGTCCCCACTCATGACAGCGATCCTCGTCACTCCTTGCTCTTAACTCTCAGATGGCGATCCCCGTCCTCGCGTTCCCCACTCCTGACGGCGATCCCCGTCACTCTTTGCCCTTAACTCTCGGACGGCGATCCCCGTCCTCGCGTTCCTTGCTCCTGACGGCGATCCCCGTCACTCCTTGCTCTCAATCCTATGACGGCGATCCCCATCCACACATTTCCCATACTTTGGATGGCAATCCCCAGCATTCCGACACTTCTCCTTCCTCAGTGGCGATCCCCGCCTTGCTTTTTTCCTCCTACTGAAGCTGCGATCCTCGCCCCTCGACCATCATGGTCACGCTGGGTGATTTGGGTGAGTGGCCTTCTGCTCCCCTGCATCCCAACTCCTCTGCAGGCATGCTGAGCTCGGGTGACTTGCCTCTACCTCTAGACACATCAGAGGATCCCTGCGGTTCCGCCGCACCTGTTCCTTTCCCTTCCAATAAGCCTCTTCATACCTCTCTAGAGTCCCCTGTAAATACTAGTCCTAGTTAAGGGTCAAGGGTAGAATCTAGCAAGTCCTCGTCCCTGTCTAGGAAGAGTAAAGGTAATAGCATCCCCCGTAGATATTAGATAGATCTGGTGCAAAGGTGTGGCGCTCTTCTAGCCATCGAAGAGTTCGCCCAAGAAGCTGTCATTCTAAACATAGAAGCTCAGCACGAAGAGGAGGGGCTAGATGATGGATTCAGAGTATATGAAATCTTAGCTGAGAAGGACCCAGTGGATGAATAAGACGGAGAAATTTAGGACATTGCCGAGATGTATGCGAGTGGCATGAGGAGATTTGATGAACCTACATCGGCAGTGGACGAACCCACCAAAGAGGTAAACATCGGGACTGAAGAGGAACCCAGGCTCTTGACTATAGCTTCCAATCTCCCTCTTGAAAAAGAAGAATCTCTCGTAGAGATGTTAAGGGAGTACAAGGATTCTTTTGCCTGGTCATACGATGACATGCCCGGCATTGACCCTAAGTTAGTGGAACATAGGCTGATCTAGAAGCCAGGGGCAATAGCCGTTAAGCAAACATTAAGACGTTTTCTCCCCCACATTGCTTTGAAAATGAAGGAGGAAATTGATAAACTACATAAAGCTAAGTTCATCCATGTAGTCCTCTATCCTTTGTGGGTGGCTAATATAGTCCTGGTAATGAAAAAGGACGGAAGAGTGCGAATGTGCATAGACTTTCGGGACTTAAATAAGGCATGTCCAAAGGACGATTTCCCATTACCTCATTTGGATGTTATAATTGATAACACCGCTAGGTACGAGACCCTCTCATTCATGGATGGTTACTCAGGCTACAATCAAATCCGTTTAGCCCCGAAGGATCAAGAGTAAACCTCCTTCACCATGCCCTGTGGAACTTATTGCTACGTGGTCATGCCGTTTGGATTGAAGAATGCCGGCGCCACTTATCAAAGGGCAATGTTAGTTATCTTCCTCGATATGATTCATATCGATGTTGAGGTTTACGTGGATGATATTGTGGTGAAGTCTCGAACCCGAAGTGAACACTCCTCCGTGCTTGGCAAAGTGTTTCGTCGTGCACAAGAGTACCAATTAAAGATGAATCCAAAGAAGTGCATATTTGGGGTTTCCTCAGGCAAGCTACTAGGTTTCATAGTTAGCAAGCGGGGGATTCAAATAGACCCGAACAAGGCTAAGGAAATAAATGAGATGCCTCCTCCTAAGAACATATCTGAGCTTCGAGGATTGATTGGACAACTTCAGTTCATAAGGAGATTTATATCTTAGCACTCTCAAAGATATCGCCCCTTCTATGAATTGTTAAAAGGAGGAGTCAAATTCAAATGGAATGCTAAGTGCCAAGAAGCCTTTGATGAACTCAAGAGGTATCTGATGAATCCGCCCATGCTGCAGGCGCCTGTCCCAGGAAAACCCCTGATTCTATATCTGTCAACTATTGAGGACTCCCTAGGAGTTGTCCTTGCTCAACACGACGATTCTAGAAAAGAAAGGGCAGTCTATTACCTATCTAGGCTCTTGAATCCTTCCGAGCTCAAACTCACCACAATGGAGAAAACATGTGCAGTGCTAGTGTGGGTAGTGCAAAAACTGAAGCATTACTTCCTAGCCCATCAGGTGAGCTTGATTTCTAGAATGGACCCTATTAGGTATCTCCTAGAGAAGACAGTCCTCGCCGACAGATTGGCACGCTGGCAGAACTTCTTATCTCAATTCAATATCACCTTTATAGTCCAGAAGGCTATAAAAAGGTATGCCATTGTTGAGCATCTTACTCACCTTTCTCTTCCCCATAGTGACACAGTTCAAGAGGATTTCCCCGATGAAAACCTGTCACTCATTTCTCACGATCCCTTCTGGTCGCTCCACTTTGACGGAGCTCTCAATTCAAGGGGACGGGGCATAGGTGCTGTTCTACTCACCCTAGAAGGGATCACCATTCCACTCGCATATCAACTCTAGTTCCCTGCCACCAACAATGTCTCAGAGTATAAGGCTCTCCTAGCTTATCTCTTAGGCGCGCGTCATCTCAAGATCATAGGAGATTCTCAACTCGGTCTGCAGCAGGTCCTTTCTACCTACCTCACTCGTGACCCAAAGCTCAAGCCTTATCAAGATCTGGTCATGCTCCTAGCCAAGCAATTTCACAAGCTCATCTACATTCATACCCCTCGCTCTCAGAATATCCTGGCCGATGCTTTGACATCTTTGGCCTCATCTCTCTCCTTCCCTCTCAGCCGCAGCGCTGAGACTATCATTGTCCAGAGGTTAGAAGCACCCTCCACTCAGGATCCTTGGTGCAATAACCTCAGGAGCTCCTTAGTTTTGAAGACAGAGAGAAGAGAAGCAATGGAGATAATGCTTGTGGATTTAGGAGAAATGATGGAGGAAGAAAGGCCATGGTATCATGAAATCGAACAATATTGCAAAGATGGTACCTTCCCAGAAGAAGCTGAGGCTGAGGACCGAAGAGCCATCCGTAGGGCTGCGCTAAGGTACACCATTGTAGGAGAAGTATTGTACAGGCGTTCTCTAAATGGAATGCTCCTCAGATGTTTTTCGGACGAAGAAGCCTGGAAGGTAGTAGAAGGAGCTCACTCCAGTGAGTGTGGAGGGCATGTGAATTGCCAGATGCTAGCTAAGAAAATCCTTAGGCAGGGGTATTACTTGCCGACCCTAGAAGAAGACTGTGCCATCTACATCCGTAGGTGCATTAAGTGCCAACTTCATGCCGATAAGATCCATGCTCCATACTCCTCCTTACATCCACTGTCTTCCCCTTAGCCATTCTCCATGTGGGCCTTTGATATCATTGGACCTCTCAGTGATCCTAATGCTCAAGTAAAACAGAAGTCTTTCATTCTCACTGCTACTGAGTACTTCACCAAGTGGGCCAAAGCAGAAGCATTTTCAGAAATCAAAGGTTCAACCGTGTGCCGATTCATCATGAAGAACATCATCTCGCAGTTTGGAGTGCCAAGCGGCATCGTCACCGACAATGGGCCCCAGTTCATATCACAGGAGCTTCAAGACCTATGTAAGAAGTTCAACATTTCTTTGCATCATTCATCTCCGTACTATCCTCAGGGCAACGGCCAAGCCAAAGCCACAAACAAAACACTTTTGAAAATTTTAAAGAAAACTTGTGAGTCTCATAAATTTGCTGATTGGCCTGAGAAACTGATTGAGGCTCTATGGGCTTATCGTACCTCTGTCCGCACACCCACGGGGCAAACTCCCTTCTCACTCACTTATGGGTGGAGGCGGTATGTCCACATGAGATCCTCATTCCTTCATTAAGGGTAAAATTGGACAAGTAACGTAATCTCGACGAACGTCGAGCGGCGTTGCTTACTCAACTGGAACTCTTAGACGAACGGCGTCTAGCCGCGGCCGATCATGTGCTTTCATATCAGAATAGACTCTCAAGATCTTTTCAAAAAAAAGTGATTGAACGTAAATTCCAAGAAGGAGACATGGTCTTGAAGCCAATTTTCATAAAACCTGGAGGTCCTAGATCAAAATTGCAAGAAAATTGGGAAGGGTCGTATGTTGTCAAGGAAGTGTGCCCTGAGAACACGTATAGGCTAGTCAATGCCGATGGTGAGGAGCTCTCTCACCCGAGGAATGAGTTGTACCTTAAAAGATTCTACCCTTAATAAAAGATTTTCAATGGCGACACCATTTGGCAAAAGAATATTAACAGCTATGAGTTTCACATCCATTTTTTGTTATCAGACATGTTCTAGGTTTAGTTAGCACGCACAACACGGCAACCTATGGTGAATTTCCCTTAGTCAAAAGTCTTCCTACTTAGCCCTAGTGTAGGGGAGTGAAGGTCTTCCCTCTTCTTACTCGGACGAGGTTTAGGGGCAAAAGGATGTTGACTTGTAGACGAGTGAGGGTGTAGACCATGTGCGAATGAAGTCTCAAAGAGGGACGGTCGATTCAAAAGAAAGAAATAACAAAAAGAACGACATTTAAGCAAAAGAAAACTAAGAATAGAGGCATGGCAAAGAGTGGCAGTATAGTTCCCCGCGGGTCACCCTTGAGCCCGGTCTTACGCATACCCCAAATTAAAAGAAATGACCATAAAGTCTCTGAACAACAGACGAAATCCTTGTGTGATGCACCCATGCGAGTCAAACAAGTCATTGTCCCAAGCACCAATGCCAAGTCTTATCCCTTTCAATCTTCCTACTCCCACTAATGATTAGACCTCCCCTTACCTGGTCTATGATGGAACACTAGCGACCAGAGGCAATCACCTTTAGGGATGCCATAATTTAGTGCACACTGTACCTAGAAGATGTTTTGATAAGCTAAGATGGAAGGTGAAATGCCTAGCTGAACTCTCAAGTACAAAAGGTGTCGCTATAGGAAATCTCAAAACCAAAAAAAAAAAAAACCCCAAAATCCAAAAAAATAAAAAATTCCAAAATCCAAAAAAAATCATAAAATCTCAAAAATCCAAAAAAAAATTAGATGTACATATCGTTTTCTTTTAGCATGCATTACTTCTTTTACTTTCGCCTATTTAAATAAGGCTCAACCCCTTGACTATTATGAAGTCAAAGTCATTCCCTATTTAATGCAAGGGGCTGAGCCAAAGAGCAGATCTAACATGTTTTGCTAAGTGTGCAGGGATAGGGATCTCTCGAACAAGCGCAACACAATACTCAGTTTCTCGCTTTCTCTCTCTCTCTCTCGGATCTCGTGCCACACTCGTGTCAATTACAATCTATGCAATCACAAAATTTTTTGACACAAAGATAAAAGATCCACTAAAGATAAGCATCATGTACAAAGATACGGGGGAGATGGCTCACAAACTCCTCACTATCTACCGCCACTCTCCCCAGATCCCTCCGGTCTCTTGGGCGGGGATAGCATCTCACCCCCACCCCTACCACTTCTAGCGCTAGTCTCTCCGGATAAGCACCTCTCCTCCTCCTCGTTCCTCCGCCGACTGAAGGAACCGGCTAAGAAGTTCCTGATGGAGGCGCCACTCGCCCCACTCATTCCACTCCTGCTCCTGCTCCTGCTCCGGGACTGGCCTATGGCCGTCACTATACCCCGAAGCTCCTGGGC